>OZ022507.1:39740029-40129091 GCA_963989385.1 Ctena decussata | reverse complement strand
CGCGACATCTAAGGTAAACAAACGTCTTGATTGGTCCACGTAACGTTCGATTGACGCCACGTTATGGCGACGGCTTTTTAATGAAATGACCGAATAGGTCCTATCTGTCTTTTCTTCGACGCATATTTTGCATATTCTACATTAAATTACCACGAAAACAGCACATGAAGGGTCTAAAAATAAAGTGTAAATATAAGAATAAAAATTCGATTTTTCAGCGTTCATCGTGTGAAGAAGCCAGTGGTCGTCGCTAAAATTCTACAAGAAGCGCTTCGCGCTTCATGGAATTTTAGCTCCGCCCACTGGCTTCATCACCCGCTGAACGCTGAAAAATCAAATTTCAATTTTTGAATATAAATAGTCCCATCGTTCATATAAAGTCCTGACAAGATGTTTCGAATTGCAGATAAATTTGCATAAACAGGTTTATTATATGACCAAGATGTAACACATAACTTCATTGGCTGATATGACGTCACGTGCTCTCAGGTCAGACAAAGGTCATCAGGTCAGGTCAAACCTGTTACTGGTGCCATGTAAACAGTACTACCTGTTGCAAGTGGGCAGATGGGGCTCATCAACCTGGAAAGGTGTCCTGTCTAAGAGTTACTAGTCTATAATTAAAACTAGAAGGGATAGGTGGAGCTCTTAGCCTTGGCAGGCAGTCCACCTAGGAGCTCATTGCTAGGTCTCTAAACAAAACCTATGAACAAAACCTGTGAACACAGCACCATTGGGCGGAACTCTTCCTAGTAGTAGAAGAAGTCAATGGCCAGAGTGGAACTCAAATCTAAATAAAGTGTTAGCAGCTAGACCCGAACGAGCCCTGCTCAGCTTGGTGAAACAGCTAGATTAAGGGGTCACTGATAGGTAGGGATATGACCCGATCACTTTGACTCTTTGAGGCTGGCTGTTTATATCATAGGCGGTGGACAAGCAACGACTTGATGGGAGGAAAAAAGACGCTCCCACCTCTATGAGTCTCCCAACCCTATGGGTCAACAAGGAGTGGTGTTAACACAACATAAGTGGCGGGAGTCTTCCTAGAAGAAGTCAACGGCTAGGGCGGAAGAACTCTTTGACTCGTGACCAAGGCGAGCCATACAATAATCGTGGATTTTGGCTGTGGTCAACATATATAGCCTGGAGAGGGATGGCCCCGTCAGGCTGAACTATGCCCTAGAAACACACTGGTAGACAACCTAAATAATACCTTCATACCGGATCAGTCGCAGCCCGGGTTAACAATGACCACGCCTACTGTTGGACACCGGGACGTAGGTGAAAAGTATGCAACTGGGGTAGCTAAGATCAAGAAGTTCAGAGGTAGGGAGAACATCTCAATTGGGACCTGGAACGTGAGGACTCTGGGCACAGCTGGGAAGCTTGAAGAGCTGACTCATGCAATGGACAAGTATCACTGGAACAAACTGGGGCTCTGTGAGATGCGCTGGAGAAACTTTGGGGAGATGTCAACAGGTAACAGACACAAGGTTTATTTCAGTGGAAAAGAGGACAAACATGAGTATGGGGTTGGATTTCTTTTGCATAAGGACATGGTAAGCGCTGTCTTGGGATGCCGACCAGGACAGCAGACTGATTCCAATTCGCCTGAGAGCAGCTCCTTCCAACATCACCATCATACAGGTTTATGCACCAATATCTGGGCATGACGACAATGAAGTAGAACACTTCTACCAGTAACTCCAGGAAATCATAGACCAAACACCACCAAAGAAGGACATTCTGGTTGTACAAGGGAATTGGACTGCTAAAGTTGGTAAGGATGCACAGGCAGACTGAAAAAACGTTTGTAGACCCTGCTGCAATGTCGATACAAATGAGAGAGGTCTCAGGCTTTTACAGTTTGCAACCTGTAACAGCCTAGTAATGACAAACACCATTGGCCCTCACAAACCATCAAGAAGGCGAACATGGCACAGCCCAGATAGGAAACACCACAATCAGATTGATTACATCTTGGTGAGGAAACGCTTCCGATCAGGAGTCAACATCCATAGGACAAGTAGTTTTCCTGGAGCAGATATAGGAAGTGACCATGACCTGGTGATGACAACCTTCCGAGATCGTCTGAAGAAGACTAGAAAGCCAACCCAGCCAAAAATAGTTTAATCTTGAGAAGCTAAGGGACCCAGATGTGGCTTGCACTTTTCAAGCAACAATAGGTGGGAAATTTGCACCACTCATTGGTCTGAGGGATGATGGCATGGACATAGATACCATGATTACCACCTACAATGCAGTAGTGACTGATGCAGCCTGTGAGATACTTGGGAAGGAACGTCGCAGGACAAAGCCCTGGGTCACCAGAGATGTTCTCAAACTCTGTGATGAGAGGAGAAATTTGCAGAAGCAGAAGAATACAGGGAAGCAAACAAGAGGATTCAGAAGGCAGTGAAGAAAGCGTAGAAGGACTGGATAGCTAGTCAGTGCGAGGAGATCGAAACTTGCCTTAACAAAAAAAAAAAAAGCAAGAAAGCATACCAGCTGGTGAAGGATCTAACTTCAGAGAAACATGGTAGATCCACAACTATCCAGGACAAGTTTGAGAAATGTATCTAAAATATTCCGGAGTTGTCTATGTTTAACTGACATACGAGTTCGGACTTATGATTTGGGTACTTTGACCACTATCATTTACAGAGGAACAAGAGATTCTCAGCAGATGGACAATATATTGCTCAGAACTATATAATCATGAACTTTACGGTGACAATGCGGTTCTAGCCTTTAATCAGCCCCCAGAAAAAGATAAACAACCGATCCTTCGTGAGGAAGTTGAGTTTGCAGTAGCAGCACTAAATAAGGGGAAGTCTGCCGGAGTTGATAATATACCAGCAGAACTTGTTCAAGCAGGCGGGGAGACCATGACTGACGTTTTAACAGATATCAGTAATAAGATCTGGAGAACAGGTGAATGGCCTACCCACTGGACTCAGTCGCTGATTATTACGCTCCCTAAAAATGGCAACCAACAGCTCTGCCAGAACTATAGGACCATCAGCCTCATCAGTCACTCAAGAAAAGTCATGCTGAAATTCATCTTGAACAGGCTTAAACCACAAGCCGAAGAGATAACCGCTGAGGAACAGGCTGGGTTCCGAGCAGGAAGGAGACCAAAGAACAGATCTTCAACCTTAGAATCCTGTGTGAAAAGTATTTCCAACATCAGCAGAATCTGTACCATGTCTTCATTGATTTCAAAAAAGCCTTTGACAGGGTATGGCATGCAGTGGAAGTACAATATCAGTGCAAATCTAGTTCGCACCACTGAACAGCTTTACGACAAGGCCACAAGTGCAGTCCTGATAAATGGCAGCGCAGGAGACTGGTTCAGACCAACCTGCGGTTTGCCGATGACATAGACGCTCTAGCTTAGGAAGAGCAGCAACTAGAAGCTCTAGCTGAAAGTCTCGACCAAACCTGCATAAAGTATAAGATAGAGATCAGTGCTGAGAAGACCATACTGATGACGAACAGCGCAGATGGCATCCAGAGGGAGATCAAGGTAAAAGGGCAGAAGCTGGGTACCGTAACAAGCTTCAAATACCTTCAACCAATTTGGAAAGATAACAACATATCTCTTGGATCAAAGATGAAACTTATGCGCTCCCTTGTCATTTCCATATTTCTGTATGCCTGTGAATCGTGGACCTTGACAGCAGAGTTAGAGAAAAGAACGCAGAGATTAGATGCTACCGAAGGTTACTGAACATTTCGTACAAGGACCATATAACCAATGAGGAGATTCTCAGGAAGATCCAAGCAGCCATTTTAGAATATGATGAAGTCCTGACGCTGGTCAAGAAACGGAAACTAAGATGGTTTGGCCACGTCTCAAGGTCTTCTGGTTTAGCAAAGACGATTCTACAGGGCACAGTGAAAGGAAAAAGAAGAAAAGGTAGACTGAAGAAAAGATGGGAAGACAATATCAAGGAGTGGACAGGAATGGATTTTGCTCAACTAAGGCAGCTGAAGACAGGACAAAGTGGAAAGTGATTGTTTCGAAGTCATCTGTGGTGCCCTAACGACCTAGTAAGGTTATGGAATAGAATAGAAATAGATAGCTGGTCAGTATTTTGCGATATTCACCGGCCAGTCATTGAATATTACTTTTACGCTGGCGTCATTGTATTTTCATGATGTAACGTCGCGAGATAATACCATGTAGTACCATCATAATTTTCAAAGGAAGCTGTATTGAGAAACTATCATAAAACAATTGTTGACCTTTATTTCGGTGAATATGTAGTTTCACCTCAACAAAGGTCAATAATTATATATTATCATATGATGTCGCTGTTATTCAGTGGATAGAATAGAATAGAATTGAATGTTTATTTCTCCAATTCAGGACCCTTTCTGGTACACATGCAATCACATATTAATATATAAAAGATGGTTTGATGATTCAAACAAAACAAAAACAATGATAATGTTTCAACACGTTTACATAATTATATAAATATATACATACATATGAATTCACATTGATGTATCTATATACATGTATATGCATACACAAATACATACACAGATAGGTGTACCCACACTTACATATATGCGGGCAAGCGGACATATGAACTAAATACAAAGACAATACGTTGGCAATTAATCTGTATCAGAAATGTCAGAAGACTCAATTCCCAGCATTGTAAACCTTACATCTTACAATGATTTTACACATTCTGATAAGTCTGGGTATCAAGGGTGACAACCTACGTCATAGCGCTGACGTCATAGTCATTTTATCAGCGGCCTTAATAAGGTAACTGTTTTGCATAATGAAGGCTTGGCAAACACTGAAACAGCCAAATATCTAGTCGATCTGGTGCCTATAGATGTTTCGGACTCAATATTACCAGAATTTACCATAAAAGACTGGCTTAATCCGATAACGCTTCACCACAGTGATCTGTATCGACGCTGCCTTAATGCATGTTTATCTCAGCTGTCCACATCAAAAATTGTGGTGAGGCGTTTTATAATTTCTCGCCCTTTGAATAATCATGCCCTATATATATGGACCATATGTATATGTAAGCACCGACTCGCCGCTTTATCTGGTGATAAAATCCTGTCTCTTATATGTTACAAACGGAAAATCTGTCAGAGTTTCTTCAAAATGGTCGTCGAATAATTAATTCTGCCACGCGCGGTATGACGTAGGTTGTTACCCCTGGGTATCATAAGAAATTTCTTCTTTTAGAAAAACATTTATCTACATACTGTGCAAAAAAAACTTAAACTATTTATATCTTCCTGTATTATTAACCATACTGCTTTATCGTATAGGCTTAAATTACGAAAACCTTCACTTTAAATGGTTTTAAAGTGTATTTTTATGCAATTGGTATGATTCTACGATATTCTGGCAAAATGTCCACTAAAATAGATAACCTGCTCTTTAAAATAGTGTACAATATACGTTATATAAGTGCATACTTTTAACACCTTTAGGATCCTTTTGGTACGTTGCGCATCATGTGTATTTTAACTCAGGAATCAAACACATTGAACCATATGTGGTCTAATCTTACCATATGCCAATATTCATTTTAAATCATAAAGCTGATAGTTTACAAAAGATATTGACAAAATTATCTTTTAACACGGGTGTCTAAAAGTTATTGCACTTTCTTAAGACATTATTGTGGGTCTTAAAGTCTTTGTAACGATATCCATAATTTTCTTTATAACTTAATGTTTTTATTTCAAAATAAAGATGTGACAATATTTTGATAGAAACTGGCTCGCGGTGGGTACTATTTAAGTATAATTCGAATGAATTTTAATAGCACATATTATACTATACAGTTTAAAAACGTATGCCACCTATTATGGGTTTAGAAGCAGGGTAATTGAGCCGGTGATCTGCTGCTGTGCCTCACGTCATATGCCTGAACGAATACTCAAAGCATTTGGCACATTCGCCAAAAATGTATTTCAGTCATCCTTGTTCAGGCATTTTCCTTATAGACCCTTCTGCATTATTAACATGAAGACAATAATCAGACTGTTTACTGGTTGATCGGGGTATTCAGCCGTTGTACGTGTTCAAAGGGGTTTTAAACTCGGACCCAGGCTATTAGCAAAGACAGCATTCTGACATGACTTTAATCCTTGCACGCCTTGTCGACTTATAATTTGATAATGATGTATTATTATGTGATCAAAACATTTACTATGTAGAATTAGTCAAGGAAAACTATTAAGCAACGAGCAGCTTCACCTGTCTGTACCAGCTGCCAAGTCGTGAGTCTTCTCTATTCCCTTAATTCCTTCATCCTCAACATCTCACATTATTTTGATCAGAAATGACCGAAATGATATCGAACGACCTATACAACCTGAGACCCATTCATATGTACTTATTTACACATGAACATATATGCGTCATAAGCCAAAAGAGACGAAAAGAAGAAGAAGAATTCCGCGGAACGTTACAATCTTGTCTAAGAATCCTTCATCCTGTGTTGCGTAGCGATTAAGAAATTCTCGAGAACATTCCACTCGCCTTTATTTGTCGTCTTCTGTGAGAGTGCTAGGTCCCAACGTGCAGCCACTTTCGACATATTAAGCTCGTCTGTAAGAATATGTTGCACTGTGTAATACGATAAAATTCCTCTGCAATACCTCGCACCATAAACTGTCCTTCATTATCTAACAGGTCCTTCACTGACGCTGCGTTTCCAACAGTGACTGTCGATGTCGGCCGACCTGGTCTTACGTCATCAAACACTGAGGTTCTATCATCCCTAAACCGCTTGTGACATTTGTAGACAAATGCTTTTTCCTCAGGTTGGTAATGTATCCGAGTTTTTAATTTGTTATAGTGTTTCTACCGACGGAAGTTGGAGTCCCACACAAAATTTGACAACCGCACGCAACTCAATGTCATCTGTGGGAGTCATGTGTCGTTTTGAAGCCATGGCCACAAAACGCTGATGCGAACTAACCGTTCAACACAACGTTGTTGTTGTTGTTTTATATTATTGGAGCCAATATAACACTAGCAATGTTCTCTCTGTGCTGTAATAACTCTAATGCAGACTCTTGGTTGTTTTCTCATGTGCGTAGCAGGTATCAAGCAAGTTTTGTTTTCAAATAAGGTAAGATTCTTTTTTTTTTTTTTTTTTTTTTTTTTTTTTTTCTTTCTTTTTTTGTGTGTGTTTTTTTTCTTTTTTCGTTTCACATTATGTTATGCCCCCTATGCTTAGTTGTTTGTAGTTTTCCTGTACTTTTTATATACTTCCCCAAAGCTTTCCTTAGTTCTGTACTTTTCTCTCTTGGTCCCCAATGTTTCCAGTTAATACTTGGAAGTTATGTCCCAAACTATACTGATTGAGAATGCTTTCTATTGTCTCTTCCAACAATTTTCTGTCTTCTTCATATCGCTGACAGTCATAAATGTAATGTCTGATCGTTTCTTTAGTGTTACAGTGTTCACACAAGTCTGATTTGGTTCTGTCTATTTTGGATATCAAATAATTCAGGTATGCCTGACCTGTTGTGATCTGGTTGATGGCAATGGTTGATGACCTCTCTCCTTGAGTCTTTAAGGGTTTTCCAACATTTGGTATAATTTCTTGTAATTTTTCTGTTGTCTCTGAATTTTCATACATTCGCTGCCACTTATCTTGTAGACTGGACTCCATTAGCTTTATGATTTCTTTCTTGTCTGCTCTTCCCTCATAAAGGACTGTAGCACTGTCCTCCATAGATTTTGCTGCTTCTTTGGTTAAGGAGTCTGCCAGATCATTTCCCTCAAAACCTTTATGTCCAGGAATCCAGTGTATGTTTAATTTGTTGCCACTGTCTTTCAACTGGGCCGCAAGTCTTCTTATGTTGAGAATAATATCCACTTTATAGCTGGCATACTAGAACCAAAGGCTGAAGAGATGGCTGACTGACAGTCAGTGAAAAAAATGTATATATTTGTTAACTATAGTATCATTTTCTGATAGATACTCCAAGGCTATTTCAATACCCGCAATTTCTCCCAAGTAATTATTGCCATTATTGCAAATGCCCCTTTTCAAACACACAGGGCTATTTGTTAAACCATTTAAGTATACAGCTGCATCGGCACCAGTTGGGCCTGAATTGCCTAAAGCAGATCCATCTGTGAATGCAACTACGCTGTGTTCTTCCAACTTACTTAAGACATCAGTAATATTTCCTTCTTGAGTCACTTTGTCATTATTCATTTCATCCCAGTTCACGTCAGTTTTGGTTTTTCCTTGTCTGAAAAGGTACATACAATCTTTTGTATATCTGAAATCTTCTGAGATATTTTCAAAAGAAACTTTTTCTTTCAACTCATTGAATTAAAATCTTAGGCTGTCAGCAACATATTAAATGTAGTCTTTTTTCCTTTCATACAATTGTCATTCATGCTGTCGTTGAATTCTTTTCGTATGGGTTCTTCATCACTTTTGCTGAATATACGCACAAGTTCTTCAGCTTGGCGCAGTTTTAAGTGCAGGCATACTGTACAATACCTCCATAGCATCCAGGCTGACATTTGGTAAGCATCCTGTTGCCCTGAGGAGAGCGGAACGTTGCACTTGATTGAACTCTTTACAAGCCATATCAGTTGCAGAAGCTATAGAGGCTATCCCATAGTCCATAACTGGGAGTACAAGAGTTTTGTAGAGACGCAAGAAGGTGTCTTGACTGCATCCTGTATTACCACTTATCAAATATTCAATACCTTTCAGTGCTTTAAATGCTTGAGACTTTCTAGATGCCACATGGCTGTCAAACTTTAATTCATCATCTATTGTTACACCTAAAAGTTTTTTTCTGTTTCACTATTTCTAATTCTTTCCCTTTTATAACAATTTTAGCTTTTCATTTGTCACCATTGGGAGGAGCAAAGATTAGGGCTTTTGTTTTCTCCGGAGCAATTTCCATATTCCACCTTGAACACCATTCACTAACAATTTTTCTCCCTCCATGGAAACATCATGAATAACTGCTGGATGTTATCACTACTGTCCCAAATAGAATTATCATCAGCAAACTCACTATGTTGGCAGTTAACATTATCCATTGTGTCACTGGTCTATAAGTTGCACAGCTGTGGAGACAGCACTGATCCCCGAGGAATATCCACTTAAGAAGTGATCCACTGAGACTCTCCATCATTTACAATAAGTTTATACTTTCTATCACTCAAGTAGTTGTACAAGAACAAAAGAAGCCTACCGTCGAATCTAATTTCCATAGCTTTATGTAATAAACCAGCCCGCCACACTTTTTCAAAACAAGATTCGAAGTCCATGATGACCATAGCACTATACTTCATCTTTATTTTAGCCACTTGAAGTTGGTTTATAACCCTCACTGTATGGACACATGAATGTTGTTTTCGGTAAGCATCTTGTGTTTTAGCTACCCCACTAAATACCTCTAGTTTCCAACGCAGACGTCCCGCAGCCGTCCTTTGGAAGATTTTTCCGATAACACTTTCTAAGGTAATAGGTTTGTATGACCTGACCAGATTGTAGTCTTCTTTCCCTGGTTTTGGTATTAGGACTTTCGGATCTTTTTTAAAGTCTATGCAAAGGACATCACCTTCCCAACACTTGCAAAAGAGAAAATGCAGGTAATTATGAAGAATTTCCCCTCCTTTTGGGATGAGTATCGTGAAAATTTTCTCTTCCGGACTTGGTGCAGACCTACTGTTTGTTACTTCACTCGCGCCAATCACCTGACAGATGTCGAGATTTGAATTTTCAAATTTGTCATTTTGAGTATTACTAATTACTATTTCCTGTTTTGTTCTTTGAATTGCATCTGCAACTTTCTGATCAATGAAATCGAGCCAATCTGGTCTGTTTGTTTTCACATCTAGTTTTTCCTTACCATAGTGTTTCTTCATTGCCTGTATTATTTCATGGTCCTGAACGTCTTAAAATTTCGGGAAATGACGTCGAAATGTCTGCGTTCATGCCATATTTGCGCGAAATGTAACTGTGCACTAGCATGTTTAATGAATTCAGAATATGTAAAATAACAGCGTGCTTCAAGTCATCAAACAGTGCTTGCTATGGATACCATTTATTTTTCTTAAGTATAAAATATTCACCTACTTGATAATGAAAGAGAAAATAAGTTGTTTTACTTGTATACGAGTTTTCATGTAATTTGACAAAAAAATAAATTCTTGAGAGGAGAATTCCGCGAATGCATCAATCAGCCCTCGTATTGAGAGGACCTGTACCTCTCGCAGTAGATAATCTTCACGGTAAAATGATAAACGTTATGAAGATATTAAAGGTCTAACTTGAAAGGTAGGAGATGAATTTTCGGTCGATTTGTTAAAAGACGTTTTCTCTTTCATCCAAAGTTCTACTGTCTTCATCTTGGTATGTGTTTATCTATAATAATTACTCTTAATGTGTCAGCTACTTTAAGGTGGGAACAATCTTAAATTTAAAGCCTGCTAGTAATCGTCATATAAATCAACTGTACCTTAAATTGAATCAGTTAAGGTGATCAAAGCAGTATGAAACATAGACTATTCGTTACAGTTCGTCTAAAAAGATTTAAGAGGAATTTGAAAAATAGTAAACGGCATACAAAGAAACCATAACGCTGATAATCCTACTTGAAGGAAACTATTTATCGGCCCTTTAAAGTACCAGGTCTGTTAGGAGCATGGTTAACAATTGCTAGAATTAAGCCACATCATGTGATTTCCAACAATATGGCATTGGTGACAAGCAAAGGCTCTGATCAGACTGCACATAAGTGCAGTCTGATCAGAGCCTTTGCTTGTAACATCAGCCATCTATGGAAGTGTCCCAAACCATACAGCCAACAGTGAGGTCTATGATTACCCTGTGTAAACGGTAAGGATGATCTAAATATCACATGGTAAAATTGTCACATTGTTGGAAGTCACATGATGTGACTTATCACAGATAAAAAGACGAAGAACTCATCTGTATAAAGAAAAAAATATTTAGGACTTTATCCGTACTAATCAGGCAGACTTAGATACATTTTATTGGTATGACAGTCGATATTTTGTTTGAAGGCCGAGTCATTTATTATCAGGTGTGTGTGTGTGTGTGTGAGGGGGGGTACATTTATGGTGGGTGTCAAATTTTTTGGTGACTTACTGGGGCGGGGGGGGGGAGGGGCGTCGCAAGTCAGTAAGCCTCAGAGCAGGGGATGGGGGTCATGTTTTATTAGGCATATCTTGGGGAGAGGGGGGAAGGGGTCTAGAATTCTTCCATCAGTCTTCATTTTTAAAAATGTCTCAGCTTCTCAACCCCCATTACTCCTAAAATTTCAGACTCCTTTCTTTCAAACTCAAAAATATTTATGGAAATAACACAGAGAACTTTGGCAGCTTCATATCCAAAAACAGATCTTTTCATTGATTTGCAAGAAGAACAGTATGAAAGTGTCAATAAAATGTCGAGTAGATGATTCTGTTCTCAATTAAATTTAATGCCCGCGTTTGTGATTATATCAGCTCTCCAGGTGCCTTTTCATCAGCAATACTACTGTGGCCTCGGGGGGGGGGGGGGGGGGCTGCGCCCCCAGACCTCTGCCCTCAGAAGCCCAATTACTATTATTAACATGATTTTTTCCCATTCGACAACAGATTTCTGGATGCCCATAAGCAGAAGAAAGTGCAATAAATATAGACAAGTTTAAACAGACCATGATTAATTAACCTGTTAGAATAAGGCGATGTTCTTTGTGTTTCATACAAATTTTGCTTGAGGACAGTCTGACATAAAATAGGTAATATTGTGTGTGTGTGTGTGTGTGTGTGTGTGTGTGTGTGTGTGTGTGAAGGGTAGGTGGGATGGGAGGATGGGGGCCATAAAATGTTTTGTCACCTATCTGGGGGGGGGGGGGGGCGAAAAATAATTCTGGTGAGACTGGGGGGGAGGGTTCGGGAAAATTTGGATGAACCATATGAAAATGTACCCGCCCCCACCTGATGATAAATAACTCGTCCCTTAGCGATCTGTATAAACGGCGAAAGAGACAGCGAGCAAGACTGATTGTTTTTTTTTTTTTTTTTTTTTCTTTCTGAACGAAAAGTTTTCGGTAGATTAAAACAAATTCTGTACTGACAAACTGAGCCATTTGCTTGTAAGATTCGCTACAGTCAGTCTCAGTACAAACACTCATACAATATATCAAATTCCTTCTACGCGAATATTCAAATTTATTACCAGCACCATCAGGTACGGCATATAAAATACCACCTATCCTGCACGATGCAACTAATTAGCTTGACTCTATGGCAATTTAAACATATGTCATTATAAAGTATAGTCAATAAATTTCCAATAAAACTATCACACAAATCTCAGATTTGAATCGTAGCGTGATATGATAGATCTGATGTGCCGAGTTAAGATATCAAACTGCGAGAGAGTTTTAGACCAAAATATATCCCAGCAGGCACATGACGTTGAAATGACGTCGTACTGCATCGACGTTTGTGCGACGTCATTTTGAGGTCACTTTCCCGCTGGGTTTTGTGACAGATATAGCTACGATATATAAATTGTGTATAAATACAAAATATTTTTCTCTATACTTACAATAAAGATTAATTAAGAACTGTTCATGGGATTTGGTTCATATTTGGCAGCTTGATAGAAAATGCCTTTTTATACGAACCCTACCTTTACTTTTGAGTTATTTCACCCTTTTTTATAGCACTGCTGTAGGGAGTATACAAGAGATGTGTTGAAACTTTACAGAACAGATGGACGGACACACGGTGCTAGGTATGTGCAACTATGGACACGTTCCGCTGATGGTTGGTTGATTTGACGCTTAACGTCCACGGTAAACAACTAAGGTCATGTCGGGACGGTTAGTTAACCTAACCACACTATTCCTGGGCAGGCTTAGACCTCCTAAGCGGTTAACCAGTACTAAGTGCACATACTTTCGCCAGTAACTGACAACTGCCCTTCTTGAATCAGCGGAAGGAGAAACGAAAGTATGTGGCCAGACCGGGATTCGAACCCAGGACCTCTGACTTACGAGTCGGGTGCCCTACCGATTGCGCTACCCGGCCCGGCACGTTCCGCAGAGCCACCCGTTAAGTTCTTTGACAAAAATATCTGAGCTCAGTGGGTATAATGCTGCTCTCACACCTAGCCGAATATCCTTGCGAATGAGCTTACGAATGCAATCAATTCGCCGCCATTTCGCAATGATTGCAAGACATTCGTAGGGGTTCGTTAGCATTCGCGGGCGTTCTCGGGGTGTTGCGAAGATTAGAAACATGCTCCTAAAAGTCGCAAGGAAAGCATATTCGCAACGTATTTATAATGCTGCTCTCACACCTAGCCGAATATCCTTGCGAATAGGCTTACGAATGCAATTTGCCGCCAATTCGCAATGATCGCAAGACGTTCGTAAGCATTCGCGGGCGTTCTCGGGGTGTTGCGAAGATTAGAAACATGCTCCTAAAATTCGTAAGGAAAGCATATTCGCAGCATATTCATTATTGTAAGTCATTCTTATTGATGGCAATGCATTTGTAGTGATCGTAAGACGTTTGTAAGCATTTGTTAGCACTTGTTCTTACTTGTCTCACCCAATATGTTCTTTAACTTCTTTGTGTGTGTCTTCTACGCTGGGCCGGCTGCTGTTGCTGCCTTCTTTCTTGCTTTTCTTGCTGCAAAGCAACAACAGCACGGAGCGTAACAACAGCATGTTCAGAAACCATCTCAGCCATTGTTGACACTTGCCTCGGTCATTTTTGAACTACTCTCTTGTTCACTCCAGCAAGTGGTTTTTCGAAGTTTATACTTAAAGGATAAAGAATCAGCAAATTCCACTTACCTGGTTCAATTTACTACCATTTCTCGTAGTCAGATTTGTCCAGTAGAGTTTTTGAAATTCACTGGCATGCTCTCAAGCTTGAAAGTAATCTCTTGCAATGTATTTTTTTTTCAGTTTCAAAATGGCGGCCTCAAGATGACCATTATTGCTGTAGGGGTGGCATGTTTCAAGCACATTCTTGAAAATTACCATTTCATATAAAATTAACATGAAATCAGTTCAGAAGAATTTATTCTTATATTTTATAGCAATTATTTTTTTTAAGAAATATCTTTTTCGAAAACAAAAAGATGCATACGTGTAGCTGACACTGCAAGCAACCCTTAGCTGAAATGATCATCTTCCAAAAAAGATCAGGTGATTAGTGATGACATCATTTCTGTTGTGATGTCTTATTGGGTGGTTCCCAGCTTAACAAAAATCAAAATAAACCTCATCAAAGACTGGAAACCAAAAAAAGGTCATGCAATATGCTGCAAGTCAGTATTTAGCTACGAGAAATGGTTTAGGGTATGTTAAACCTAAATTTTTTATATTTAAGCATCTTTAAAGAAAAAAGTTCCACTAAAAACCACTTGCTGGAGTGGGTCAACAAGACAGTAGAAATGTACAGAGGACAAGGGAATTACACAATTTTCGCTACCCTAATGACACTGACAGAGACAAATGTGCAATATTCGCACTGAAATCGCTAGGAATTAGCAAGACATTCGCATGGCAATCTTAATGTTTGTATGGCATTCTCATGCATTTGCAAGTACTCGCAAGAGTTGGCAAGCCGTTCGCAAGCAATCTCAATGCATTCTCAAGAAAATGTTAAAGAAATCGTAACCCATTCGCTTTAGTCGTAATGGATTCGCAACTGTTTGTTCGCATTCGTATGGCATTCATAAGGCCCTATTTTTTTCAGTATTTCTCCCGACCAATCGTATCATTTTTTGGCGATTTTGCCGCGAATTTCAAATTTTCATATTCGCAAGGACATTCGGCTAGGTGTGAGAGCAGCATAAGCAAGCGTAAGCCATTCTTATTGATGACAAGGCATTTGTAGTGATCGTAAGACGTTTGTAGGCATTTGTTGGCATTCGCTCGTACTTTTCTCACCCAATATAACCTTTGACTTCTTTGTCTGAGTCTTCTACGTTGGGCCTGCTGCTGCTGTCTTCTTTCTTGCTGTTCTTGCTGCAGAGAAACAGTAGCACGGAGTGTAACAACAACATGTTCAGAAACAAATTAAGCCATTGTTGACACTTGCCTCGGTCATTTCTGAACTAGAAATATATAGAGGGCAAGGGAATTGCACCATTTTCGCTTCCCTTATGTCACCGACCGAGACGATTTTGCAATATTCGCACTGAAATAGCTAGTAATTAGCAAAACATTCGCATGGCAATCTTAATGTTTGTATGGCCGTCTCATGCATTTGCAAGTACTCGCAAGTGTTGGTAAGCCGTTCGCACGCATTCTCAGTGCATTCTCAAGAAAATGTAAACAGGAAATCGTAACCCATTCGCTTTATTCGTAATGGATTCGCAACTGTTTGTTACGATGTTTTGCATCAGCCCAGTCCGATCAGACTCTTCGCTAAGCGCTTAAAGGGTAGCTAAGGGTCTAAGCTATATCCATGCGGACAGCGAAGACTCTGGTCAGACTGGGCAGATGCTCAGGCGGAACTGAGTCTGCGCTGGGCGCACAACCATATTTTTGGTTATCTCGTGTCACGGCTAAACTGTGGATTCTCTTCCTATTAGAGTTGTATTTTGCTAGTAAATTTGCTATAATACTAATTCTTAATTTTTAACTTTTCGACTTTGAGAAAGATGGTAATCGGCGATCAACTGTTTGAAGTAAATTAATAACAACACAATGATCAAAGAAATCCGACAATTATTTGACATATAAAACTACTTAGTCAAGGGCGTAAAATTTAAGGGTTATGGTATATGTAAAATCAGCGATTTAAAACGAGATGCGAAGAAAAGCTGTTGAGATGAAACTGATAAATATATAGTTGAGGTTATACCACAGCGAAGGCTCCATTTAAGGAAGCATGTTGGCGAAGACTAAATAATAGATATTGATATGAACGACTGCTGATTACTGCTGTCTATGGATAAAAATATCCCACTGGCTACACAAAGTTGAATCAACATCGAAACAACGTTGATTCATTATGTGCCTGCTGGAATAATTAACCCCGAGCAGTTTGATTTTGGTTGGTTGGTTGTGTTGGGTTTAACGGCCCTTTGAGACGATATTTCAGTCTATATCGGGCCATCTCCCAAAGAGAGGGAGAAAGAAGAGAGAAATGATAGACGAGAGAAAGAATGTCCAAACAACCCCCACCCGCACCTACTGCAAGCACAGTAGGCCCTTGCCATACTACTATTCAAATAAGTAGGACGCCCCGGCACTGGAAGTTACACGCAGCACCTTTGCACCCCCCCCCCCCCCCGAGCAGTTTGAATTAAAATATGATAGTTGTATAGCTGATGTTGTCTTGACCCATTGCATTCTGGGTATTTCTTGTCGTCTGCTGAAATTGTCGTCTGCATCAAAAATCAAGAATATTTTGACAATAATGGTCTGACTAACTCTTGTAGAAATGATGCCTAGGCAGCAAACAGTTTGGATCTCAGATCAGGCCCCACTTTTGTGGGGCCTGATCTGGATCCAAACTGTTTGCCCAGATACCCTTAAAGGGGTATCCCGAATGGATGGTTTAAGATTAACATGTATCCTCCTGAGGGTGCTGTCACATCACGCTGGATAGCGTTAACGGACGTCCAACGATGATCAAAATTTTCAATCCATTCGTATATGGCAGCATGCGTTTATTATCCGTTTCACATTCAGCAAATGGGCTCATTGTCAGGCGAGGTCCGTTCAATCCAGTGGAAAGTTTTGTGCATGTTCAAAATTTGGGGCGGACTTCATCGGACAAAGGCGTGCGCTGGGCGTTCGATAACTATGCGCTGGCAAGCGTTTTGTTCGGAACTCGTGCGTTTCTGGTCGTGTACTTGTCCAATTCATGTCCGTTGATGTCCGTTGGACCTGATTTACGGACGGATTAGTAACAAACAGAGGACGGAGGAACAGAAACGTTTATCAAAAGTTCGAAGAACGTTTTGTCGGTTTCACATGCGTTGTACGTTCGTGGTCTGGTGATGATTGTGATGGCATCCCCCGACCTACCTCTGCCATCAAATGTAGCGTTTGCCGGGTCATCCACCAAGTCAAGCAACCCGTTGTCCATCCAGATACTAGCCGCTATCTCCGTTGCTTAACTTCGTGAAAGAGCCACACACTCTACCCTCGTCGCCGTAGAAAGCGGCTTCTACAGAAAGGCTGTAGAAGTGTTTATATATGTTGTGCGCAAAGTAGGAATCGGTACAATTCCGGAATTGTCCTGCGCAAAGTAGGAATTCTCACTTTGTGTTACAATTCCGGAATTGTACCGGTACAATTCTAGAATTGCGCAAGGGATTTGGTGGTTTATCGAACAGGTAAGTGTGTCTGCGCAAAGTGGGAATCTTTAGGACAAAGTGAGAATCGAATATTCACTAAGGAATTTGAAGCTTATGGCTAATAATGGATGACAAATTTATATAATCAGCTCCAAAGTTATACGCGGTCAGTTTGAATCTTTATACAGATGTTACAGATGCACTGTTACTGTGCATGTGCTTTTTGAAAAGGGATAATGCTATTTTTGACAACCTTCCCGACCTTAGAAATATTTCTGATTAGGGTAGTTTAATAAGGATGAAAAGTTTGTGTAATCAATTTTTTCTACAGTTTTAAGAAATCGATTTGAATTTTTACAGATGTAAAAGACATATCTAAATTTATTTGTAATGCCAGAGGCTCATACATTCTATTCTGTCAGACTAATGATTACAAATAAAATGACCATTTCAAACAAATGAATGCAAACATATATTTGTTAACCGCACTATTATCTTACTTATTCTCACTTTGTACCGATTCTCACTTTGCGCAGAGACAATTCCGGAATTGTTTTGCGCAAGGTAAGAATTCCCACTTTGGGCAACAAAATGAGAATTCATACGTTGCGCAGGACAATTCCGGAATTGTACCGATTCCTACACCTAAACCCGTTACACCGCCTTGCGGTTCAAGCCGATTTTTATAGCGACGTGGTAGAGTGTTCGCCTTGCACGAAAGAGAATCTAGTTCGATGGGGTCTTAAGAGATTTTTAAAGCCCATGACAAATAGCGTCCAACGTAAATAACCCACATGTGCATTACTAATGCCATTAGAACTCCTTAAGTCTTATTCAGCTGATTCTGGTACGTCTAAAATTAGAGGACGAATTCATTATGAAGGGGAGAATGTCACGGAAAAAAGTTATACCATACACTTGTACTGCTCTGCAGTACAATTCGGCTTTTACAGCAACGTGATAGAGTGTCCGCCATGTACGCAGGAGAACCGGGTTCTATGCTTGGTTGGGGAAAAGGGTCCGTGATGTTTACAACAGATAGTATATAGGCTTTTGCAAGTCACAAGCATTCATTTTATAGGCAAGGTATGTTTAGAAATTTATTGACATGTACTAACTGTGGATATGGTTCGGATCGATTTAGCTCACCTGACCAGAAGGCTCACAGGCGAGCTTTTAGTATAGCCATGGTCCGTCATCCGTTCAACGTCCTTCCGTCCGTCGTCCATCATTTTCAAAGATCTTCTTCTCCAAAACCACAGGGCCAATCAAAGCCAAATTTCATATAGAGCCTTAGTGGGATGGGGGATCGAAAGTTTGTTTGCAGGGACTGCGTCACATGACTCAGATGGCCGGAACGGCCCTATACGGAAAAAAACCTTTAAAATCTTCTCAAGAACCAAAGGCCCAATGATCTTGTGGCTTGGTATGTAGCATTGGGGACTTGAGCCCATCATAGTTTGTATAAATCATGAACATGCATTGACCTTGACATAATTTATGCCAAGGTTAATTTTTGTGCGTTATGCTTTATATGGGAAAACGCTGAAACAGTGGACATCTCAGATCAGTGAGGTTCTGTCGCCCATCAAGAATGGAATAGGACAAAACCAAAATTGTCAGTTTTCTAGTCAAACAGTATATCATAATAAACTTCAGTCAGTTGTGCCTCAGTAAAAGAATTTCTTCTGAGCATGAAACAAACAAATCCTTTATCTCTTTGATACAACAATCTGTTCCATATTGTAGTTCTTTCTCCTTGACACAATAGTCTGTTCAACTTTGTCGCCGCTTCTCTTGACACAAAAGGCTGTTCCCAATTGTTGCCGCTTCTCTTTTGACGCAATACTTTGTTACCTTTTGTTGCCGTTTCTTTTTGACACAATAGTCTGTTCCAAATTGTTGTCGTTTCTTTTTGACACAATAGTCTGTTCCAAATTGTTGTCGTTTCTTTTTGACACAATAGTCTGTTCCAAATTGTTGTCGTTTCTTTTTGACACAATAGTCTGTACCATTTTGTTGCAATTTCTATTTGACACAACCAGTCTGTTCCATTGTGTGGCCGTTTCTCTGTGACACAATAGTCTGTTCCATTTTGTTGTCATTTCTATTTGACACAATTGTTTGTTTCATTTTGTTGCCGTTTCTCTTTACAATAGTCTGTTCCATTATGTGCCCATTTCTATTTGACATAATAGTCTGTTCCATTTTGTTGCCGCTTCTCTTGACACAATAGGCTGTTCCAAATTGTTGCCGTTTCTCTTTTGACACAATAGTTTGTTACCTTTTGTTGCCGTTTCTTTTTGACACAATAATCTGTTCCAAATTGTTGCCGTTTCTTTTTGACACAATGGTGCCATTTTCTTGCCATTTCTCTGTGACACAACCAGTCTGTTCCATTGTGTGGCCGTTTCTCTTTGACACAATCGTCCGTTCCATTGTGTTGCCAATTCTCTTTGACACAATAGTCTGTTCCATTGTGTTGCCATTTCTCTTTGACACAATAATCTGTTCTACTGTGTTGCCATTTCTCTTTGACACAATAATCTGTTCTATTGTGTGGCCGTTTCTCTTTGACACAATAATCTGTTCCATTGTGTGGCCGTTTCTCTTTGACAAAATAATCTGTTCCATTTTGTGGCCGTTTTTCTTTGACACAATAATCTGTTCCGTTGTGTTGCCGTTTCTCTTAGACACAACAGTCTGTTTGATTTTGTTGCCATTTCTCTTTGACACAATAGTCTGTTTCATTTTGAGGCCATTTCTCTTTGACACAATAATCTGTTCCATTGCATTGTGTGGCCGTATCTCTTTGACACAATCAGCTGTCCCATTTTGTTGCCATTTCTCTTTGACACAATAGTCTGTTCCATTTTGCTGCCATTTCTCTTTGACACAATAATCTGTTCCATTGCATTGTGTGGCCGTATCTCTTTGACACAATCAGCTGTCCCATTTTGTTGCCGTTTCTCTTTGACACAATAGTCTGTCCCATTTTGTTGCCATTTCTCTTTGAAATAATAGTCTGTTCCATTTTGTTGCCGTTTCTCTTTGACACAACCAGTCTGTTCCATTTTGTTGCCATTTCTGTTTGACACAATAGTCTGTTCCATTTTGTTGCCATTTCTCTTTGAAACAATAGTCTGTTCCATTTTGTTGCCATTTCTCTTTGACACAATAGGCTGTTTCATTTTGTTGCCATTTCTCTCTGTGCTCCGTACTGCAAATCTAGTTTTGTCATTGCTTATCCTGTTTTTCTTTTTTTTTTTTTTTTTGCTTGAGTCTCACTGTCCTCCGTCTTGGCGAATTTATGGGAGAGTGCCTATAGTAATTTTGTTGTTTTCCCAGGGTAATTATACATTATCAGAATTTATGGTGCAAATACTTTCATGTATACATGTAGCTTTAGCCGGTAATTCAGTTCAATCACTTCTTTCAGCAAACAATAATCTGCGGTTATGGCATGGACTAATATTTTGTTTTACTTTATCACAGTCTAAACCATTTATAAATACAAATTACTTAGACATGCCTTAGTTATTTTCTGTCGTTATCTGTATTATCTAGACATAATTTTTTGATCTGTATTATCTTAAGATTATGAAATATGTAATTTAGATCAATAAAGATGACTGATACGTTTTCAAACAACATCAAATAAGACGAAATTGAAAAAAAACGGGGTGAAAATAACCGATATGAATGCTCATTTTCTTTTATACTTCACTGATAACATTTTAACTCTTTCTGCCAATCCAGAGTTTATGGCTACACCTATCTCCCAACTCAAAAAGGACTATGAAAAAAAATAGAAAGAAAGAAAGACAGAAAGAAAGAAAAAGCATTTGCGCTCAGAGATACTGCTCTCCTCGGCCAACAGCTCCTTTGCACGGTAACCGCTTTGTCGATAACACAGGTAGTCAAATAGGATATTCAAATATGCGTGGCCCCCGTGATCTTAACTTAAGCCTCGTTCACACGACCAAAGTTACTTTGTCACAGAAACTGTACTAAGAAAGTTTGGCAAACATTATGCGTTTACACGGAGAAAATTATTTTTTAAAGAAAAATGCGGCATCGAATCTTTGTCACGTAAACTTTGCCAATGAAATATTTGCTGTCGTGTTTACACGAACAAAGAATTCTCGTCAAAGTTACATGGACAAACAAACTTTGCTCGTGTGAACGGCCAACTGTGCCACATTTTTATTGTTAAATATACTTTGTTCCATATCAAACTGATTTGATTATGAGCAAAGTATTCTGTGTTCGTCTCCATAGCTAGTTTCGTTGTCACATATTCTATGCCAAATTTTCTATTCGCACGGACAATTTTGTTTGTGATAGAAACTTTATCATCAAATTTGGCAATGAAAATGTGGCATATTTTTTCATTCACACGAGCAAATTTTTCTATGCCAAACATTCGTCAGGGGTAACAACCTACGTCATAGCGCGTGTGGCAGAATTAATCATTCGACGGCCATTTTGACGAAACTCCGACAGATTTTCCGTTTGTAACTTATAAGAGAAAGGATTTTCACACAAGATAAAACGGTGAGTCGGTGCCTACATGTACATACGGTCCAGATATATAGGGCATGATTCTTCAAAGGGTGAGCAATTATAAAATACCTCACCATAATTTTTTATGTGGACAGCTGATTAATATGGAACCTGTATACAAATTATTTGCTGGCTTTTTCTCTAAAAAAATGTACCTATTTTGTAGTTTTTGATTATATAGCAAAATGCCACTGTCTTAAGAATCGTAAGACCGAGTAGCTGGGCATAATCATAAAAAGTGCAGATCTATGCTATAAAAATATGAGTAGACTGAGTAGCTGGGCATAATCATTAAAGTGCAGATCTATGCTATGAGAAAAAAAAGCAGCAAATCCTGTTGTGCATGTTCAGAATTCGTTAAGTCTCCATTCATTAGAATTTGAAATATTCTAAGTCCTCATGAAGTCCCCAAATCAGTAATAAGGCTGATATATGAGCCACGACACGAGAAAACCAATAAAGTGGTTGTGCGCCCAGCGCAGACTCAGATCAGCCTGGGCATCCGCCCAGTCTGATCAGAGCTTTCGCTGTCCGCATGGAGCTAGCTTAGACCCTTAGCTACCCTTTGAGCACTTAACGAAGAGTCTAGTCAAACTGGGCAGATATCAAGGTTGATCTGAGTCTGTGCTGGGCGCACAACCGCATTGTTGGTTTTCTCGTTGAACCTTAGTGGAACGGCTTAGTGACAAAATAAAAGGTAATACGTCACTTGATGACACAAGTATGAAATTTTCATTAAATGAGCCGCGACACGAGAAAACCAACAATGTGGTTGTGCACCCAGCGCAGACTCAGGTCAGCCTGGGCATCCGCCCAGTTTGTCCAGACTCTTCGTTTATAGCTCAAATGGTAGCTAAGGGTCTAGCTACCTGCATGCGGACAGCAAAGACTCTGATCAGACTGGGCGCACAACCACATTGTTGGTTATGTCGTGTCGCGGCTCTTAATGTTCATTACCTGGCCCAGATTCAAAAATGATCGAGGGCCACTTAAAAATCAGCAATTTTTTAGACGGCCGCGAAGTTTCAAAATGCTATCGTTTTAATGTATTAAATGCTTGTAGTGCGGGGGCATATGTAGTTTGCATGAGCATGTGTGTTTATTTTTGGCAACATATACATGTTTTAACTTCATCAATGGTGGGAACACAACGGAAAAAAGCATGCTGTCATTTTTTTTCTAACGACTCTTTGGCCGTAACCATCGATTATATACCTTACCTATGTGTATTATCTTTAAAATCATATGATTCAAGGTACACACCTTTTATATTAATATTTCCTATATGCAGTTTCTCCATAGAATCATCGTAAAGTATTAGAAATACATTATAGTATATTTTCTATCATTAACTACTACCAGAAGTAACGTAAATAACTTTAATTTATAAAATTGTCACAGGGTATAGGCTAGGTATATCATACATTTGTACTGCCTTGCGGTACAAGCCGGCTTTTATAGCGACGTGTTAGATTGCTCGACTATAGATCGAAGGGTCTCCGGCTCGATCCTCGGCTGGGGCATGGAGATTTTTTAAGAGTCCGTGACAAATGCCGCCCAACGTAAATGACCCACATGTGAATTAGACCTCCTTAAGTCTCATTTCCAGTGATTCTTGTAACTCCTGAGAATTCGAGGACGAATTCAATATGGAGGGGGAGAATGTCACAGGGTATAGGTTAAGTATATCATACACTTGTACTGCCTTGCGGTACAAGCCGGCTTTTATAGTGACGTGGTAGAGTGCTCGACTATAGATCGAAGGGTCCCCGGTTCGATCCTCGGCTGGGGCATGTAGATTTTTTAAGAGTCCGTGACAAATGTCCGTGACAAAATAGTCCATTATACAATGCAATAAGACTTACAGAATTTAAAGAGATAATTGTTATTTCGCATTATATATTGAATGACCTTCGTATAACACTTTAACGGGAAATTTTTGATTATCCCTCGAATAAATAATGTCTAAATCAAACGTTTTAGTAATTTGATAAGTAAAATGAGGTTGAGCGTTGCTAATTTCAAGCGAAGCAGATTCACTTAATATATGTAGTTTTCTGGTTAAATATGTTTCCTATCGCTAAAGTTCTCATTTTAATCATTACTGGAGTATTTTTATAAAGTAACTTTAAACTTTAATGTGTATTTTAAAGGTAATTATAACGTATCGATGACAATAAATTAAATGTATAAATATTGATGATTTGATTCGTGAAAGGCCGTACTTGTCTTCAGACACAAATTGGATTGAAACTCTTCCAAATCTTATTAAGATCATTCATTTCAATTTTATGGAAACTTACACGGCTCATTGTTTGATCGCCCGATAGAATATAATTCAGTTTGGGAACAAGTAAAAAAAAAAATAAGAAAACAAAATAACTTACCTGTAACTGTATTTAAAAAAAAAAAAAAAACAGATGTCCCCAATTTAAAGTCCTTCTTTTATCTTGTTAATGCGGTCAAAATCTCATCATCATCTCTTTTAGTGAAGCAAATTTCCTGGACTTTCTTCAAGGGCGGTGGCGGCGTCTACGGAGTAAAACAATCGTTCTTATATATAAAAATATCTGTATTGGTACGTACTTCACTGCTTCATTTTATGATATATTGTTCTTTTCAAATATAGCAATGGTTTTCTAATCACATTCAGTTTTACCTTTACAAAAATTGGAAAATAAAATGAGAAATTCCCAGTTTTTTAACATTTTTAAACTGGAGCTTTGCTGTGCTTGACCTTGACCATAATTTTTTATTTTGTTTATGTTTTATGGTTTGCTTCATTTAATGGCATTTTGTTCTTTTCAAATAAAGCAATGGTTTTCTTACCATATTCAGTTATCCAATACAAAAATTGGGACATAAAATGAGAAATTCCCAGTTTTTCAACATTTTGAAATATGAGTTTTGTTGTGCTTGACCTTGATCTTTATATTTGAATTTCTGGATCTGTTTTATGTTATGCTTCATTTTATGATATATTGTTCTTTGTTCTTTTCAAATGTAGTAATGGCTTTCTTATCACATTCAGTTAACCTTTACAAAAATTTGGACATAAAATGAGTAATTCCCAGTTTTTCAACATTTTGAAATTGGAGCTTTGCTGTGCTTGACGTTGACCTTCATATTATATACTCAAAAAATATTAAAGGGTCAAACTTTTACCCTGCGATTTCTTGAACATTTCAAACATTTGGTAAAATCAATTATTTCTACCTTCCATTTTATTCATTTTGGAAGTTTTATACTCATGAAGCTTGAACCTATAGCCTTTGTCTTGATCAAGGTCAAGCTTTAAGTCAAACTACCCCTAAAATGAAAGTTGTTTGAATTCCCATAGAGAATTTATAGTGTGTCAGTTTGGTCGGGAATAAATTCTAAAATTGCTATGAGTTTTAAACTTCGTATAGCTTGCTGACATTAAAAATGATTAAACTTGATGACTATCGAGCAATTTTGCAAAAAAATTCATGAATTCGCGAAATCGAAAATTTTCGTGATTTTGTTCCCTATGGACTTCAAACAACTCTGATTTTGAGGGTAGTGTGAATTGAAGTCTAGACTTGGCCAAGATATAGGCTATATTTTCAAACTTCATGTGTACAAAACTTGTAAAATGAATGAAATGGAAGGTGGAAATGATTTACGAGGGGTGTTCGAAAAGTTTTGCAAATGACGTAATTTCTCGGTAACCACCATACAGGCAGAACTTCTGATTGCAAAAACACATAAAGCTGTATTATGCAACGAGAATTCTGCAAACAAGGTGCATTTATTAAAAAAGGACGCATTTTTAACTTCTTTGAAAAGGGTATACCCTAAAGACACTGCAGAATTTGACTTTAGTAGGCTGTATTTTACATATCAGCAGTCTTTGATATCTTTTTGTCTTTGTTAGTTAAAGACAATGCCCAGGCACTGTTGTTCTGTATACAAATATCGCGGAAATAAGTTTTAATCTGGCTTCCGTACAGGGCCGGGAATATGGATTATCCATACTTTATGCTGTAGCAGTTTCTCCATTTCTACTAAAATTTGATGATTTTGTAATGAAAACAAGTGCATTAGCATTCAAAATATTGTCGGCAAGAGCATTTACAAGGGTCAACGAAAACCTGTCAAAAAATTCAAATTAATGCCAAAAATGAAGCCTCTGCAAGCTTTCAAAAATGACGTTAACGTAAAATTCAATAACGTCATAAGAACTGCGCATTGCTTTGCAAGGAATAAATCGATAACAGTTGCCGCACTTCTAACTTTTGTATGGATATTATAGGCAACGATGGACAAGCAAATGACAAAGATTAATTTGGTATTTATAAGGATATTTGACTTGAATGCCTAACAATGAAAAGATTTTACATATAAAATTAGCCCAGTGGTATGACTTGGACCTATTAAAATGCGATGTAACTCAATGAGGAAAAATGTCTTTGTATAGTGTTTGGTATCATTGTAAAGACAAAATGCAGTGCTTTCAGTACACGCATAGCAGTTGTACCCAGCATACTCCTAACCAAAGTCATGAGGCCATTTGCAAAACTTTTCGAACGCCCCTCGTATTTTACCAAATGTTTGAAATGTTCCAGAAATCGCGGGGTAAAAGTTTGAACCTTTTAATATTTTTTTTCGGGTATATTTTGTTGATCTGTTTTATGTTTTGTTTTATTTAATGACATGTTGCTCTTTTCAAATATAGCAGTTGTTTTCTTATCATATTCTGTTAACCTTTACAAAAATTAGGACAAAAATAAGAAAATCCAAGTTTTTCCATGTTTAGAAATAGGAGCTTTGCTTAATGTGACCTTGATCTTTGAATATTGATTTCTCCATCCAGTTTCTTTTTTATTATACAATTTGGTATATTACTGGTTATAAATATATTAGCGTCTTTCTGAACATCTTCTGCGAAACTAACCAAAACTTGTTCCAAAGAACCGCAACACCCCAGTTAATTTGCCAAATTATGTCCCCTTTGAGCCCTCATTGTGGCCTAGGTGTGAGACACTTGATTTATATTGGTTCTTTATACAGAGTTAAGTTGGTATTATATGTTATTATATCTGTATCAGGGGTCTAAGAATTAACAATGGATGGACAGACCAGATTAATATGCTATTTTTTCATTATGGACTCTGTTGCTTTACTCAAACTGTCTTGGTTACCATGGCAACAGGATGACGAACAGAAATTTTACTACTGTTTTTGTCGTTAAGCGGTCATTTCTAATTCATACAACAAGAATGAAAAAAACTGAGACGTGGCGTGCCGGACCCCTATAGCAATTTTCTGAATTTTACAGAGAATTGATATTAATATTTATTTAATATATTTTTTATTGTTATATTCAATAGGAGAACCAAGTTGAGGGTACAGGGTGGGGGGAGGGATGATGCGATGGTGCTAGGTACAACATCCAGTGCCGGGGCTTCCTACTGATTTGGACAATAGAAGGACAAGGGCCTACTGTGTTTGCAGTAGGTGCGGATGGGGATTTAGACATTTTTCTCTTCTTTCATTTCCCCTCTTCTTCCTCCTCTCTTTGGGAGACGGCCCGATATAGACTGAAAACTGTCTCAAAGGACCGTTAAACCTAAAACAACCAATCAACCCACCAATCGAGGGTACAGAAAGACCAGTTCCATTTGCATTCCTCAGCCCCTCATCCCTCTCCTACTTGCTATATCATAATGGCTGCTATTGTTGTCAGACTGGATACTGCTTACTGCATTTGTTGTTGCTACTTTCTTTGTACATTTTTCTTATTTTTTGTATTGTATGTTTGAGACTTTGAGTTGTATAGATTTAGTTACAGTATGTCAATTTTCATGTCATTGCCTGTAACTATGTATTATACTTAGTTACAGTATGTCAATTTTCATGTCATTGCCTGTATCTATGTATTATACAAATTAATGCTGTAAGACCTTGGGCCGTATTCATAAAACGACTTAAGTCGTTGCTATGCTGTTGCTAAGGCTGAATTTCTATAAAGGAGATTCCCTACAACAATGAAGTTTGCTCTGGGGGAACAGTCTACAGTCTTTGTAAGACTGTTCCTCCAGAGCAAATTTCAGTTGTAAGACTGTTCCTCCAGACCAAATTTCATAGTTGTAGGGAATCTCCAACATAGAAATTTACCCTTAGCAACAGCATAACAACGACTTAAGTTGCTTTATGAATACGGCCCCTTGTGGTCCAACCCAATTGCTATATAGATTATTTGGCAAAAAATATGTTTAAACTAAACTACTTTTTATCGAAACTTCATGAAACATGCTGATAACTAGGACAGGCATAAAACCTCGGACGAGCTCGAAATTCGGCTATATATTGTACAATTTGTCTTAGAGTTACTTGCCCTTGAGTGCTAAAAAGCCTATATTTGAAATTGTCCCAGGCAAATCCCATTTTTAATTGAACTTAATGAGACTTGCCTATAATCAGGAAGGATATAAAATCTCGGACGAGGTTGAATACGGGCCTGATCAGAATATTCTTTTCGGACTTACTTGCCCTTGAAGACCAAATAATATCACATAGACTTACAATGAGGAAAATGTTTTCCTTGGCATAGCAACTTTATTTTGTATTGTAACACGATCAAACTTGCTGATAACCAGGACAGGCATAAACTCTTGAACGAGTTTGAAATTGAACCATATTGTACATTTCGCCTTTTCAGTTACTAGTCCTTGAGTCCTTAAACAGCCCATATTTGACCTTGTGTTGGGCATAGCGGCCTTATTACATGTGATTTGCTTATTGCCCTATATCATGGTATCTATTGGCTCTGCCTTCAACAAACTACATCTGTGTGTGCATCTGGATACTCGTCATTTCTCATGAAAAAAGGTCACCAAGGTCACCTTTAACTACTTTTTATGTTAAAGGAAAATTTGGTAAGTTTTATAGATATTTTGGCTTCCGCTGACTCTAGAGTCACCAGATTTCATCAGATTTTAAAGCATCAGTAGATCATTGTTGCCTACTTACTTGAAATTTAGTGAAATTGGTTGATTTCAAAAGAGCTTGGCTTCTGTGATCCCAAGAGTCACTAGGTTGAAAGATTGCATTTTAATCCAAATGCGTAAGAATGCTTGACGAGAGTTCGTGTGCATCTGATATCATTAGCTTTATTTCCAGTTTAAAACATATTCTAACGACTAATTACCGATAAATAACCAAAGAGGACGAATGAAAGTAGCAGGTAATGGAAATTTTATGTCCAAAGCCTCAGTGAAGTGATTACATGGTTTGTGTTAATGTTTAATGATATCCGTTACCATGCAAACCCGAGCGTATGAACATTATCATTAATTGAGCATAGTTGTTTTCCCAATTAAAACAAATAATGTGTGACTTCTTGCACTCGTTACTAGAAAATACAATAATTTGTTCAAGATTGATAGATAGGTGTTTTACTGATACAATAAGCTTTAAAGGCACGTGAGTATATAAACATACAACATACATTTTTAACAAAACCTGGATAGCAGGCTCATAAATACATTACAATATACAAGATTAACGCAATCCAAATGCGTAAGAATGCTTTACTTCATTCTAGTCCTGTTTTAACAATAACCAGACGGAAAACACATAGCTGAAATGTGCCATCTGCACCTCGGTCCTCGGTAAGCTGCCAGTGGGACATGGTGGCAGAGGAACATGTGGCGAAGCCAGTGTCGAGACAAGCATGTTCCTGCTTCCAGTTCCCGTCACTGACCTATCATGAACTACTGCTAGGCCCGGTGTCACAGGGACATGTGGCGGAGCCAATGTCCACCAGACAAGCGTGTCTCTGTTTCCGGTCCAGCAATACTTCATAAGAAACGTGAATGGAGCATCTCAGACTTATCATTCATTTCAGATAGCTGGAAGATCGAGGTGCAATTTATATTTTAACTTAATCTTCACATTTAAACGGATAAACACTGTGATACAATTGAAGAAAGTATACGCGTTCGTATTGTGCTTGTAAACAATTTCTTTACCACTTCCTACTCAAAAGGTCACCATTATTATTTTTTCATAGCTTAAAAACCAAACCAAACCTTTCTTAGGCATATCCCTTTATATAAATACCATTTCATTGCGCACTTGAAAGGCTTTACAATAAAAAGTGCTAGAATTTTCAATACTTTTGTATTTTCTGATGTAAATGATTCTATAAATTTGGACGAGGTGCAATAAGGGCAGATTTTGGCCCCACGTCAGAAATAAATTTTGTTGTGATATAAATTTAGTTGGACAACTCTAATTAAAAGAAATATAAAGGGGGGGGGGGGGGGGTCTCCATAAGGGCCATTTTATGGTTACAAATGGATTTTCACCAAACCTCACCAATGTGTACTTGTAAGTGTTGGCTTTTATATATTGAAATACTGATCTCATCGAAAGTGTATTATGAGTGGAGTGCAGTGTCAGAATGGGTGGGGTAATTCCACTCCATACCTTACCATGTATCATTTTTGCCAATTATCTCTATAAGTAACAATGACTGATTTACCATTATGATTTGAAATAATACAGACATATATGCCAATTAATTGGGTTACATAACTTACTATTTTTTGCTTATTCAATACCAATATGTGAGCTTATAAGTAGTAACAGGAATTTTACTTATTTTTGCTCCTCCAACTTTACGAAAAAAACACAATTTTTCATTATTTGTCAAGATATATTTAGGAAACTTAGTAGTTATATTGATATGATAGTGTGCATTGCAGAATTATGAGAAAACTATCCTAGGCGTATTAAAACCTGAATTATCTGCCCTTGATTCAAGAAAATATAAGTAATAAAATTGAAAATGTAAGATCGAAATTCTACACTGGAAGGTATATTTTTGATGACTTTTGCTCATGTTTGTAATATTATACTGATTGTTGAGCTTTCAATTCCATATAGTGCCTGTGATAATTACAAGAACTGTAACTGAACAACAGAGCTCATCCTGTTATATACCACCTCATTACATCACATTCAAGATATCATTTTCCGACCCAAAGTTTGATATATTGATTTAAGTTACTGATAGATCAAATGTTATTAAATACCTTTATAGTTTGGAATTTAAATGTCCCATTGAAAACTAATGACAGAGACAGTGCACAAGACGCTCATTTCTACATACATAGTATAGAACTGTGAATACTATGAATATCATAAAATTTAGAACGGTTAACAAGAATCTTGATCTTGAAATCCAAACCAAGGTGGGGACCTGGTGCAGTAGTAACACACTGTTCTTAAGATCTGGGCTTCCCACTGCGCCTGTCTTTCACCAAGCCCCTGTGTCCATGTAACCTCAATTGTTCAGTGGAATGTTAAAGTCAAAATCAAAGAAAGTTAAACACTGAAAGTATGACATGAAAATTACAACTTACGAATCATAACTACAAGAAAGACTACCTGTAGATGAAAATTGTGTGGCATCGTCAGAATTTCCAGACTGGACTAGAATGCAACATGGATAGCGACATGGTCTTAGTAGTATTTGAAACGTGTTCCAGAATAAACTGATTTCAGGTGTTTGATATATGTATGGTCTAGAATCCCCCTGATCTTTGTGTAGGTTCTTGAATAAGCTGTTGGAATTCCGGTACAGTATGAAGTATTTTTTCACTTTTTTGAGGTCACAGTTGAAGTCTCCTAGTAATACAACTGGGCCTGTTGGAAGACACTGAAGCTGACTTCGCAGAACTTGAATGAATGACTGACCTTTTGTCGGGGGGTTGTACAATGTCATCAATGTAGTTGGTTGATCTCTAATTTGTATCTGTAACAGCATCGTTTCTAATGAAACATGTTCGATAGAAGTGAGTCTTTTAGGTTGCAGATGTGTTTTGATAAGAGCAGACAGTCCATGGGTTATAAAATTTCAAAAACATGAAAATATTTTTTCTTTATTTTAAACATGAAGATATATACTGTGAAGCATAATTCAAAATCTCTACACTTGGGATGCATTTTTGGGGAAACTGTATCTCACTATAAAGGTCAAGGGTAAATAAACAAGTAAGCTACGTTATTTACTACTCTATAACAGGATTGCACAGTCACACTGTGCATCAGGCATTATTAAAGTCACTTTATGTGATATGCTTATGTATAAATGATTGTTTTACATGGAGAAAAGGACACATAACATGTCCTATAATTTTTAGGCGATTAGAATTTATAGAAAAGCATATACTACTACATGTATATATTTTGTCTCTAAATATTTTTTATTTTTAATTTCAATTTTCATCGAATGGTAGAAAGTACATTACCTATGAGTATTTTGTTGAAATCTGCTTAAATGATAAAAAATCTGTTGGCAATGCTTTTCCATTATTAAATTAAATCTGTATGGACTCATATTAAGCAAAAATTATGCCGATGCACGGCCAACTAGGAGGCCGTAAGAACCTGACAAAAAACCTTAGTCCTCGCCATTATGAAGTCAGAAATTCAGTTTCAGTGGAACCCCCATTACACATTTAAGTCTTTATGGCAGTTAAACAAATGACTTTCAAATAAGTTTAGTAATAAAGACATTGAGTTTGCAAGACATGCAAACTAATCTCGAAGAAAATAACGAAAAAGACGCATTGGTATAGAAGATACGGCATCTCATAAATCTCTATATGTTTAATTCAAAGGGAGATAATCTGAAAGTTTTGAAACTTAAAACATTATTTTCAGGTTGTGATTACAGTTAACATAAACGTTTAAAGTGTTTTCTATGCGTACTGGAACTACTGTTTATTGCGCACAAGAGAACTTTCTTCTGCGCATGCGCAAATTAAAGTTCTGTTCTAAATTATTAAAATAGGAATAAGTAAGATAACTCAGGACAAGACAAACATTTTCCAATAATTTTTCATGATTTAAGTAATTAAACGCTCGTCCAACTCGAAAACATCCATATATACATTACAAACTTGCTAGGTTGGCCGGAATTGAGAAATGAAAACCGTCAAGTTTTTATTTTTATTCAGTATATATGTAGAATTATCATCAAGGAAATACTTACAAAAATGGAAGCAGTTACAGCTGCAGAGTGAAAACTGAAAGGATAACGTAGCTTACAATACCAGAGAAGCATATCTCTTGTACTCAAGTTTGCCTGAATGAAATTAAACATTTCAACAACTGTTTCAACAACCAATAATACATGTAAGTACGTTTCAACAATCCGTAAGAGTTACTGAATTTATATATAAGCACTGCTCATTTCCAATTTTTGGACTCAATTTACAGATCTGTTTAAACCAAAAGCGTCTAATTATGTCAAGTAATGTAACTACTGGCTCTATATGTACATAAATAACGTTTGTAATCTCGTACGCCAGAGACACTTTGTCTTATCACTTCGACACTTTGAAAGCTGTGCCATTTGTAACCATATTTCCCCTTTTCCATCCATTCGTCCGTCTGTCCGTATGTGCGACTTTAATATTTCGCGTAAATGTTTTGCTTTAAATGCTCTAGAATCGCGACCTTAAATTGAACTTGTTTTTTCGTACTTAGTGCTATTGCAGGATGTATACACTAATTTACATAATTTGGATGACCATGTTAACCTAAGGCCGAGATCACAGACTTAGAAAAACGCGTAAAAATTGCGTCAAAATTTCTGCTGTGGACTAGGTTGACTAATGGGTTTGATATATGATTGTTTGTCTGTCCATCCATTCATGAGTCTTTCAATATTTGCATTAAAGTATGTATTAAGTTGGTTTCATTAGGCGGTGGTGCTGGTGGGTGGTATGCGTAAGCGCATGCTTACATGCTTTAGTTTTGTTGTGAATCAATAGCAATAAGTATAAAAACACCAGTAACGTCGCTTACATAACGTAGCTTACATCATACATTGTGATTAAGCATATTTCGTGCAAGGAAATGGCTGGCCAAGAATTTTGTTAGCATTTTCACTTCCTGTGTAAGCAACTATAGTAGTTATGCACGAATAGTGCTCGGGACCTATAGTTTATTCAGAACCCTGATAACGTAGCTTACATCCTTATCCATTCTGATAAAGGTGTGTTGCTGAGAGAAGCGATGCTCTACATAATATGCAATGCATTCGTACATGTGGTGATTTATTCATTTTAACAGTCATAAATGCATGAAATACTACTTTATATTGAGTTGAAACATGTCTTATTGCTTGCTTGCGACTCATTAAGATGCATATAACGTAGCTTACATGCATTTTCACGACAGTGCTGCTAAGAAAACAGAAATTGCCAAACAAGTGTGATATATAAAATACTGTATCAGCTTTAAAGGAAAGCATATTAGGTACTAATTGGAACTTTCGTTTTGAGTGTAAGTGCAAATATTTTATAGCAATTAGGACGTAGTTACGTGTACCATGCAAAATGACATGCAGTTTATTCAATTTCTGCCTTTTTAACCATTATAATGGAACAACCTTGCAATTAAAATATTTTAATCTGTTATTGTAAATGGGTAAACACATCTGTTACACAGAGCAAAAGTGTATATTAGCAGCTGGTTATACTTCTTATAAGTGTTTACACTACAAGACATCAAATTTAGGCACTTGACCCTCTATTCTGAGAATAGGTGATCTGATAATTGTAATTCTTGATCAACAGAAATATTTTGTTTGTGAGCTTTTAGGGATCTGATATTCAGATGTGTAATGATGGTATGTCCGTGCTCCTTGAGTGTGTGAAAATCAGGTTTGCACTGCAGTGAGCCATTTTCTATCAGTCTGTTCATTACTGCAAGAGATGATTTATTCACAATAAGTTTTGATGTGTCAAAGTTAAGCATGTGAAGTCCTGAAATTGATTTTGCGCGGCTTAATGCAACATAAACTTGACCTGCTGTGAATCGACAATCAAAAGATACTGTCACATTGTCCAGCGTTTTGCCTTGTACTTTATGTATGGTAGCAGCCCGTGCCAAAGTCAGTGGATATTGAGTCCTTGTTTGTTTTGCCAAGAGTGAATGTTGCAGTTCGGCTTTGATTGGAACTGCATGAAGGGGCCTTAATGAGGCTGGCAATGCATCCTTTGCTTTTCTGCCACTTTACTGTTTCCAAAATGTAAAAAGATAGTTCCTTTAAGTGGGAATTTCTTGCTTATGTCAATTTTGGCTGTTAAACAAACTGCACCATTAACCAATCCATCTGATACATCAATGTTTTACCGAGTGAAACACGAGCTCTTCATGAAGACCTCCCGTGTAGTGACGATCTGTAGTTATTTTGAGAGACTGTTTTGCAGGCTTATGAGAGAACTGATCTGCTTTATTGACTCTTTAACTGATGACATGCAATGTGCACTGAAGGCATCTACCTGATGACTGGTAGCAAAATATGTTAATTATCTGTGCTATCAGGGAGTATACCTGAAGATACCGTTTCAATGTCAACCTCTGTTTGTTGACCTATTCTGACCCTATTTAGAATCTCAGCAAATTGTGAATCTCCTCTTTGTCTTTGTATTTCTGTGAGCTCAAGAAGAAAGAAATGTTTTTCCCGCAATGTTAAATTGAGCTGTTGGAGAGGGTCTCTTGCTTAACCATATACAGGTGAATCACCAACTGGAGGCAGCTGTAGCAAATCTCCAACAGCCAAGACAGAAACTCCTCCGAACGGAATATCATCAGATGATTTTCCAACACCTCCTCCACCACTCAAGAAGATAAAGAAAGGTGGAGTTTTTTTCTCAGTCAGAGTTTCATTTTTTACATTCCAACACCAGTCAATAATGTAATCATGCAAAAGGCGTTGTTTCGTGTTCAATTTTCTGACCATTGAATAATAGTTATCTTTAGGTATGAGGTCATTTGAAAATTCAACTGGAAAGGCACTCTGGAATAGACTTTCTGTGACACAAAACTCTGAAGGCTGTGTACCTTGATCTGGACATATACGAGCAGATTCATCATCTAGTTCTCGAAGGCTGTCTTCATCTGCTTTTTCCTGCTCTAACTGATTTGCTATAGTATCTCATGAATGTTGTGGTGGTGGCTGATCATCAGCTATAATGTTTTCAAGTTCTTCGGATAAGCCTTCGTAATGTTCTATTTTGGATTTCAATTTGTCTTTCTTTTCATTGTATTTTTGCTCAAAAGAGCCATTTGAAAGTAAACTACTTTCATTACCCCATGGCAAATATAAAATCAGAAGTCTGTGAAAATGACCTTCAGAGTCTTTTGCTTTTGTGTTTTTGTGAAATCTTATCACAGCTGGGTTTTTTCTCCTGTACATTCTACCTAGGTTTCTCTGAAGCTGTATATAAGTGTTTGATGTATTTCCATCATCAATATGATCTGTGTCAATGTTACTATTTTTTCCCCATCCTTCATGCCATAATTTGCCACAAAGTCAGCAAGACAACAATTTTCCAGTGCTAATGGTCTAGCTGCGTATTTCTGAAGAATACTGATTTGGAAAACATCTGTAGAATCTTCCGGTAAAGACTCAAGCTCTTTCTTACTTCGAGGATACATGTTCTTTTACTTGGTATATCAGTTGAAATGAAAATTACTTCTGTATTACTTTCACGGAGAGGAATTGTTAACAAACGATATATGGCTTCATCAGATGAAATTTCTTTGTGAGTCTGGAATACATTACCAACAACACTTAGCCTGTCTTTGATAGTAAAGTCTCTTTTCTTGGATTCCTTTGATGCCTGTTGTAATAGCTGACTTATGGTTCTCTCAGATTTACATAAATAGCTTGTGACATACATGACACAAGCATATGTATCAAGCACTAACTGAATGTCAGTGTTCGCTCTCCAAGCTTTAAGAAACAGAGGATTGTAGTTATTTATGAAGGATTCATCGGGATTCCTTTTCAAAACAACAGTATGCCTACTAGAAGACACTGCTAAAGCATTTAAATAACTCTCCATTGATACTTTGTTCTTTTCCAGTAAAGATGATAACAAAGGAGGCTCAGCTGGATTCCAATTTTTCATGGTATCATAAACGTTTTTGAGGATTTGTTCAGATGCCTTTATTATGACTAAGTCTGTGTCCTCATTAGGAGGAGAAGCTATCAATGTTTTTGGACTAGGAAGCTTTGGAAAATGAAATCGACATACAATATTCTTTTTTACAGGTTCTTGAATGAGAGTGCTTCTGTAGTTGGGTCACTAACTGATGGAGCTCTTGATCTTCATGCTCAGGTGGAATGCGGCATGATATGTATTTGTCAATAAAGGCTGTGATTTCTTCATTGGTATTTCCACCTAACTTGGGGCGTCTTTGACATGAAGAGCAACATGAAAATGTACTCTTCCACGACCCTGGGATTCCTTCTTAATGCCATAGTTAAGTATTTGCCCGATTGGATGAGGTGGTCCAATTACCACACCATTGAATAATTTGTGGAACATATAATCTATATGGCGTGCCACTGTAACTGGATTACGTTTGAACAAATGGCTTTTTGTTTCAAAGTCCATTTCATTGATTTCTTCTTCTGTTAAATTAACTCCAAACTATTTTCCCACAATTTGGAGAATTTCTGTCCAACGGAATTCAGCAACAGAAAATGTTAAAAAAATGTATAAGGCCCAAGTTGCCTGATTTTAGCCAAGCAATCATATTGCATCTTCTGCCATGAAGCTGGTGAGCCTCGCACTGAACCTAGGACTTTAAATCCTTCATTCATACTTATTACTCTGTTAATAGAACAGTTATCTAATACATCTTTTGCAGTAATGTCACGCCCATTAAGTGATTGGAGTTTATTCTTTCGGAGAGCAATGTTAATGTTTTGTTGTATTTCAAGTGCCTCTGTCACATACTGTGCAAAAAAGAGGTATTGCGTTGATTCAGCAAAACGTGTAACCTTATTGAGAAGTCTTGCATTAAAATACTTCTTTCTGGTAAGATATGTTGTTCTTTTGCAATTAAATCCAAACTTGCCTCTTGGGAATAGCCTGGGGAATGCAAGAACTTCAGCATCTTCATCTTTAAAAACACTTAAAGGGCACTGGCCTCTCCAGGAGCAATACTGTAGACACAGGAAGTTTTTCCGTCCGGGTTCTGAAGGCAGGTGTCATATTCAGTTACAGGAAGTGAATTATCCAGCTCTTCATCGCTTTCTTCATCACTATTTCCTTCAGAAGGCTGTGGGCTTTTACTTATGCGATCTTGTTTCTTGGATGTTTGTTCATTTGTAATTGCTGCTGAGGTGTTTGTTTCTAAAGTGAATTTTCCATTGTGTCTAGAACTTTCCCTGTGTTCTTCATGCAATGATTGCCAAATATCAGGATGCTCTGCTTCATTAGTTTCAGTCCATCTGTTAATTATACAAACATTTTTGTAATGTTCATTGTTTTTTATTAGATATTGTAGTGCTCTCTTAACAGATTCTGGGTTCACTGTTTGATAAGTTACATGTCCATGGTATTCTAACGTTCTTTTCAGTTTTAATGATATTAAACCAGACTCAGAAATTGTTCTTGGGAGCATATTAAATACTTTTGTTAAGTCTGCAGGTACATTAACAACTGCACCATGAATCCCTTTTTGAGCTCCACGGGGTAAATAAATGATTTTCATAAAAGGAATCCTTTGTGCTAGTAGTTGTGTTTCTAGATCATATAAATGCTGTAATTTTTCTGGTATAGGTTCTACAAACAATTGATTGTACTTAGATTGAGGGGGCATCCTATTATTTTGTAGATGTCTATGACATGTTTTACGTATCCACTTTTTCTTGTCGTTATCAATTGTTGTCTGTAAACATTGTTTAAGAAGATCCTCATTTGTTTTGTTGTACTTTTGAAAATTAATACTTATGCCCATATGTTCACACATCCATTTGAACATGATTCACAAATATATGTGGGTCCATTAAGGATTTCTTTATGGAAAAAAGTAATTGAATTTTCTGTTTGTACTTACCTAATATTAGCAACTCTTTCCTTAGTCTGTTCTTTTCCAAGTCAAGTACCTGCTGCTGAGGGGACTTTCTTTTTCTTAGGCTAGCGACTTTTGCTTAGTGTTTCGCTTTTCAATTATCTTTTCATCTGGTGTTTTTCTCTTCCTTATATTAGCCACTCTTTCTCTAGTTTGTTGTTTTTCAATTATTTTTTCTTGTGGTGTTTTTGATTTTCTAATATTTGCCACTCTTTCTTTAGTTTGTTGTTTTTCAATTATCTTTTCATGTAGTCTTTTCTTTTTCTTACATTTGCCACTCTTTCTTTAGTTTTTTTTTTTTTCAATTATCATTTCATGTGGTGTTTTTCTCTTTCTTATATTTGCCACTCTTTCTTTAGTAGTTGCTTTTCAATCACCTTTTCATTAGCTGGTTTTCTTTCTTATGCAAAACAGTGACGAGGCTTCACCGAGCATCAATTTGGCCGGTCAAGCTCTTTTATTGAAAATGCTCATAACTCTTGGACCGCTTGGTATATTTGCTTCAAATTTTGTATACTTATGTAATTTAACATTGCCCAGCCACTGGTATGCTAAACAGTGACGAGGCTTCACCGAGCATCAATTTAGCCGGTCGAGCTCTTTTACTGAAAATGCTCATAACTCTTGGACCGCTTTGTATATTTGCTTCAAATTTTGTATACAGTATGTAATTTAACATTGCCCGGCCACTTTTGACTAAAATTAAGAGAATTATCGTAATGCTAACAGTAGACATGTGAAAGTAACTTCTGTCAACAATATTCAGAGAATGAATATATAATGAAGCAATCATTGTTTACTGTCTCTGCTACAGGTGTATAAAGCAGTCTTTAAGAAACATTTCTGAATCAGCAAGTAGGCCTATTACCATCATGATGAAATTTAATGAAAACATACAATACATCAAACAGCATCATTATCCTAATGATTATATTATGAAAGTAATGTTCGCATTTGCTATTTCTAGCAATGAAAAACAAGGCAAGCTTTAATGTGTATGCAAAATGTGATCAACATCAGATCACTATCTAGTTTTTCTTTTGTTTTTTAATCTCTTGATCCCCCAAAACATCTTCCTGTGAGTCAGGAGGCGTCTTAGAATGTCCAGGTTCTGTGGGCTCTGGTGTCTTGCTTGTAGATGCTGGACTACAGAGGCTTGTTGGTGCTAGTGGCGAGCTGACAGTTGAAGCACTTTTATGGGTCGGTGTTGACAGTTGTGGAGATACAATTCCTGAGGTAGACTGAAGAGTCTAACTATCCTTAGATAAAGCCTGGCTGTTAGCGTCGGGAAACGTACTCTCACCTAAAACCTCATTAAGTGTTTGTTGAAGAGAATTTCTTTCATTCTTCATCTGAGTTATTTTTGTAGACAAAGTTGAATTGTATTGCTGAAGTTCTCTAATTTTGTTCTCCCTTTTTAGCTCACCTGAGCCAGCGGCTCCGGGGGAGCTTATAGGATGGTAAGGCTCCGTCGTCCGTCGTCGTCCGTCCGTCCGTCCGTCCGTCCGTCCGTCCGTCCGTCCGTCCGTCGTCCGTCAACAATTTCAAATGACCTCTCCTCTGAAATCGCTGGGCCGATTGTAACCAAATTTCATATAGAGCCTCCTGGGACTGTTACGCAGAAGGTTTTACACTCGGTCGACACGGGTGTAGAGCCTTATGCGTCGCCAGGACGGCGGAGGGTGACTTCCGGTTAAAGGGTTATCTACTAGTGTAATACACTAACAAGGAAACTCTAACAACGTTAGAATTTTTTGAAGTTTATATATATATAATGTAAATTCTATATACAACAATACAATTTACAACTGTCACAATTACAATAATATACAACACATATCAGTTCATGTCGCTGGCCCAAGTAAGGTGTTTGTTTCAAATCTGTAATCGATTTGCGTACAATACGCAAATAGATTACCGTCTGACGTCAACACCGTACTCGGCTCAGCGCCATGAACTAAAGGAAAACACAAAGAACAAAAAAAACGTCAGTTTGAGCTCATACAAAAAACAAGGCCTTATGTTGGTAGACTTCAATTCGTCGTTCCCTGGATCATGTCATGGGCCAGTCCATATATCATGAGGAACACCAACTTATTACACGTGCACGATTATATACTGGTCGCTCCCTGGATCGTACCAGGGACCAGTCTATATATATATTAATACACCTTAGTGGACGAACACTGTCCCACACTTGATGTGACCTTCAGATCTTATCACAGAATCTGGCAAAACTGTGCTAACCACTTCCGCCTACATTTTGTGCTTCCCGCCTCTGCTTGGGAACCTTGCACAAACGGCGTTGTAACTGCCTCTACCCGGGTTGGTATTAACCTGGAGACGTAAATCGAATCTCCAGGTGAGACGTGGCTCTAAGCCCTAACAGCTGACTGCCGGACTTGATGTGCCTAAAAATAACGAACTTACACTTAATACATTGTAACTACATAATAACAATACGTAAGACTTGGGCCTGTCTTGGAAATACCATACAACGCCCTCGGCGAATGCCGAGCATAACGTGCACACGCCAGCCGTGTCACTAGACACGACTCGCGCTCACGATGTAAAGCTAAAAGTGTGCTTACCACTTCCGCCAATGAAGAAACGTAGATCCTACCACGCATGTGCGTCGAAGGATCTGACGTCAAACATTGTCAAGAAGTATACTGACGTCAACAGGCATTACCATGACATACCCCACATAAAACATGAATAATCTAAACAATGACTTATTTACATTAAATTGATTGACCAAAATCTAACTCGTATATGTATTAATTCATTTCTTTAAACTAAGCGTAATACCATTTGCCATAGAATATAATAGCTGAATAAGCGTTTCTCACACATTTGGGATCATAACGTTTGATCTGACATCATGACATCAATGATGTTATACCATATGACGCCGTCTAATGAAGGCAAATCAAACGCATGATGACCAAATGCTACCATTATAACTTATGGAAAAAACCCTTAATGCGGTGCATGCTATGGCGTCAACTGACGTCACGAGTATATAAATTAGTTCCATTACAAATCAATCTACTTCGCCACGTATACATGAAACTAATATAAAAAATGCTGACGTCGCAATAACATGATGCAACTGACTTCATATGAATAACATGAATGCACCTGACGTCACTGGACGTCAAATAGACGCACACCATTGCAACCAACATCAGTGATATAAACTATCTCCGTAATTTACAAAACTTCCTAATATACAAATACAAATCAGTATAAACACAATTGGTCGACATATGCGCAGCCTGATCACTGCCAACAAAATCAAATCAGTCGACACATATAGTCATACCATATCAATCAGAAGTCACATTTTTCATTCTTAGCCAAACAACTCTAAAATAAATATAATAAAATCTTACCGTTCTGGTCTAAAACTCAGAATCTGGGCACACAACAATAATTTAACATACTCCGTATTAGAATTCAGCCACGTCTAATTTTTCATTAAAGGATAGCAGTATAAATACTAAGCGTCTCACTTTTAAATCATGGGACTCGAATCAAAGCGTGCAGGGTACTCACATTAAAATCATGCAATAGGCTGTCCACGAGAGGTATTCACAAACAACCCATGCATAACGTAGTCACAATTTCCGTAAACGTATAATTACCACAGTTACCCTAAAAACTGTAGCCTTACTGATTGAAAGGATTAAAATAATCTCGACGACATAGTGGACGATTAGATCCATTTCGTAACATAGGTTTCCCCTTAGGGAGAAAAAAACATAATGTTTCTTTTCTGAAATAGTACGAAATGCGATCGAATCGTAGGCTATGTCAAAACTGGAAAACTAGCTATATACACAACAACGGTGCGATGCATAACGTGGCCAAACTATCTACTAAGGTAGTCCGCCCCCAAATTATCTTGGCCGCGGATAGCAACGATCCTGAATCTGTACGGCTGTAATTTCATGGCCCAACGCATGATTCGGGGATTGAGCACCTTAGCTGTCTGCATATAAGACAAAGGTTTGTGGTCAGTTTCAAGTAGGAACTCCGCCCCATACAGGTACTTACGAAATTTCTCAACACCCCAGATAATACCCAAACATTCCTTCTCAATTACAGAGTAGTTCTTTTCCCGAGGTAACAATTTCTTGCTAGCATAAGCAATCGGCAAACGACCTTCACCTTCGAACTCCTGAAGCAAAATAGCTCCAAGACCAACGTCTGAAGCGTCTGTTCGAAGTACAAACGGGTTACCTTCTTGAAAAACAGGTAAGCGAAGAATAGGACTAGACGTGAGCCTACTCTTCAGGGTTTGAAATGCCCTTTCATGCTGATCTTGCCAATCTTTGATAGAATTAGGTCTATCCCGTTTAGTTAAATCAGTCAGAGGAGAAGCTATGGATGAGAAATTTGGGATGAAACGACGGTAAAACCCAGCTAATCCCAGAAAAGATTTAATTTGTCTTTTCGTACATGGACGAGGAGCATCTCTGATAGCCTGTATCTTGTCCTCTTGCGGTCGTACCGTCTGTCCGACGATATTGTGACCAAGGCACTCGATACTGCCATAACCGATCATGCATTTAGATGGTTTTGCCGTCAATTTGGCCGACCTGAGCCGATCTAACACTTGACGTAATGACGTCACATGATCCTTCCATGTTTCAGTAAATATCCACATGTCATCAACAAAGCTGTCAACATTTGGGAGATTGGATAATATGATTCTCATTAACCTACAAAAAGATGCTCCCGAATTGACCAAACCGAAGGGCATAGTTTTAAACTGGAATAAACCTTTAGGCGTTTCAAATGCTGTCAAAGGTTTAGACCTTTCAGTAAGACTGACTTGCCAATAACCCTTACTCAGGTCCATCTTTGTAAAGAATCTATGTCCCGACATTTTATTGATAACCTCCTCCATATTTGGCATAGGTTCTGCATCGAATTCCGTCACTTTGTTAAGCTTCCGGAAGTCGATACAGAATCTAACTGATCCGTCTTTCTTCGGAACTAGGACAACAGGAGATGAATACGGTGAAATCGACGGCTCGATTACCCCTAAATCCAACATATCCTGTATCTCCGTCTCCATGACGTTACGCGTCTTATACGGGATAGAATAACCCTTCGTCCGTATGGGTTCTGACGTGAGTAGTTTGATATCGTGCTGTATTTGATCAGTTCGACCGGGTAAACTTGATAGTACATCCGGGTACTGTTTAATCAACGCTTCAACCTCCATACGTTGTTCTGACGTTAACGTATCTGAAATACTGACGTCGTTATAAGTTTCCGGCTCTTTAGCTGTCGGAAAAGCACAATCATCAAGAGAAAATTCATCACTACCATCGTCATCAACCGACTCTGTAGTCTCAGTCGACAATAAACAATGTGACGGCACAGTACGACGTTCGACATACTGTTTCAGCATATTAGCATGATATGTACTCACGACACCATTGACGTCGATTTTATAGTCCATTCTATTCACCACCTCTACTACTTCATATGGACCCTTCCACTGCAATAACAGTTTATTACTGTCAGTTGGCAGTAATAACAGTACTTTATCTCCCACGTTAAATTTACGCGACCTAGCGCGTTTGTCATAATAAGCCTTTTGCTTTACTTGTACTTTCCGTAAATTATCATGTGCTAACTTACACGTCTGCTCTAACCGTTCTCTCAACTCAATTACGTACTGGTACGTAGACAGAACCTGCTCATCCTGTACCTCTTCAGACCATAATTCACGTAATATTGCCATAGGGCCCTTAACGTTACGTCCGTATAACAATTCGAACGGAGAAAACCCTAATGACTCTTGCGGAACCTCCCTTATTGCAAACAGTAGTGCTGGGAGATATTTATCCCAGTCTTTTGGACGTTCTGCGCACATCCTACGTAGCATTTGCTTCAACGTCGCGTGAAAACGCTCTACGAGACCGTTGCAGATAGGATGATACGGCGTCGTGGTTAACTGCTGGAGTGATAACAGCCTGCTTACTTCTTTCATAACTTCAGCAGTAAACTGACTTCCGCAATCTGTTAACATTTCATCAGGTATGCCAACTCTACTAAACATCTCAACTAACGCTTCGGCTACGCGTTCCGTTTCAATGCCGGGTAGCGCTACCGCCTCGGGATATCTCGTCGCATAGTCTATCATTGTTAAAATATAGCGGGATTTCCTGTCAGAACGAGGTTCTATCGGTCCAACTATATCAACAGCGACTCGTTTAAATGGTGTATCAATCTGTGGCAACTTTCCTAAAGGTACCTTAGTGACACGACCTTTTTGAATAGTCCTTTGACATATGTCACAAGATTTACAAAACCTTGCCACATCACCACAAATTCCAGGCCAAAAGAACTCAGTTAACACTCTATCCATAGTTTTCTTTATGCCCAAATGACCTGACATCAAGGTTTCGTGCGCCAATCTTAACACCTTATCACGAAAACCTTCAGGGATAATAAGTTGCAAAGTGACCTTGTTTCCCTTAGTAAACTGCCTATACAATAAATCTTTCTTTCGAATAAACTTAGTTTCACCCCGGTTCAATCCACGACTAATAGTCACATTTCCAGATTCCACTCTTTGCCTTATGCCATTCAATTTAGGGTCAACAACTTGGGCCTGCTTCAATGCCTCCTTATCACTAGCAATAATTTGATCAGGAACTTTAAGTTTCCTATAGACCTCTTCACCTTGCTTAGCTTGTGACCTAGTCACTGCCGCCATTGCAAAATGGGACATATCGGGAAGTTTTGACCCGTCAATATTTCCAATAACCAGGTCATACAATGTATCTTCCATGCACAATGCCTCAGTTTTTCCTGTGAAAAATGGACAATCTATGTCAACCATTGCTAAGGGATACCTTTGGGTAGATTCATCAATCAAAGTTACATCAGATTCTCTACCAAGTAACTGATCATTAGAAACCAAGTTTCTACGAACGACACACCCAGTACAACCTGTGTCCCTTAAAACTACAACTGTCTTACCATTAACCGTGCCCTGCGCTGTTGGTAATCGCGACCTTAAAAAGTAACAGACACCTTCCCTATCCACGTTGTCATTGATTAATGGACTTTCTCCCTTACTCTTATAGAGACCTTCAATTTCATGAGACCTATTCATTGTAGTTTTACAAAAGCTCATTTGATGTCCGCCACCCCGACCACGTCCGCGGGAATAACCCCGACCACGGCCACGATCTGAATTACTACCCTTCGTCTGTACAGTATCGCTCTTACTCTGTGATCTTTGTGTCTCATCTTTCGGTGCATAACTACTCCCCTTACTTCCGCTATACCCGCTTGCACTTGCACCTACCTCCGCACTATATGCTTGCTTCCTATCGGGATTCTTAAAACATTTATATGTTAAATGCCCCTTACCACAAATACTACATTTTATCTCTGGCTTCGCACTCGGTTTATTATCAGATCTACTCTGAGTTACGCCCTTACTATCACGCTGCCCCTTATTAACACAAGCGTAGACACCGCCACGTGCTTCTGCAAATAAATCTGCTTCCCTAGCCATCTCACCTAGATTCGTGAATGTTTTCGGTTTCAAATGAACATACAGTTCTTTACTACAAGATTCTAAAAATTGATCCCTAGCGAAAAAATCGCAAACAGATTCATAAGACTGGTCTACCTTCGCCATTTTCAACCATTTATTAAGATACGACCTAAGTCTACTACTAAACTGAATAAACGTTTCGGACTTTTCAGGCCTATCATAGCGAAATTTCTTCCTAAATCCGCGTTCAGTCATATCAAAATTCTTTAACAACGCATCTTTCAACTTGTCATAATCCGCTGCATCATCTACAGACAATCTATCATAGACATCAAGCGCTCGACCTTTAAGTAATGCGCTTAAATATGCAGCCCAAACGTTTTTATCCCATTTATTCGCCGTCGCGTATTTCTCAAACCTTGATAAGTAACTATCCATTTTGTCCTTACTTTCATCAAAATACGGTAATTTGGGATCTCGCGCATGCGCTAACTTTTCAGCCTTCTGTTTTTCTAATTCAACTCTAAACGTTACCTTCTGCAAATCTATCTGATTTTTCAACTCGCGTTGCTGCAATTCAAAACTATACTTCAACTTTTCTAACTCAACTTCGCTCGACAACTTTGCTTCCTTATCGCTTTCGACTTGAGACAACTTAGCTTCCCTATCTTTCTCGGCTTGCCGCTCTATGCTTTCAATCCGCGCCATCTCGATTTCCCTATCCGCCGCAATCTTAGCTAGTTCTACTTCCCTATCCTTTTCAGCCTGCGCGATCCTAGCTAACTCAATTTCCCTGTCTTTATCGGCCTGCGCAATTTTTTCTTTCTCCGCCGCGATCTTCTCTTTCTCCGCCGCGATCTTCTCTTTATCAAGTTCCCTTACCGCGTGCCTTTCTGCCCTTTCAGTCTCTTGCTGTTGCTTTACAAATTCCTGCAATGCCTGCCCTTCATAACCTAACTCCCTTCCCGTCTTAACTAACTGATCCATGACGCTTAACGTAATGCTCACGTTAATTTAACTGAAACCGACGTTCACTTATAGTCACACACGTTAACTAAAACGTTAACAATAATAATAACGAACTAATCCAACTAAAACGTTGATTAATTAGTATACTCGCGATCTGGACGTAGCCATTAAAGTTACGTTCATAACAGACCGGAAATGACGTCATAAACTGACGTTGACTTTGCCGAGAATTACTTTTCACTATTAGATGACGTAATTAGATGACGTAAATAACCCACATACAATTACGTCCAACTTGATCTAGCGTATCGGATATACAAACGTAACGTATGTAACGCAACGTATTAACACTGACACGACAACTGTACGTCCTACATTACAAAACCTTATAGGATACCAACGGTAAATCAAACTTAAGATTCCGCTATTAGGTTTAATTCATTGTAACGATATTATATAACGTTACGAGTGACCTACGTTACTAAATCAGGACATAAAATGGACCTCAGTAACGGTTACGACACTACGTACAAACGTTTAGGTTAATAAACTTACAGATTGTCATGCAACAGCAGTGCCAAGGTACTCAACCGGACCTTAAAACTAAATATGTATCATCCGTGCCAAGACAATTCAGGTCTATATACCTCAGTTTCCCCACTCAGATATGCAACCTGTTACATTTTATCACAAATTAATGCATGAGCTATCGCACTTCATCACGCAGGGAATAAGGATAGTTGACCTTAATTGAGTGTAGGTTACATTTACAAAGAATTTAGTGGCAAAATTGCTCCCCTAAAATTCACAGCCTTACGTCACCTTAGAAAAGAACAATCAGAAAGTCAATAATAATAAAAAAAAATGACTGACAAAATTGTGCCTAGATTCTGTATATATTGTCAATGTCTTACACTGGCAGATATTAACCAGAAGTCAAATCCCGTTACTTCTTGACACCATGTTACGCAGAAGGTTTTACACTCGGTCGACACGGGTGTAGAGCCTTATGCGTCGCCAGGACGGCGGAGGGTGACTTCCGGTTAAAGGGTTATCTACTAGTGTAATACACTAACAAGGAAACTCTAACAACGTTAGAATTTTTTGAAGTTTATATATATATAATGTAAATTCTATATACAACAATACAATTTACAACTGTCACAATTACAATAATATACAACACATATCAGTTCATGTCGCTGGCCCAAGTAAGGTGTTTGTTTCAAATCTGTAATCGATTTGCGTACAATACGCAAATAGATTACCGTCTGACGTCAACACCGTACTCGGCTCAGCGCCATGAACTAAAGGAAAACACAAAGAACAAAAAAAACGTCAGTTTGAGCTCATACAAAAAACAAGGCCTTATGTTGGTAGACTTCAATTCGTCGTTCCCTGGATCATGTCATGGGCCAGTCCATATATCATGAGGAACACCAACTTATTACACGTGCACGATTATATACTGGTCGCTCCCTGGATCGTACCAGGGACCAGTCTATATATATATTAATACACCTTAGTGGACGAACACTGTCCCACACTTGATGTGACCTTCAGATCTTATCACAGAATCTGGCAAAACTGTGCTAACCACTTCCGCCTACATTTTGTGCTTCCCGCCTCTGCTTGGGAACCTTGCACAAACGGCGTTGTAACTGCCTCTACCCGGGTTGGTATTAACCTGGAGACGTAAATCGAATCTCCAGGTGAGACGTGGCTCTAAGCCCTAACAGCTGACTGCCGGACTTGATGTGCCTAAAAATAACGAACTTACACTTAATACATTGTAACTACATAATAACAATACGTAAGACTTGGGCCTGTCTTGGAAATACCATACAACGCCCTCGGCGAATGCCGAGCATAACGTGCACACGCCAGCCGTGTCACTAGACACGACTCGCGCTCACGATGTAAAGCTAAAAGTGTGCTTACCACTTCCGCCAATGAAGAAACGTAGATCCTACCACGCATGTGCGTCGAAGGATCTGACGTCAAACATTGTCAAGAAGTATACTGACGTCAACAGGCATTACCATGACATACCCCACATAAAACATGAATAATCTAAACAATGACTTATTTACATTAAATTGATTGACCAAAATCTAACTCGTATATGTATTAATTCATTTCTTTAAACTAAGCGTAATACCATTTGCCATAGAATATAATAGCTGAATAAGCGTTTCTCACACATTTGGGATCATAACGTTTGATCTGACATCATGACATCAATGATGTTATACCATATGACGCCGTCTAATGAAGGCAAATCAAACGCATGATGACCAAATGCTACCATTATAACTTATGGAAAAAACCCTTAATGCGGTGCATGCTATGGCGTCAACTGACGTCACGAGTATATAAATTAGTTCCATTACAAATCAATCTACTTCGCCACGTATACATGAAACTAATATAAAAAATGCTGACGTCGCAATAACATGATGCAACTGACTTCATATGAATAACATGAATGCACCTGACGTCACTGGACGTCAAATAGACGCACACCATTGCAACCAACATCAGTGATATAAACTATCTCCGTAATTTACAAAACTTCCTAATATACAAATACAAATCAGTATAAACACAATTGGTCGACATATGCGCAGCCTGATCACTGCCAACAAAATCAAATCAGTCGACACATATAGTCATACCATATCAATCAGAAGTCACATTTTTCATTCTTAGCCAAACAACTCTAAAATAAATATAATAAAATCTTACCGTTCTGGTCTAAAACTCAGAATCTGGGCACACAACAATAATTTAACATACTCCGTATTAGAATTCAGCCACGTCTAATTTTTCATTAAAGGATAGCAGTATAAATACTAAGCGTCTCACTTTTAAATCATGGGACTCGAATCAAAGCGTGCAGGGTACTCACATTAAAATCATGCAATAGGCTGTCCACGAGAGGTATTCACAAACAACCCATGCATAACGTAGTCACAATTTCCGTAAACGTATAATTACCACAGTTACCCTAAAAACTGTAGCCTTACTGATTGAAAGGATTAAAATAATCTCGACGACATAGTGGACGATTAGATCCATTTCGTAACAGGGACCTTAGGAACGAAAAGTTGTTCAAACGGTCCTGGTCACATGACCAACATGGCCGCCATGCCCATATATGGTAAAAACCTGAAAAAATCTTCTTCTCCAGAACCAATAGGCCGATGGCCTTGAAACTTGATATGTAGCATCGGGTACGCGGGTACTACCAAGATTGTTCAAATTATGACCTTGGGTTGACCTTGACCTTTTTTACGGTAAGGTCAAATTTGCTTCCTTATGCTTTTATATGGCAAGATGCTACAACATAAGATACCTTGGAAACTGTTGAAGATTTTGGGCTAAAAATTGGTATCTACAGTCATCTTAATGACTACATGAAGTTTTACGAGTACAAGAGGTCAAGGTCATTCTTTGACCTTTGACCCTGAACTCTCATATTTTGATAAGTTCTAACAATCGCCTCAAAAGCCATTGGGCCAATTGAAACCAAATTTCATATAGAGCCTTCAGGGGTTGAGGGAAGAAAAATTTATTGATACGGTCCAGGTCATATGACCAACATGGCCACCATGCCCATATATGGTAAAAACCTTTAAAAATCTTCTTCTCCAGAACCAGTTGACCGATGGCCTTGAGACTTGGTATGTAGCATTGGGTACTTGAGTACTATCAAGATTGTTCAAATTATGACCTTGTGTTGACCTTGACCTTTTTTACGGCAAGGTCAAATATGGGAAAATGCAAGAACATGAGATTTCATGATAAGTTTTGAAGATTTTGGCCTAAAAACTGGTATATACAGTCATCTTAATGAGTACCAGAAGATTTGTGAGTACAAGAGGTCAAGGTCATTCTTTGACCTTTAACCCAGAACTCTCATATTTTGACAGTTTCAAACAATCTCCTCAAAAACCACCGGGCCAATTGTGACCAATTTTTTTATAGAGCCTTCAGGGGTCGAGGGAATGAAAAAAATTTCTAATGGTCCTGGTCACATGACCAACATGGCCACTATGCCTATATATGGTAAAACCTTTAAAAATCTTCTTCTCCAGAACCAATTGACCACTGGCATTGAGACTTGGTATGTAGCATTGGGTTTTTGAGTACTATCAAGATTATTCAAATTATGACCTTGTGTTGACCTTGACTTTTTTTACAGCAAGGTCAAATATGGGAAAATGCTAGAACATAAGATTTCATGGAAAGTTTTGAAGATCTTGGCCTAAAAATTGGTATATACAGTTGTCTTAATGAGGTCATGAAGAATTATGAGTACAAGAGGTCAAGGTCATTTCTTGACCTTTGATCCAGATCGCTCATTTTTTGACATTTTTAACCATTTCCTCAAAAGCCAAAGGGCCAATTGTAAACACATTTCATAATTATAGAGCCTCCAGGGGTTGATTGAATAAAAATTTGTTCAAACGGTCCAGGTCACATGACCAACATGGCCGCCATTACCACTTATGGTATAATTCTTTAATATTTTTCTTCTCCAGAACCAATACACCTATAGCCTTGAGACGTGGTAAGTAGCATGGAGTACAAGAGTACCACCAAGACTGTTCAAATGGTGACCTTGGGTTTACCTTGACCTTTTTTGCGGCATGGTCAAATATGGGAAAATGCTAGAACATAAGATTTCGTGGAAAGTTTTGAAGATTTTGGCCTAAAAATGGTATATTTGGTTGTCTTAATGAGTACATGAAGATTTATGAGTACAAGTGGTCATGGTCATTCTTTGACTTTTGACCCAAGACTCATATTTTGACAATTTCAGACATGATAAGAAAAAGCCACCTTGCCAATTGCCCAGGTGAGCGATTCAGGGCCTCATGGCCCTCTTGTTTTAATTTCCTCTGCAGATTTCTTGACATGTTTTTCAATATTTTCTGCTTTCTCAGAGATTTTCTGTGTAATGTTCATAACTTCAATAGTTAGATTTGCTTTTGTCAGTCCTCCTCTTTCATGCCTAGTATGTAAGCCAATCAGGGCATCCATGTACATTTTGATAGTCTTCAAATTTTCTTGTGCATCCATCTTACACACCTGCAGAAGAGAAAGATCGTTGACTATGCTGCACAGGTAGCGTGGTGTGATCCTTCAGCCATCAAATAATCTAGGTATGTACTATGCACTCACATGCTTGAGGGGATTACACGCTTCAACCTGATTAAATGGTGATAAGGGTCCGAAATAAATGAAAATATACTAAGTAAGCCAGCTATCTACAGTTCTACAATACAGATGTTATGTTGCAATGATGGAGTGCATAATGGCTGTGATTATATGATGTTACCAGCACCACCACATGGAGGCGGATCACTCTGAAAGCCTGCATCTAACTGATATAGAAACTTTATAAATGCAATAAGACATAAATTATGATGATTGTAACAAAAGTTCAAAGTTAGCTCTCAAAAAAGAGCTTCTTAAAGGACACCAATTTCTGGTGTATCTGTATCATATGTTGATGCAAACTTCCACTGGTGCCATTATATGCTCTTCACACACAAACTACATACTATTAAGCACATGTAAGTGTTACAGGTGAAGACACCTTATTTGACAAGGAAACAGAAATATATTGACAATATCCCAAAGCCCAGCAATATATAATGCAAGCAAAAGAAGACTGTATCATGTCATAAAACAGTGTAGTGCAAAATTACCATCACAGAATGAATCATAAAACTCAAACAACTTACCGTAACAGATGAAGCCACTCAATCAAATAAATCCCAAACACAAGCTCAGGAATTTCTCATAGCACAATATCTATAAAAGTCTTATAAACTAAGTTAGTGCTGAAATATCTAAACACTATTTACTGAGTTTAAAAAAAAACAAGAGGGCCATGAGGCCCTGAATCGCTCACCTGAATATGGTGCCATGTAGGTCATCTAACCTAGACCGCTTGAATAAATTTTTGTTCCCTCAGCCCCTGGAGTCTGTGTATGAAATCTGGTTACAATTAGCCCAGTGGCATTTGAGGAGAAGTCTTGAATTGTCAAAAGTATGAGAGACATGGGTCAGAGGTCAAATAATGACCTTGACCTCTTGTACCTGCAAATCTTCCATGTACTAACTAAGACGACCAATTTTTAGGCCAAAATCTTCTAAACTTGCCATGAAATCTTATGTTCTAGCATTTTCCTGCACCTGACCTTGCCTTAAGAAAGGTCAAGGTTAGCTCAAGGTCATCTTTGAACAATCTTTATAGTACTCAAGTACCTGATGCTATATACCAAGTTTCAAGGCCATCGATTATTTGGTTCTTGAGAAGAAGATTTTAAAAGGTTTTTCCCATATATGGGCGTGGCTGCCATGTTGGTCATGTGACTAGGACTGTTAGAACAAATTTTAATTCCCTCAGCCCATAAGGGCTCTATAGTGAATTTGGTTACAATTGGCCCAGTGGCCTTTTAGGAGATGTGTGAAATGGTCACAATATGAGAGACCAGGGTCAAAGAATGACATTGACCTCTTGTACGCATAAATTTCCATGTACTCATTTAGATGACTTATTATATCAATTTTCAGGTCAAAATCTTCAACAGTTTCCAAGAAATTTTATGTTCTAGCATTTTCTCATATAAAAGAACCAGAAAGCAAGGGGGGGTATTATAAGCTATATTTCTCGTTCAAATTAAATGGCATTCATAAATACCTTCCTTTGAAAGTTGAAGTAATGTCTTTGGTGACATCTTTTCTCAAATTCTGTCTTTTAAAGTAAAATCTTATGTCTGCAGAATTTCTTTTAGAGACACTGTCAATTTTAATTAGTTTTGGTACCTTGAAATCAATATATTCTACCATATCTCTAGAACCAATGGGTGACTTCTTACCAAACTAACATGAGTTCGCCCTTGTGAGAGTGCTAACTGTTAATTAAATTTTGGTGACCTTGACCTTTGTTTCAAGGTCTCAGTAAGATTTATAATGTCAATTTTAATTCAAGTTTTGGCAATTGTCTACACAGTAGCTCCTGAATTGATGTGGAATTGTTCCCAAAATGGCCTAAACTAAACATTATGAGGAGTTAGAGCACTAGCTATGATGAAATGGCCATGACATCATGATTAAATGGGCATGACATCATCTTCAAGGTCAAGGTCATGGCTAGACTAAACAGAGTTTAATCATAGATTTCATCAATCAGGCGGCAAAAATGTACCAAGTCTGATTGATTGATTGATTTATTGCTTAACGTCCACGGTAAACATCTATGGTCATGTCGGGACGGTCAGTTATCCTAACCACACTATTCCTGGGCAGGCTTAGACCTCCTAAGCGATTAACCAGTACTAAGTGCACATACTTTCGCCAGTAACTGACAACTGCCCTTCTTGAATCAGCGGAAGGAGAAACGAAAGTATGTGGCCAGACCGGGTTTCGAACCCAGGACCTCTGACTTATGAGGTACCAAGTCTGAGTGTTTTCATTTGAAAATCAATGTTTAATACCAAGTCTGAGTGTTTTCATTTGAAAATCAATGTTTAATGTGCACAGAATGACCTTGACCTTGGCCTGAAGGTCAGTATTAGCCAAACATGATGAAACAGAATTGGGTTAAACTTAAAGGTTATAGAAAAGTCTATTGTAAAATAATGAACTTCTGAATGTATTGGTGACCTTCAGATCACGGTCAAGGTCATTATTTGCATATTAAGCATTGTTTTACAAATAGAAACATACATATTTGTAAATTTCTGTTGACTAGCTGTGTGAGATCTTTGGTTAAACTCTGTCTAGTCTAACCTTGACCTTGACCTTGAAGATGATGTCATGGCCATTTGATCATAAATAGTGCTCTAACTCCTCATAATGTTTAATTTAGGCCACTTTAGTCATGATTTCATATCAGTTTAGGAGCTACTGTGTAGACAATGGCCAAAACTTGACTTAAAATTAACATTCTAAGTCTTACTGTGACCTTGAAACAAAGGTCAAGGTCACCAAAATTTAATCAACAGTTTGCACTCTCCCAAGGGCGAACCCATATCAGTTTGGTAAGAAGTCATCCATTGGTTCTAGAGATATGGTAGAATATATTGAATTCAAACTACCAAAATTAATGAAAATTGACAGCGTCTCTAAATGAAATTCTGCAGACATAAGATTTTACTTTAGAGATAGAATTTGAGAAAAAATGTCACCAAAGACATTACTACAACTTATAAAGGAAGGTATTTATGAATGCCATTAAATCTGAAGGAGAAATATAGCTTATAATATGACACCCCTGGATCATGCTGATTTACCCCACCCACTTTAATAACCCCATTATTCAAAAAGTAGGGCTTACGGAGCTTAATCACTACTAATTTAGTATAGCGGACACTACAGTCTAATCATCAGCTGAAAATAAAACATTTTACTCTTGGGCAGAAAAGGGGCCTTATAGGCCCCCCTTTGACCTAGCCGTAAAAAAAGGTCAAGGTCAACCCAAGGTCATCATTTGAACAATCTTGGTAGTATTCATGTACCAGATTCTACATACCAAGTTTCAAGGTCATCGGCCTATTGGTTCTGGTGGAGAAGATTTTTTAAGGTTTTTACCATATATGGGCATGGCTGCCATGTTGGTCATGTGACTAGGACTGTTTGAATAAATTTTCGTTCCCTTGCCCCCTAGAGTCTCTACATAAAATTTGGTCACAATTGGCCGAGTGGCTTTTGAGGAGATGTGTGAAATTGTCACAATATGAGAGACCAGGGTCAAAGGTCAAAGAATGACCTTGACCTTTTGTACGCATAAATTTTCATGTGCTCATTAAGATGACTTATTATATCAATTTGCAGGTCAAAATCTTCAACAGTTTCCAAGAAATCTTATGTTCTAGCATTTACTCATATAAAAGCACCAGAAAGCAAATTTGACCTTGCCATAAAAAAAGTCATGGTCAACCCAAGGTCATAATTTGTATAATCTTGGTAGTACTCGTGTACCCAATGCTACATGCCAAGTTTCAAGGCCATCGGCCTATTGGTTCTGAAGAAGAAGATTTTTATAGGTTTTTACCATATATAGGCGTGGCGGCCATGTTGCTCATGTGACCAGGACCGTTTGAACAACTTTTTGTTCCTAAGTCCCCTAGAGGCTACATATGAAATTTGGTTTCCAACTGGCCTAGTGGTTTCAGAGGAGAAGTCGTTTGAAATTGTGGACGGACGACGGACGGACGACAGAGCCTTACCATCCTATAAGCTCCCCCGGAGCCGCTGGCTCAGGTGAGCTAAAAAAATCATTAAAAAAGGTAGAACCCTGAAATAGCTACAGTGACCTTGACCTTGGACGCAGCATCCTGGCTCAAGACATTGTCATGTCCAACATTTCTGCGAAGTTATATGAGAATCCTTTGATAAATGTAGGCGCTAGAGCGATGACAAAGTTTTTCTAAAAATAGCCACAGTAACCTTGACTTTGAGCCCAGCACCCTGAAAGTCGAACCTGCTCGAGATATTGTAATACCCTACATTTGTGTGAAGTTATTTTAAAATCCATGGAGAAATGTAGGCGCTTGAGCGATGACAAAGAGCGATGACAAAGTTTTTTCTAAAAATAGCAGCTCTCTGAACGTCAAACTTGCTTGAGATATTGTCATGCCCTAGATTTGTGTGAAGCTATTTAAAAATCCATTGAGAAATGTAGGTGCTAGAGCGCTAACAAAGCTTTTCTAAAAATAGCCACAGTGACCTTGATCTTGGGCGCAGCACTCTGAAAGTCAAACTTGCTCGAGATATTGTCATGCCCTACATTTGTGTGAAGCTATTTAAAAATCCACTGAGAAATGTAGGCGCTAGAGCGCTGACAAAGTTTTTTTCTAAAAATAGCCACAGTGATCTTGACCTTGGGCGCAGCATCCTGAAAGTCGAGCTTGCTCGAGATATTGTCATGCCCTACATTTGCGTGAAGATATTTTAAAATCCGTTGAGAAATGTAGGCTCCAGCATTAAGGACTGTTTTGAGTATATTTTAGCTCACCTGTCAAGGTGAGCTTTTAGTATAGCCTTGGTCCGTCGTCGTCAGCGTCCACACTTTTAAACACTGATATCTCCAACACCATTTGACCAATCTTGATCAAATTTTATGTGAGGCATTGTAGAGGTGGGGGATTGACTGCATCAGGTTTAAGGGCAGATTGGATTGGAACTCTGGTTGCCATAGCAACATATCGCTACCATAGACTTATATTGGGAAAAACTTAAAAAATCTTCTTCTCTGAGGCCCAGAGCTTACATATTTAATAAGTACCAATGTCTAATGCTGCCCTACACAAATCCTGCCAACCATGCCCCTGGGCCCAAATTGGCCATGCCCCGGGGGTCATTAGCTTCCTTAAACTTACAATGGGAAAATCTTCAAAAATCTTCTTCTCTGAAACCATGAGGCCCATAGCTTATATATATATAGCATGTATCGATGTCTAGTGCTCCCTTACTAAAATCCTGCCTCCCATGTCCCTGGGGCTCAAATTGTCCACGCCCCAGGGGGTCATTTGTTTATATATAGCTATATATACTAAGAACCTTCAAAAATCTTCTTCTCTAGAACCATTAGGCCCAGGGCTTATATATTTGGTATGTAGCAATGTCTAGTGGTCCCCTACATTAACCCTGCCAACCAAGTGCCTGGGGTCCAAATTGGCCATGCCCCAGGGGTCATAATCTCCCATAGACTCATGATGGGAAAAACTTCAAAAATCTTCTTCTCTGAAACCATGAGGCTCTGAGCTTATATATATAGAATGTATCAATGTCTAGTGCTCCCCTACTAAAATCCTGCCAACCATGCCCCTGGGGCCCATGATTGCCACGCTCCGGGGGTCATTAGAGACAATGTAATTAGTATGTACTCTCTCTCTCTCTCTCTCTCTCTCTCTCTCTCATTGTTTATGAAATGTATTCTTTTTGGTTTTGTTACAATTACGCTCGTAGCCATTTATTTACAATGTACAATATAGTTTGTATAAGGAGATGACTTTAATATAAGCAACACGTTTACCGTCAGATCCTATATTCGACTGATTTGAATATTATGTATATGTATGTATTTAATGAAGAATAAAATACTGTTTAAACCAATATGAAAATTTTAGATAATCTTCTGCTTTGTAACCATGAGGCCCAGAGCTTCTATCTGTAGCATGTAGCAACGTCTAGTGGTCCCCCACATAAATCCTGCCAACCATGCCCCTGGGGTCCAAATTGGCCACGCGCCAAGGATCATTAGCTCCCACAGACTTACAATGGGAAAATCTTCAAAATTCTTCTCTGAAACCATGAGGCCCTGTGCTTATATATGTAGCACATAACAATGTCTAGTGGTCCCCTACATAAATCCTGCCAACCATGCCCCTGGGGTCCAAATTGGCCACACCCCATCGGTCGTTAGCTCCAATAGACTAACCAGAGGACCAATGGTCCTGTAGCTCACCTGACACCTTCTGTCAACAGACACAATTTGTCATTAAGCTCATTTGTTACAAATTTGAAACCAGTAGCTTAAAAGTTCTGCATATTCTAATTTTAAAATCTCAGTGACCTTGAGCAAAGTTAAAAAAATGACCTTGACCTTTGATGACCTTGTCTTCATGTATTCATTTAGTTAACCATATTTTCCAATTATTATATCTAGGCTTAAAAAAATTCCGTAAAATCAACTGTCTAAGCATTTTCCCCACATAAAAGCATAACATACCAAAGTTGACCATGCCATAAACTAGGTCAAGGTCAATGCGTCATCATGATTTGTACAAACTATGATGGGCCTGGGTCCTCAATGCTACATACCATGCCATGAGGTCATTGTGCCTTTGGTTCTGGAGAAGTAGATTTTTGAAGGAGTTTTACCATATATGGGCCCGTCATAGACTTGAATGGTTTCTGAGAAATCCACTGCTAAAGCATTTTCCAATGCATCAAAATCGACCTTGCCATAAATTAGGTCACAGTCAATGCTCAGTCCTTATTTGTATAAATTATGATGGGCCCAACTTCCAAATGCTACCAAGTTTCAAGGTCATGGGCATTTTAGTTCTGGAGAAGTAGATTTTTGAAGGGGTTTTACCATATATGGACATGACGGCCATCTTGGTCATGTGACCCAGATCCTGGTAACAAACTTATGTTCCCCCCATCCCACTAAGACTACGTATGAAATTTGGCTTCAATCGAGGAAAATCTTGAGAACAGATGGACGGGCTGACAGAATGACCTTGACCTTTAGTGACAATATCTTCATCTGGTCATTCAGTTAACCATATATTCTAAATATTGTACCTTACGCTAGAAATGTTTCTGAAAAATCCAGTTCAAGCATTTTTCCATATACAAGCCTAACATACCAAAGTTGACAGTGTCATAAATTAGGTCAAGGTCAATGCACAGTCATCATTTGTATAAACTATGATGGGCCTAAGTGCCCAATGCTACGTACCAAGTTTCAAGGTCATAGGCCTTCTGGTTCTGAAGAAAGAAGATTTTTGAAAGGTTTTTACTATATATGGCTGCGGTGGCCATCTTTGTCATGTGACCCAGACCCTGGTAATAAACTTTCGTTCCCCCATCCCACTGAGATTCCATATGAAATTTGGCTTCAATCAGCCCAGTGGTTTCTGAGGAGAAGATGTTTGAAAATCTTGACGATGGATGGGCTGACAGAATGACCTTGACCTTAATTGACATAATATCTTCAGCTGTTCATTTAGTTGACCATATTTACCAAATATTGTACCTTAGACTTAAATAGTTTCTGAGAAATCAACTGTTTAAGCGTTGACCCATATAAAAGCCTCAGGTACCAAAGCTGACAGTGTAATAAATTAGGTCAAGGTCACTGCACGGACATCGTTTGTACAAACTAAATGGACCCGAATGCCCGATGCTACATACCAAGTTTCAAGGTCATAGGCCTTTTGGTTCTGGAGAAGAAAATTTTTGAAAGGTTTTTACTATATATGGGCGTGGTGGCCATCTTGGTCAAGTGACCCGGATACCCCCAGCAATCTTTCGTTCCCCCAACCTAGGTAGGCTCCATATGAAATTTGACTTCACTCAGCCCAGTAGTTTCAGAGGAGAAGATGTTTGAAAATCTTGACGACGGAAGGGCTGACAGAATGACCTTGACCTTTAGTGACATAATATTTTCAGCTGTTCATTTAGCTGACCATATATACCAAAAATTGTAACTTAGACTTAAATAATTTCTGAGAAATCCACTGTTTAGGCGTTTTCCCATATAAAAGCCTAAGATACCAGAAGACTGTGTCATAAATAAGGTCAAGGTCACTGCAAGGTCATCATTTGTACAAACTGTGATGGGCCCAAATTCCTGATGCTACATATCAAGTTTCAAGGTCATAGGCCTTTTGGTTCTGGAGAAGAAGATTTTTGAAGGCTTTTTACCATATATGGGCGTGGCGGCCATCTTGGTCATGTGACACAGACCCGGGGTATAAACTTTCGTTCCCCCATCCCACTGAGACTCCATATGAAATTTTGGCTTCAATCCGCCAAGTGGTTTCAGAGAAGAAGATGTTTGTAAATCTTGGCGATGGATGGACTGACGGAATGACCTTGACCTTTAGTGACATAATATCTTCATTTGCTCATTTAGTTGACCATGTATACCAAGTATTGTACCTTAGACTTAAACAGTTTCTGAGAAATCCACTAAGTAAGCATTTTCCCATATAAAAGCCTAACGTACCAAAGTTGACCATGTCATAAATTAGGTCAAGGTCACTGCAAGGTCATCATTTGTATAAACTATTATGGGCCCGCATGCCCGATGCTACAAACCAAGTTTCAAGGTCATGGGCCTTCTGGTTCTGGAGAAGAAGATTTTTGAAGGGTTTTTACCATATATGGGCGTGGCGGCCATCTTGGGTCATGTGAGCCAGATAACCGGAACAAACTTTCGTTCCCCAGACCTAGGTAGGCTCCATATGAAATATGGCTTCAACTGGCCAAGTGGTTTCAGAGAAGAAGATGTTTGTAAATCTTGACGACGGATGGACCGACGGAATGACCTTGACCTTTAGTGACATAATATCTTCATTTGCTCATTTAGTTGACCATGTATACCAAGTATTGTACCGTAGACTTAAACAGTTTCTGAGAAATCAACTAATTAAGCATTTTTCCATATAAAAGCCTAACGTACCAAAGTTGACCGTGTCATAAATAAGGTTAAGGTCACTGCAAGGTCATCATTTGTATTAACTATGATAGGCCCGCATGCCCGATGCTACATACCAAGTTTCAAGGTCATAGGCCTTTTGGTTCTGGAGAAGAAGATTTTTGAAGGGTTTTTACCATATATGGGCGTGGCGGCCATCTTGGTCATGTGACCCAGATACCCGGAACAAACTTTGTTCCCCCGACCTAGGTAAGCTCCATATGAAATATGGCTTCAATTGGCCAAAAGGTTTCAGAGAAGAAGATGTTTGTAGATCTTGAAGACGGATGGACCGACGGAATGACCTTGACCTTTAGTGACATAATATCTTCATTTGCTCATTTAGTTGACCATGTATACCAAGTATTGTACCTTAGTCTTAAACAGTTTCTGAGAAATCCACTTATTAAGCATTTTTCCACATAAAAGCCCAACATACCAAAGTTGACCGTGTCATAAATTAGGTCAAGGTCACTGCAAGGTCATCATTTGTACAAACTATGATGGGCCTGCATGCCCGATGCTACATACCAAGTTTCAAGGTCATAGGCCTTTTGGTTCTGGAGAAGAAGATTTTTGAAGGGTTTTTACCATATATGGGCGTGGCGGCCATCTTGGTCATGTGACCCGGATACCCGGAACAAACTTTCGTTCCCCTGACCTAGGTAAGCTCCATATGAAATATGGCTTCAATCGGCCCAGTGGTTTCAGAGGAGAAGATGTTTGAAAATGTTGACGACGGACGGACGGACGACGGATGCCTGGCTATACTATAAGCTCACCTATGAGCCTAAAGGCTCAGGTGAGCTAAAAATGGGGAAAACCTTAAAAAAATCTTCTTCTCTGAAACCATGAGGCCCGGAGTTTATATATGTAGCATGTAGCAATGTCTAGTGGACCCTACATAAATACTGCCAACCATGACCCTTGATTCCAAATTGGCCACACCCCAGGAGTCATGAGCTCCCATAGACTTACAATGAGAAAATCTTAAAAAATCTTCTTCTCTGAAAACATGAGGCCTAGAGCTTATATACGTAGCAAGTTGCAATGTCTAGTGGTTCCCTACATAAATCCTACCATTCATGCCTCTGGGGTGCAAATTGGCCACTAACCAGAAGGTCATAAGCTCACTTAGACTTACAATGTGAAAATTTTAGATAATCTTCTGCTTTGTAACCATGAGGCCCAGAGCTTATATTTGTAGCATTTAGCAACATCTAGTGGTCCCCCACATAAATCCTGCCAACCATGCGCCTGGGGTCCAAATTGGCCACGCGCCAAGGATCATTAGCTCCCACAGACTTACAATGGGAAAATCTTCAAAATTCTTCTCTGAAACCATGAGGCCCAGAGCTTATATATACAGCATGTAGCAATGTCTAGTGATTCCCTATATAGATCCTGCCAACCATGCCCCTGGGGTCCAAATTAGCCACACCCATGTGGTCATTAGCTCCCATTGACTTACAATGGGAAAATCTTCACAAATCTTCTTCTCTTAAACCATGAGGCCAAGAGCTAACTTCTATAGTATGTTGCAACACTTAGTGGTCTCCAACTTAATCCTGTCAACAATGCCCTATTGGGTCCAAATTGGCCATGCTGCTCCCATAGACTTATAATGGGAAAAACTGAAAGAAATCTTCTTTTCTGAAACCATGAGGCTCAGAGCTTACAATTATTTAGTATGCAGCAATGTCTTGTGATTCCTGCATAAATTCTGCCAATCAAGCACCTGAGGTTTAAACTGGCAACCCCCTTTGTTTATATATATAGAGCTATATGGCTAAAGAACCTTCAAAAATCTTTTTCTATAAAACCACAAGGCCAAGGCTTATGTATTTAATATGTAGCAATGTATAGCGGTCCTCTACATAAATCCTGCCAATCAAGCCCCTGGGGGGTCCAAACTTACCACACCCCTTGGGGTCATCAAATCCTATAGAATTGCAGCCTGTTTATTAGCTTACCTGAGCTGGAAGCTTACATTTTAGAACTCAGGTGAGCGGCCGTTGCCCTTGGGCTACTTGTTTAGCTGATCCCTTGAAACTAGTTGTTTTTGGCTCCAGCATTAAGGGCCGTTTGAGTATATTTATTAGCTGATCCCCTGAGACTAGTTGTTTTACTGGGCCATCTTTATATTCAGTAAGTGCATGGATTATATTCATCAGTGCTATAAAAACATTTTCACTGAAAATATCAAGTGTGCTAGTTTTGAGTAAAGTTTTAAGACTATTTCCATTCTTACTCCTAAAATATATTGTATGACCTGTCATTTACAAGAATTCCGCGGAATGCTATGTCGCACCTGCATTGTGCTTCCACAGTAGAAGAGGTTATGGTGAGAGGAAAGTGAAAGCAAATACTGAAAATCAGAAGACCGAAATAGTTTGAGGCAAGGATTAATCTGACACAAATTTTGTCAAAATCCATCTTGTGGATCTTAAGGTACTGCCGTTTTCATGTTCGTGCTATTTTTAGTAATGGTAGATGGCAGCCGTCTTGGATAGCCAATCTGCCAGATAAAAAGTGTAATAGCTATATGCAAGGATCATTCTGACATGAAAGTGGTCCAAATCCATTCAAGGGTTTCCTGAGATATTGTCATTTGCATGTTTTTGCTATTTTTAGTAACAACAGCTGGCGGCCATCTTGGATAATATATTCTCACAAATTTGAAAAAAAAAAAACTTCAAGAATCCTTCAGATTAATTTTGAGCAAAATCCATTTAGTGTTTTTGAATTTATTGGCATTCAAGCAAAATTTGGACTTGTTAACTAAAAATAGGTCAGTGTGACCTAATTCCACTACAGATTTTTTTCACTTTCATTATTTTCAGTAATAAGGTCCTACTAATGTTCCATGCCAAATTTCAGCCAATGATACTTAGTGGTTCCAGAGAAATTGTTGATTTTGTTGTTTTGCTATTTTTAGTAATGGCGGCCATACTGAAATCTCGACCAGGCAGAATTTCTCTAAACTGAAGCCATGTAGTCTGATTATATTCCATATGAAATTTGAGAACCATGGGTGCAGTGGTTTTGGAGAAATTAACTTCACAAATCTTAACGCTAGGGTCGACGTAAATGAGAACGGAATGACGGATGGACGGACTGACGGATGGAATGACGGACGGACGGATGGAAAACCGGACACCTATATTGCACCTTCTAAAGCAAGTGCGACAAAAAGAGAAAGTTTAACTGGAGGATTGAATAATTAGCATCAGAGAATTTTCTTCTACTGCATCATATCATCATGAGCTCTGGAAATAACAACTGTTCCGCAAGGTGCTTACGGCTCTGATAACACTCTGTAGAAGAACACAAACTGACAATGTTACATAATTGTATTTATTACTGCGGGGAAATGCTGACCAATAAGCACATGATGGGTTGGAATATTCACGAGTTTAATGATTTTCTCTACCATTCCTTTGTAAAAATTTGTATTTATTGCGATTGAGTTCACACTGACTTGTTGAGCGCAAAAACTGTGAACATTAACACATTGTTAACATCTGTATGTCACAGTGAACATATGTCACAGTATGTCACAGTGAACATGTGTTAATGTTCAATGTATGTCACAGTGAACATTAACACATCTGTATGTCACAGTAAGACTTATTAAAATATTAATTTTCAGGGAAATTTTTATTTAATGTTATTCAAAACTGATATACAACTGTTTCGCACTGATAAACTCATTACATTTTCTATACATTTAAAGGGTGAAACAGTTGTAACTCAAGTTACAACAGTTTCACCCTGATCAGTTGTAACTCAAGTTACAACAGTTTCACCCTGATCAAAATATACATTTCCTATTAAAATTTCTGGGGTGAAACAGTTGTAACTCAAGTTACAACTGTTTCGCACTGAGAATAGTATTTAGCTACCGGTAGTGTATCATTTCAGATGGAATAGGGTTGTATCTCAATTAATTACAAAAATCTTTTCTTTCAAATAAAATGTATACAAAATTAAAAATTACAGTTAATTCTAATGTTATTTTACCTAATTTATACATAACCAACAATGTTATTTGAAAATACAGTTTATTATTATGCTAATACTACATCTACACAAGCAGATATTCATAACAAGAAAAACTTAAGTACAATAAAACTAAAAGCTATCATTATTTTTGGCTCTGCCATTCAAGGGGCCCCTCCCTCATAGTTTGGCCCTGAAATTGCATAACTGAGACCTGGGGGTAGCCTTGTAACCATTGGGTGCTAAAGAATAGGCTTTGCTTATGACAGCCTGAGGGGAGGCTTGACGGAGCTATCTCGGGCATTAGAGAGGCTTGAATAATGAAGCAATGCAAGGGGTATTCCTGTGATGCCTGAGGGGAGGCTTGACGGAGCTATCTCAGGCGTTAGAGTGCCCTTCACAGGGAGATCCTGTGATGCCTGAGGGGAGGCTCGACAGAGCAACTCAGGCTTGGAAGAGGCTTGAATACTTCACAGGGAGATCCTAACCCTCCTCCTTTTGTTTCCTTGCCTATTAAATTTTGATACGATATTGATCCTTGCCAATTCATTAGTCCACTACTTTGCTATCTCCACCGTTAAAAGGCTCATAGATCCCTAGAGTATCAGCATCCCACGATAATGGCACAGATCTAAATATTTTGTTGCTAAGTGGGATTTTTTTTTCTTGTTTCAATCTAGCATGCATGTAGCATCTTAACTTTGTGACGACGTCCCTGCAAAATTATCACATTGGAACAACCTTGTATAGACGTCAACAAAGCATCATAACGTAGCATCGACAGTCTTTCGATGTCGTTTTGACATAGTGTGTCAGTATGGAAAGAGACCATCAGGCCCCCAAAAATGTATGTGCTGGCTGGGTGGCAACTTTATTAATTTTAAGAATGTATTTCTTTGATAACTTGTTATGTAATTTATTTTTGAATTGATTCCTCACAATGTTTTTGTATGTTGGGCTGACAGATATATAAAGCTGGGCAGGGACTGGGGAGGGGGACAATATTTTTCAGATTGGACGGAGACAAAAAGACAGAAAGACAGAAGCCAGAAGGTGCTCATTATAGGCTCGTTCCCTTGAGCCTCCTGGGGAAGTGGGAGTTAGAGGTCACCCTATCTTGGGCAAAGCATACCTGTTGTGCGATATCCAATCATCTCACGCATGCCTTTTGGAAAGGGGAGCTTTGTTCTACACAAGTCAGCATAAAATTACAACCACATTATACCTTATTATAAAATGCATTCGTCAAAGGTAAGGCCAGAAATAAGCACCGCCCCGTCAAGGAAAAGAAATCGAGAATATAATATGTAAATATCACAGCAAATATATAATCCCAGAAAGTCTACTAGATAGATTAATCCAAATTAATTCTAAATTAATAAATAAACTTCATCTCTTTTTTACATCAAAATGAAAAAGATATCACTAGTTCTGCTATATAATATGTAAATACTATATAATATGTAAATATCACAGCAAATATATAATCCCTGAAAGTCTACTAGATAAATAATCCAAATTAATTTTTAATTAACCCATTGCATTCTGGGTATTTTTTGTCGTCTGCTGAAATTGTCGTCTGCATCAAAATCAATAATATTGTGACAATATTTGTCTAACTAACTCTTGTAGAAATGATGTCCAAGCAGCAAACAGTTTGGATCTCAGATCAGGCCCAACGTTTGTGGAGCCTGGTCTGGATCCAAACTGTTTGCCCAGGTACCCCTAAAGAGGTATCCTGAATGGAATGGGTTAATATATAAACTCCATCTCTTTTTCACATCAGAATGAAAAAGAAATCGATAGTTCTGCTTTCAGTTGTCGAGCTGGCACAGACAAGCCACACCTCTGTTAATCCAGTGGCTTTCTGGTTGGTCAGTTGGAAACTTGATGAACATGACAAAATTTGTAGAGTGACCGGTCGTGCTCAGAACACCTCGCCTTGCACTGGTCTTGTATACTGAAAAAAAAAGTGATTTTGTGTACACAGAGATGCCAGAGCAAACAGTGTAGACTCAGATCAGACTGCTCCTATGGGAGCAGTCTGATCAGGGTCTGCACTATTTGCAATTTAACCAATGATAAATTTTATCAAACACACTCAGATATATAGATTTGGCCAAAAGTGAAGATTGAAACCCATATCTTTGGAAAATCTGATCTTCAGAGTGGTTACATTTGAGCCACAACATGAGAAAACCAACAAAGTGGCATGTGCACCCAGCAAAGACTCAGATAAGCCAGATAACCCAGTCTGATCTGAGTTTTCGCTGGGCGCTTTAAGGGTATATAGTCCTATCACGTAAATTGCATCAATGCCACAGCTACCTGTGGTGCAAACTACATGCAGCATATGAAACTGACAGTGCTGGGATCACTGTAGATTTCCGAGAAGCTCTCATTCACGTACAATGCATGCACAAGATAGAATTAACAAGTAAAAACTATTCATAGAGAACTAGCTGAATATATGTACATGTACTTCTGGTCTGAACAAAAGGTTAAGTCTCCTGCTCCATGAATTTTGCATGGGACTGAACTAGCCTTAGATTTCCTGCATGGTCTTGGCCTCAACCTCATCATAGATTCTATTAATCTCATATTTGACATACACAGAGCCCTAGATAAGAGGGAGTATTTGGTGATAATCAGGGATAATTTTTGTTAGTTCTGGATAAAAACATATGTTGTGATCCGTCATCTGAACCGTCTCGACGAGACGGTTCAAATGAGGGGTCACAACATATGGTTTCAATGAGAAATAAAGAAAATTATCCCTCAATTATCATCACATACCCGTCTTATCTAGAGCTCTGGATACATGTATCTTTATGCCACAAGGTAAGATATAAGAAGAAGCCTCAGTTCAAAGCATACCTGGACAGTTGTAGCCTGCTTTGGTCTCCAGTTTACTTTTCTCCACAGGTTTCAGCCAGATCTTCAACAAGGTCAAGGCTAAAATAATATAACAAGACTCGTTGCTCAGGTCAGAATAACCTTGCTGTGATATAAAAAAAAATCCTTGACCATGACCGCAAGTCATAAGAATGAGACTATTTCTCTAAAACATAAGTATCACACTGGTCTGGCATTCAACACAGGTAACGAAGACAACGTCCAGGTTTCGTAATTCCTACGTCTAGCCAACGACGAAAATGGCGACTTTCGCGAGGGGGCGAATCGGAAAGTAAACTTTGTTTACGCATTGTAATGAAATGCTTCAGTTTTACCCTATAATAAAAATGCCTTACGGACCGCTAAAATTACCATGCGTTTGGTGTGTATTGGTATTTTCTGCTTTTGCACGCAGGTTTAATCGCAGTGCTGGATCTCCGTTGAGAGGTGTTTGCTTTACAGTGTCTTTTCTACATGAACAGAAAGAAAATGATGTCTAACTAATAAAATGAGATGTTTTGGAAAATTGTTATGCTATGCGAACGAAGATACTGAATACTTAAAATGAATAAAATACCTTTTTTGTATTTGGAGTCGGTAATAGCGCTGTAATTAAGGAATTTTCATTACAACGCCCCTAGCAACGAGTCCAGTACAGCGGAAAAACAACGAAGTTTTAATAAAAAGATTAAATAAGCAGTTTCCAGAGCCCACTACAGATATTTTACATCATTTTACCGTTAACTGTAGTTTTTAATAACTGTCGTATGTGACAATGAAACGCTTATGCCGTTTACTGCTCTATGACTCGCTAATATGTAGTCAGCCAGTTTGGCGGCTATATGTAGATTTGCAATATTTTTCGACTGTATATGATAGAATTATGCGATGCCAGCCATTTTACCAAGCTTGTAACAGCCTGATCCACTGTGAGCACACGATGATGGAACAACGTCTACCCAACGTTGTCCAAACGTCATAGACATTGCATAATATATATGTACCTACCTTTATCAAATTTAGTGCAACAGTCGCGCATTTCTATATTTAATTTCTTCACCGCCACTAATCCCCAAAAATCGAAAGGAAACGGTGATAGGCAGATTCTAGAAAGCAACGGGCATCCCTCTCTGAACCATTTCGCGGGATACGGTAGTTGCAGACATCTGATAAGTAATGCCTACGTATTAACTCGCCAGCGCACCTCTCTCGCCTCCTCCCCCAGCCCCTCCTCTCCGCCCACGCGTCCTGAAAAAAGGCAACAGACAAGGGCATCAGGAAGGGAGGGAGGAAAGGAGATTTCTGAGGCAACAAAACATGCTCTATTTCTATTCTACCCACTATAACCTAGCAAGGTGGTTGGGGCACCACAGTGGACTTCGCAGCAATCCATGTTCACTTTGTCCTGTTATCAGCTGCTCTGGTTAAGCTGGCAATGTTCATCCCCGTCAACTCTTTTATATTGTCTTCCCACCCCTTTTTTTCTGTCTAAATCTCCTTTTTTCTTTCACTGTGTCCCGTTGAATCGCCTTACTTAAGCCAGAAAACCTGGAGACGTGGCCAGACCACCTTAGTTTCCGTTTCTTGACCATGGCCAGGAATTCATCATATTCTCCAATGGCGGCTTGGATCTTTCTGCGAACCTCCTCATTGGTTACGCGATCCTTGTTCATTAGTCTTCTGTGGCATCTCACCTCAAAGGTCTGTGTTCTTTCCTCCAACTGTGCTGCCAAACCTGTACGCCTCTACCTCTGCTACGACACCTATTTATAAAGCAAGGTCCGAACTGAAGTGAACTTTACAGCTATATCCATCGAATGACTTAGAAACATTTCATGTTTATGGCTTATAGTGCCGCGTTAATTACACGTCGTGTCACTTTTGAACCCGCCATAGATAAACATTTTTGCAGTTTAATCACTTTAAATGTGAAATAAAAGATAACTTCGTTATATCTGCGTTGTATTAACTACGTTGGCATGGACGTTGTAATGGAAAAATAGCAATATCTGCATATAGAGACAGTGACATGCAAACAAATGTACATAACAGGCAACTACTCACACTGCCCCAAGTTCGCATAAAAAAATCAGCAGCTGAATATAGTGAAAAAGGCAGCTAAAACAGAGCTATAATCTCAGAATCCTACTTTCCCCAGTGATATCAGCTGTAGCTGTCTCACGGGATCTTGCATTTCTCCCTCGTGCATCTTTGTGGCCGTTTTTGGATCTTCTCAATAAAATCGAGTATAATTTCTGGGGTCCGTAAGAGTATTGGCATAACTGACACCCTTTACAATACGTAGAAATTCATAATTGAATGTATTATAACCGATTCGCCCCCATTAAAATCCGCCATTTTCGTTGTTGGCTAGACGTAGGAATTACGAAACCTGGACGTTGTCTTCGTTACCTGTGTTGAATGCCAGACCAGTGTGAGTATTGTAGCTCACTTTAGACTCATTTTCTGATGTCAAAATTGACTGATCCTACAGAATACTGATTTTCAGCACCTTCTGGGCTCATTTGATGAACCTTTCACTTAATACAAATGGCTTCCATCTTTGACAGCAAGGTACATAATGTGAGGATTGCATATTAACTTAGAGTGAGGTACATTTGGAACAATCATGACTGTGTGCTAGCTGGTAGCTCAGGGCCTGGTTGATCAAAATGATGACATCAACAGACAAGATGTATCATTTTCAGACTATACGCAAACCACCACCATTTTTTTTCCAAAACAATGTGGTATGATTTTGTACTACAAAAGCACCTCACATTTTTCAACAAAAATAATTTTCATTTTAAGTATAAAATGTATCACACTGAACAATTTTGAGGTCTTGTGTATTTGGGTGCAAATTGCTGCAAGCGGGAAGAAGTATGTAGTTTATTCAGCTCTGTGCACTGTTAAAGAAATAGATAGCTACAGCAGTGAATTGCTGTGAAATAATTCACTGTTTGATGATCAATTGTAAAGTAGATCGTATCACGAGCACAAGTGATATATCTAAATACAGCTGACCAACAAACAATGAATTATTACTCAACAATTCAATAGAAATAGTTGGTTGGTTGGTTGACTTGATGCTTAACGCCCATGGTAAACAGCTACGGTCATGTTGGGACGGTCAGTTAACTTAACCACACTATTCCTGGGCAGGCTTGGACCTCCTAAGCGGTTAACCAGTACTAAGTGCACATACTTTCTCCAGTAACTGACAACTGCCCTTCTTGATTCAGCGGAAGGAGAATCGAAAGTATGTGGCCAGACCGGGCGTCGAACCCAGGACCTCTGACTTATGAGTCAGGTGCCCTACCGATTGCGCTATGTGGCCCGGCTCAATAGAAATAGTATACCCAATCACAAACAAAGTTTGGAAGGGGGGGGAGGGGGAGGGAGGAGCATAATAATTCTTTAACTAAAGACATTGATAAGCGAAAGATGCTTTGAACACTTGGGCCCATGTCTGAGAAAGTGAGGGTATTTCTCCAGTCAGCTGCAGTCTCTTAAGTACTGTGGAAGACAGGTCTGAGCAAACAGTGCAGAGACCTTGGCCTACACTATTTGCCATTCCATCTGCATCTTTTGGACATATTACTGCATTGTAAAACCAAACTGGTCCATTTTCAGAACAATTAGGTGTCCCGAATTTATAATTAGCCCATTGCATTGTGGGTATTTTTTGTCGTCTGCTGAAATTGTCGTCTGCATCAAAAATCAAGAATATTTTGACAATATTGGTCTAACTAACTCTTGTAGAAATGATGTCTAGGCAGCAAACTGTTTGCCCAGATACCCCTAAAGGATAATCCCGAATGGAATGGGTTAGAAATGACACATGCTTGTGTGGAAATGTAAGGATACAACAGGCACAAGGTCGTGTAATACATTAGGTCTGGACTCTGCCACCTGCTTCTTCTCCCGGCACCACCTTGCTCCTTCCATGTACAGTCCACGGATATATGCTCCAGTTGACTGAAATGAAGTAAGAAATATATACAGAGGATGACATAAAATGGCATTTTCCTTATTTCTCCTTGAAACATTATTTTTGTTCTAATGAATACCTACAGGGTACATTATGTTTTAACTCGTCAAGCACCAAAAAGCAGACAATAAAATTTACCTCTGCAAAAATTAAAAAAATGCCTTGTCCAAGACATTACATATTGAGAATTCAAAGACAAGAGGGCAAACAGTGTAGATCCACATGAGGGGGCTCATTATGAGCCGCCTCATCAGGATCTACGCTGTTTGCAAATTATGCTATTTTCGTCAATGGTGCTTAAACTCTAGCTGGTATCAAAACTCTAGTGATAAAACTTTTGATCTCTCTTCCTCCAGCTGAGCAGGCTATGGAGAAGACACTGATATAAGTCATAAGAAACTTTATACATCTAATAAGCACCAAAGGACAGTGGATGCAACAATTTATGTCCGCAAATGAATCAGGGCTCCAGAAAGGAAAGGGTAACAAGGATAATTCAAAGATAATTTTTCTTATTTCTCAAAGAAAACATATGATGAGACCCCTCATTAGAATCGTCCCGATGAGACAGTTCTAATGAGGGGTAACATCATTAATTTTGTTTCTATTGAGAAATATGGAAAACTATCCCTAAATTATCGGTGTTACCCCTTCTTATCTGGAGCTCTGATTAAAATGTTTCGTCCAAGCTAAATAGGACAGCTCAAAATTAAATTACAACACCCAAAGGATGCAGACTGGATTAAATATTTTCCCTTTCACTGTAACAGTGCCTCTGTTGTCCCTACCTATACTTGGAGTATATAGCTTGTGTTGTCTTATATTCCTTACTCACATTCGTATATGATCAATTAAATGTGGAGAATCTAAACACTAAAAGAAAAGATTCTTGACTAATTTGCTGAAATGCACAGGCTGATTTGAGTATTCGATGTATTCACATTGCTTAAGGCACCATTTCAGGTGACGCCAATCACTACCAAGTGGTCACAGGAGGTCAAAATGACTTCGTTTTAATGTCAGTTTGCGTCATGATGTTCCAGAGATGCATATACAGCATCGTTTCAAGGTTGTGTGCCGCTCATGAGTGAGTGAGTGAACTCAGGTTTAAAGTCCCACCAACAACGAGGTCATATGGAGATGGGACCTAGGTTTAAAGTCTCATCCGAAAGACCGGAGAAGTGGGGGATTGAGATTGCGACCCCTGGATCGGTAGTCCGGAGTGTTATCCACTACACTACAGCCGCTCCTTATGCCTCTCTTCGTTAGATAGCATTACCAGTCTAATAGAGAAGATGAAGAAATGTGGGAAAAAAACAAAAAGTAATTTTGATATTGGTATCATTTATCCTGACAGTATTACGCAAAACATGTAAATCAGTGCATTGTAATTCAGCTATAAGATGGGGTTTTCTCTTCCAAACAATCCCAAAAATCTAGATCCAGGATGGGCCTAGATTTTTGGGATTGTTTTGCAAGGACAAAACTCTGTCTTATAACTGAATAGATACCGTATACGCGGTAATTTTCGCGGGTTCGAATTTTCGCGGTTTAGATCCAAAAACATGAACCTTAATTTTTTGTGATTTTTAATTTTCGCGGTTATCAACATGCGAGGAAAAGTGAACTTACTTCCTTTTTACTAGAGCCTGTTCTTTCATCAGCCTGCGGCTGGGCCGCATGTTGATGAAAGAACTGGCTCAAGTGGAAAGTACCAGAATTTACCGAAGCAAATAGAAACAAAATATACAGACACTAAGTCTACTGAAGATATTTTGTGAGAAACATGAAATAATTTCACGATTTTAATATTCGCGTTTATAAAATACCGCGAAATACCGGGAAAAAAGGAACACCGCAAAAATTATCATGTATACGGTAATGTAGTCTATGCTTACAGGTTTGGATGCCATTATTCCATCACTGTCTGTCACTTCAACTTCAAGGTCAAGTTGGCTGATGGGAATTTTGTGTTGTCTCGCATGATTCTGCAGTAGTGCCGTCATGAATGCCTGTGGGAAGTATAGTCCTGCCAGCCAATGTACATTTGGGGTGCCATTCTTTATCCAGTCACTGAAGTAAGCTAGTCTGGCGAGCAAGTCTGCGATGTAACTAGCCAGGGGCTTCAGACTCGGGTAAGACTTCCTTAACCACATTAGTGGAACCTACAATTAGCAAAATACTGCAACGATGGATCTTTCAATATTATCAAACTATTTAACCCATTTTTTGACTAGTAGATTCTTCTATGTGGTTCACTGAACAGGCCCATCTCAAACTGCAAGGATGTCAGTTTATTTTAGTTTTACTCGTCTTCTAAAATTCAAATCAGCCCTCACCATCTGTGAATGCTTTTCAGGGTCTCCATTTTTGCTGCTTAGCTAATCTGAGTACTCACTGCTGACATAACTTTTATGAAAACTGTTAATAATATTCATATCAGTCTTTACATCTGTGTAGACTGATCAGGATCTTCATTTCTGAATTTAAATTTCAAAGGATCACAGACTGTTCATGTGAATAGTAAATGAGCCACGACACGACAAAACCAACAATGTGGTTGTGCGGCCAGCGCAGACTCTGATCAGCCTGGGCATCTGCCCAGTCTGATCAGAGTCTTCGCTGTCCGCATGGACGTAGCTAAGACCCTTAGCTACTCTTTGAGCACTTAATGAAGAGTCTGATCAAACTGGGCCGATTCCCAAGCTGATCTTAATCTGCGCTGGGCGCACAACCACATTGTTGGCTTTCTCGTGTCGCGGCTCAAATATTTAAATCAGCTGTCAATTCTGTGTAGACTGTTCAAGGTTTTCTTTTTTTTCTTTCTTTTTTGAATGTCCATGAATTTTTTTTGAATTTCCATGAATCACATGCAGAAGACTGATTATCCTGCACAGGCTGCTCTGAGTCTTCTGTGTGCATGAATCTTGTAATGTATGAGTACCTATATATATTATCACTTTGTATTTAAAAACAAGAGTCTTTAAGCAAATAATTAATGGTAGCTTTTTTTACACAGTTCAGTATGGGCCTTCAACAACACAGTCTGATCCAATTATAACCTGTGTAAAACTATATTCTGTCTGTTTCCTTGGCAGCTGTTTTCCCTTTACTTGGCCCCATACCTGTATTTGAATCACATAGCTCCCAGTAGGTCTTGTCTCTGAGCAGCCTGTTTCAATAAACTGTCATAGGGGTATTATGCAGTCAAATATAAGTCTTTTAACAAGAATTTTGTGGATTGTGGTGTCTCTCGGTAAACATCCCTGTTTTTCTGTCAAATGAAATGTGCACTTTTCATTTTTGCCTCCCTTCTTAATTGGGATCAACTCTTAAAGAAAAGAATTTGCTCTTACAGGAGCAAATTCTTTTCATTAATAGCAGATCCCGTTTTGGAAGGGCCTTGCATCCAAGGAAGCGAATAGAGAGTCACAAAAGTTGTTTCTCTTTAACCCATTAATGCCTAATGGACTCTTCTAGCTGTATAAATTGGACGAGTCCATTTGTCATTTGGAGGTGTCAGGTTTAGTTTATTTTCAATTTTTTGTTTCATTTTGAAGAAAAATATCCATTTAGAGTATGCAAAAAGTGTAGACCCTGATCAGATGCCGCATTTGCGGCATCTGATCTGGGTCTGCACTGTTTGCCTATATCTCATTTTTGGGGCACTAGGCATTAATGGGTTGAGTGATTCTTTGTTGAAAGATGGAACCCCAGTAGCTCATTGGGTTAAGTGCTGGTTTGATAATCTAGTGGTGCTGGGTTCGATTCACACTGGAGGCAAAAACCTTTTTGTCTGTTAACTGGGTTCCATTACATACAGAATTTCATTATCACCCTGCCATCATCCTGATATGACTGAAATACTGTTGAAAAGAGTCATCATCCACCCATCTGTTGCAAGACAGTGACTTGTGTAGTTGAGTAACTCACCTTCCCTATCAACAAACTGTCAACCACGTCCTTTAACTCTGGGGTCATTACCACTAGACCTTTCACAGCTTTACTGACATTCTGTAAACTTTCTCGTATTATGCTGACCAGCTTGTTGAATCTGACCAACTCCTGTACCAGTACTATGTTGATGGCATCCCTGTATGACACAGGGTATTTCGCCTGAAATGATATTGAACCCTTAAAGCATTGCATTCTGGGTATATTTTGTTGTCTGCTGAAATTGTCGTCTGCACCAAATATCAAGAATATTTTGACACTATTGGTCTAACCAACTCTTGAAGAAATGATGTCTAGGCAGCAAACAGTTTGGATCTGGATCCAAACTGTTTGCCCAGATGGGGTATCCCGAATAGAATGGGTTAAAGCATAACAAGAGCTTCGCAAGCGGCGCATAATACGCCTGTTCAGGGTCATGAAGGAGTTACAGAATAAACAAGATTGTTTATAGAAGGATGGACAGGCAGACAAACAGGGGAAACAACTCCATAATTAATGATTGCAATGTTATCAAATCATCTAACATATCAAATACTATTAGTATACCAAAAATCAGCTTCCAGGGTGAAGCAGCTCAGAAGTTGAGAAATGCCAAAGTCAAGCAAGGGAGATATTTCATAAAGTCTTGGTCACAATACTTTCCCCTGACAATATACACATCACCATAAAGTTTTGTTAAAATATTTATAACGGTTAAGGAGTTACAGAGTAAAACAGAAATTGATGCAAGGGCAGATCATTCAGGAAGTAAGTAAGCCAGAGTTATGGTTCTTGCTCAGATACATTGTCCCATTATTATACACATTCCTACAAAGTTTCATTAAAATATTTCAAAGGGTTAAGGAGTTATGGGGAATGGGTAAGGTTAAAAAACTAATCAAAGGGAGGTTACTCTAAAATTAAGTAAGGGGGAACAACCATTCTTATATGTGACATTCCGTCTTGTGATACTGCACATTGCTATAAAGTTTCATCAAGATATTCTTAATGGTTACTAAGTTATTGAATGCACAAGATCAGTATACACAAAAATAGCCTATAAAATCTATTCAAAGGGATGCAACTCCAAAACAAAGAATGGGAGAGCAACCATTGTTATACATGACACATCATCAGACCCTCATACACATTGCTATAAAGTTTCATCAAGATAACCCAAACGGTTATCTAGTTATGGCGCGCACAAGACTAGTAGGATAAAAAATAATCAAAGGGGCATAACTTGGAAACTAAGAAAGGGGGAGCAACCATTACTATATGCCACACTTTGCCCCATCCTAATATATAGGCCTACAAAATTTCATGAAGATATCTCAAACAGTTTCTGAGATATGGTGCGCACAAGAATGTTGACAGACGGACGGACAGCGCCATGCCATAATACGTCCGTTTTTTCAAAACTGGCGTATAAAAAAAAGGCAAATGACCACAGTTATGTCAGCAAAGTTTTAAAAAATGTTTTGTCCAAGATTTATCATACTGAGAAGTCAAAGGCCAGAGGGTTAACAGAATAGCTCCAGATAGTGGCTCATTATGAGCTGCCTCATCTGGATCCATGCTGTTTGCAACTTTACCTAATTTCATTTTTGGTGCTTTAAGTATTCAAAGGCTGAAGGTACAAGCAAAGGAAAACTGGAAAAAACAGGCCTCATAATAACAATTCTCTACCTCGATCTCACTACTTTAAAATTTAATAAGTAGCATTTACAGTAAAACCTGTCTTAGTGGCCACCTCTGTTAAGCAAGCAACCTGTATTAAGCAAGCATGTATTCAGTTCCCAAACCAGATACTGTTGATTTGTTTGGCTGAACACCAGCATGTTGAATGCTCAGCTGCTGTTGTATATTCTTATGGAAATAGCAGAATGGTACTCTATTTTTAGCAGAGGACATTATTTAGGACTTCTGCATTAGGAGAGTAACCCAGATCAGGCCACTATCCCATTTTGGTCTGATCCAGGTCTATACTGTCTGCTCAGGCAGATCTAGCCCAATATGTATTGTGAGTACATGTACATTAGTCACAGCCTATAAACTGATTTGATCTCACTAACACCATTTATCATATGACGTCGCATCTGAGAGTGTAATAAAGCAATGCATTAAAGATGATAATCCACTGGTGGATTAAATACGCAAATTACATCATAGCGTTATGCACTGACGTCCATAAAACATTGTGTTGTCTGATGGCGAAATCGTGACGTTTTAGTTCAAAATTTGCTAATAAAGTGGGATTTTAGTGTCATATGAAAAGTAGAATCTTGCATTCGTGCTAGCTCCTGTATTTCTGAATTTATTAAACTCGTTGGGAAAAACCGATAAGATGCTTGGCATAGCCTCGCATCTTATCTTTTTCCCCAACTCGTTTAATAAATTCAATAATACATGAGCACTCATGTAAGATCCTCTATGTAAACCTTGATTACAATAACTGTTCCACAAGACATGTCAGTGGGACAGGATAGCTCACCTGACAGCGCCTTGCCCATCACTTAAAAAACTTTAACCTAAAACTTCAACATTTTGCCAACACCGACGACGCCACCAACGCCGACACCGATGCCGGGGGTAGTACAATAGTTCTTCCTGAACTTCGTTCAGGCGAGCCAAAAATGGACCAGTTTGATTTCACAATGCAGTAATGTGTCAAAAAGATGCATATGGAATAGCAAACTATGTAGACCCTGATGAATGCTCCTACAGGAGCTGTCTGATCTGGGTCTGCCCTGTTTGCTAAGACCTATCTGTCCCAATACTTAGAATTTTTAGGATAAATTGTGTATCTCTCACTCACCTGAACCTCTTCTACATTAAAGTCTGGGGGTAATTTACTAAGTATATTACTGACCACCTTTCCAACAAACTCAAGAGAAGACTTCCCTCCAACAGTCACCTGAAAAAAGTATACAAATATTTTAATTCTTAAAGGGCCAGAAACAAAAATGGTTAAATTCACAAACAGAATAGATCCAGATGAGGCAGCTTAATAATCAGCTGCATCATCAGGGTCTACACTGTTTGTCCTCTAGTATTCTTAAAATTCTCAATATGATATAGCTTGGACCAAACACATTTTGAAATTTTGCAGACATATCTTGTCATCTGCTTTTTTTAAACTTTAAGGGTTAAAAGAATACATATTCTTTGCATAGAAAACTTTGCAAATTTCAGTTGCAACTGTTCCTCATTTTAAAAAGGAAGATGGACAGGATTTATGAGCAATCGTTCAGTCAGTATAAGTTCATGATTAAGCCAAAGAGAAAAAGGAAGAGGCAGGCCAGTAAAGGCAGTATCATCAAAATCATTAAAGAACTGAAAATGGCAAGGAACTGAAAAGCATTTTGTTCCTTTACGTGTCTTACTAATTTTTTTTATAGCTGAATGGCTTCAAAAGGTCTGCTATAACCAATTTTGGTTTATCTTTTAAAATGTATAAATGAATGTTAAATATATACCGTATATAGAACGATATGGCACTCGATGATAAAATGTTTTGTATAATGGGCCGGTGGCCTGAAATACTGAATAAAATTTTGTTTGTTTGTTTGTTTGTTTTTAAAATGAATCTAAAGATAATTTAGTGTTGACCTGCAGCTTTCACATTCCTTCAAAACTCTCCATTTTCACTACAAATTTTCACTTTTCTATGCATAATGATCAGAATATCCATTATCTGAGATAATATAAATTCTTCTGTCATAGAATGCAAGCTTTGGAAAGCTCTACATTTTAATTTATTTCGCTTGAGGCCAGTGTGCAGTTTCAACAGTGCAGAAAAAATGGAAATGACATTGTAAGTGTAAACTTATAAAATGATGTCACTTCCTGTAAATGTCACTTCCTGTAAGCAGTGGTGCCTAGCAGAATAAAGGAGTTATAGCAATTTCAAAAAAGGTCCACAATTTTTTGAGGCACCCTGTAGTGGCTGTAGGGGCAGTTAGGGTTAGAGGTCCAAAGTAACTTCGGCACAGCTAGTGAAAGGTGGAGCCCATCCCTCTCCTTTTGCTGTTTACCCTTTCTTCATTCAAAACAAGCACCTATTTACTGCTGGGCTGCTAGAGAGTTTTTCAGTCACCAGATGGGCCAACCCAGCAGGTATATGATGTTGGAATGACGTCGTACTGACGTCGATGCGACGTAATGACGTTGCATCGACGTCAGTATGACGTCATGTGCCTGCTGGGAAACCAGAATTTGAACTCACAATCTTCTGGCAATGCTCTGCACCATAATCGAGTCACTCTATCCACCAGATCATGGTGCCTCCGCTGACCTAGCCTTACATCACAGTATGCATAGGAAATGAATGCCACGTGGCAGCAACCCACGAGATCATGGTGCCTCCACTGGCCTAGCGTTACATCACAGTATGCACAAGAACTGAATGCCACGTGGCAGTAAACGAGCCTCACTACCCACTCAGAAATAGGTACACTTACAATGGAAGCAAGTTAACCCATTGCATTCTGGGTACTTTTTGTCGTCCGCTGAAATTGTCGTCTGCATCAAAAATCAAGAATATTTTGACAATATTGGTCTAACCAACTCAAAGACTTGTAGAATGATGTCTAGGCAGCAAACAGTTTGGATCTCAGATCAGATTGATCTGGATCCAAACTGTTTGCCCAGACACCCCTAAAGGGGTATCCCGAATGAATGGGTTAATCTGTCATTTTCATTTTTGCCTGCCTTCCCAATCTGGGTCAACTCTTCACGGAAAGAGTTTGCTCATTGTTTAGTTCGTCTGTACAAAAGTACAGGGAGCTATTGTTGTCACCCTGAGGTTGGCCTTGGCATTGGTGTGGGTGTCACACATTAAAAGTTTTACTACAGAATTTTTTATGTGACAGGCAAGGCACTGTCAGGTGATCTATCATATATGCGTACTGGCCCAGAGGTTATAAAACTTGAGTACGTTCTCAAACTCAAAATAAAGCACACTGATTGGCTGCTTCTGAGCACAAACTCAAAATAAAACACATGCTCAGAAGCAGCCAATCAGTGTGCTTCATTTTGAGTTTGAGATTATTCTCAAGTTTTATAACCTCGAACCCTGGTCTTGTTCAGAGAAAGCCCTATTTTGGAATGGCTATATCATCCAGGGAAGCAAACAGGAGGTCATCAAGGCTAAAATGATGGAAAAACATGGATGGGCTGGGATGGGTAGAGATTGTGTACCCGGGTACCCTATGACCGTTTACCCACGGGTGACTGGGTACCTGTTATCATAGCATTTTGAGCATGTCCACTGTTAAGAAATATAGGTGTAGATCAAATAATAAGTTAGGTCCATGTCATTTGCACATGTGTGCATGGGAAGAGTACGAAAATGTAAAAATATCTGTCATTATACACAAAAAATGGCATGGTAATAGATGTACGTAAATTATACAATTAAAATCTAAAAAAGTTCCTTCAAGAGCAGAGAATACATACAGAAGTAGGAACATGGGCCAGACTACGTAGTTTCGGCTAATAAAGCCTCGTCAGTGACCCTGAAAATATCTGGTGACAAAACCAGAAAAAAAGCATACTGTAATTTCTTAATTTTAATTGGGCAGTCGATTCAAAGACTGATTAATTTCAAAAGGATCCAAATAGTATAAAAGACGATGATCTAGAATAATAGTCTAAATCGATCTCAAATTTTAGATTTCTCAGAATCTATCCTCTGATCTCAAAGGATGTAAATGAAATATAATCTGCACTATGGATGGTGTACGGGGAGACTTTTTACGGCTTCCACACGGCACAACACCAGCTGCAGTGAGGTACAATTAAAATCTAAAAAAGTTCCTTCAAGAGCAGAGAATACATTCAGAAGTAGGAACATGGGCCAGACTGCAACCTAAACTTTACTGTATTTGCTTGGAATTCTATTGAAAGAGACTATTTATATATTACATAATAATATGTATTCCGGTAATGGGTAGTAAATATGTACCCGGGTAATTGGTTTACCCGACCCGAACTCGGGTACTCGTCCTAGCCCGGATGTATACCCTAACACGATAACAAGAAATCACAATAACCTGAAGACCCATGACCAACTAACCTGTTTTGGCAGAGTAAGAAGTACTCCTCCCAATAATGCCTGGGTGTTTATCTCATCTTTAACAATATTGGCATTCTCATGGAGGCCAAACACCTACAAAAAATTATTTTGCAAGACATTATTACAGATCATGTAAAATCATACACTGACCTCTCACACGTTTAATCTGCAGAAGTTTAGCAACAGGATCAGACAAATGTAGATAGTCAGCTCTCAAGATATAAAACAGAGAATTACCTTTTTCAACCTAATTAGTGCACAAGCCCCAATAAGCTCACATTATGGTAATTTCTGAGGCATATATCTATAAGCCCACCTTTTTACTGGTTGATCCCTTTGTTTGCGTGTTTACAAGAACAGAAAGTTGTATAAATTATTTCAGTTTTCACTTGCAAAGCTCTCTATCCTTCTATGATTATTAGCAGCTTCAAGTTCTGCACTGTTTAACCATTTGTTTTGTTTCTTTTTGTATGTAATAATTCTTTGAAATGTGCCCTTATAAGAAACAAGTCGCCCAAGGGCAACGATCGCTCACCTGCCAGTATATGCTCAGGTCAAGTGGCCAAAATGTAAGCTTTCAGCTCAGATAGGCTAATAAACAAGCTGCAATTCTATAGGATTGGATGGTGAGTGTGTAAACTGTTCAACCACAGCGACGTCTATAAAATCACTAAATGACCTTCGCCTCTAGTATTCATAGAGGTTGAAGTTGACTGCATTTCCATATCAAACAGCTCAATAGCAACAGAAGAATTCACTTTTTCATCTTTCCCCATTCAAAAGCCTAAGGGACCAAATTTGACCTTGCCATAAAATAGATCAAGGTCAACCCAAGGTGATCATTTATATAAACTTTGTAGTACTAGAGTCCATGATGCTACATACAAAGTTTCAGGGCAATCGGCCCAGTGGTTCTGGAGAAGAAGAAATTTTAAGGTTTTTACCATATATGGGCATGGTGGCCATCTTGTTCATGTGACCTGGATAAAAAATTTGTAAACTTTTGTTTCTTTATCCTGTTAAGTCTCTGTATGAAATTTGGCTTCAATCAGCCCAGTGATTTCTGAGGAGAATTCCTTTGAAAATGTTGATGATGGACGAAGATGACAATGACCTTGACCTTTAGTATTCATAGGGGTTGATGATGACTGAATTTCCATATCACAGAGCACAATAGCAACAGAAAAATGCACTTTTTCAGCTTTTCCCATTCAAAAGCCTAAGGGACCAAATGTGACCTTGTGGTAAAATAGGTCAAGGTCAACCTAAGGTCATCATTTATATAAACTTTGTAGTACTGGAGTCCAAGATGCTACATACCAAGTTTCAAGGCAATCAGCCCAGTGGTTCTGGAGAAGAAGAATTTTTAAGGTTTTTACTATATATGGGCATGGCAGCCATCTTGGTCATGTGACCTGGGCCAAATTCATAAACTTTCGTTCCCCTATCCTGTTTATTCTCTATATGAAATTTGGTTTCAATCAGCCCAATGGTTTCTGAGGAGAAGATGTTTGAAATTGTTGACACCCAATGGACAAATGACCTTTGGTCAAGGTCACTAAATGACCTTGACCTCTAATATTCATAGATGTGGAAATTGACTACATTTCCATATCACAGAGCACAACAGCAACAGAAAAATGCACTTTTTCAGATTTTCCCATTCAAAAGCCTAAGGGACCAAATTTGACCTTGCAGTAAAATAAGTCAAGGTCAGCCCAAGGTCATCATTTATATAAACTTTTTGGTACTGGAGACCAAGATGCTACATACCAAGTTTCAAGGCAATCGGCCCAGTGGTTCTGGAGAAGACGATTTTTTAAGGTTTTTACCATATATGGGCATGGTGGCCATCTTGGTCATGTGACCTGGGTTAAATATATAAACTTTCATTCCCCCATCCTGTTAAGGCTTCATATGAAATTTGGCTTCAATTGGCCCAGTGGTTTCTGAGAAGAAGATGTTTGAAATTGTGAATGCCGACGCCGACGACGCCGACTCCGACGCTGACGCCGACGGAAGACGGACCAAGTCTATACTATAAACTCACCTTGACAGATGAGCTAATAAAGTTAACTGTAAGTATTTGCCATCATTTTGAAAAAAGCTAAGTGCACAGGGCGCTTATAAGGTCAATTAAGCTAAATTATTTGAGAATGAATTAGGGACCGACCATTTGATATTCTGGGGGGGGGCCTGGTATTCTTGATGGAGACACAACATTTTATTTCACTGGCCTCTGGAAACAATTTCTTTTTTTTTCACCTTGTGGAAGCTAATTTATTTTTTTTACAAACTAACTCAAACAGGTTATTTTTTTTTTATTTTATAGCTGAACTATCAGATCCTTGTTTACTTGATCTTATTATCCTTTTATTTTACCCACATCAGTATTTTTTTACACCTTTTTTTCTCACAAAAAGAACATGGTGCTGTCTTTAACCAGGCGAAGGGCGTGGCTTAGCTTGCTTTTGCAAACCAGTGCCTGGAGCATGTTACTCTTTTCATCTAAGGTACAGATACAAACATCCCTGTATGAGTTTTGCAAAAAATTAGGCCTTAAATTAGGGGTATTTTGGCAAAATTTAGGGCTATTTTGGCAAAGTTTTAGGGTTAACATTAGGAATTTAAGTGTGTTTTTTTTCTATCCCAATATATGCCCAAACATGCTTTATTCGTACTTGAGAAAGTTTGATAAATACTTACTGATTGAGTCACATTATACATGAATGACAATTAATAAAATGGCTGAAAGTTATGTGCTAAGAAGTTAACAAAGGGGGGGTCTGGGGGGCAACGCCCCCCAGAAGCTAAAGCAATTTCCCAATTTCAATGGCAATTTTAAGACTGGAAACAAGAGAAAAACTAGGAATGATGGTAAAAACAAGCAAATTCAACGAATTTATGTCCCCCGCCTTGGAAACTATGTCTCCACTGTATATACACTAAGCGTTTGAGCTGGAAAAGCGGCTAAGTTAAAAATGTGAAAAAAGTAATAAAAAAAATAATGTGAGGATTATATCCAAACCACATGCATATCTTCAGACCATGATCAAAACACCTGTGAATTTTCAAAGGAATGGGCATAAAACTGTAGAAGGAGTTGAACACACAAGGTACCCACTATCTATTCACTTTGACAGTAAAAATGTATGTAAAAAATGGCTAAGTTCAATTTGCGAAAAAAGTAATAAAAAATCATGTGAGGATTATATCCAAACCACATGCATATCTTCAGACCATTCCCAAAATACCTGTGAAGTTTCAAAGGAATCGGCATAAAACTGTAGGAGGATTGCGCACACAAGGTACCCACTATCTAGTCACTATGATAGAAAAAACGCCTAAAAAATGACTAAGTTCAACTTGTGGAAAAAGTGACAAAAAATAATGTGAGGGTTATATCCAAACCACATGCATATCTTCAGACCATGACCAAAACACCTGTGAAGTTTCAAAGGAATCGGCATAAAACTGTAGGAGGAGTTGCGCACACAAGGTACCCACTACCTAGTCACTTTGATAGTAAAAACGCCTAAAAAATGGCTAAGTTCAACTTGTGAAAAAAGTGACAAAAAATAATCTCAGGATTACATCCAAACCACATGCATATCTTCAGACCATGACAAAAACATCTGTAAAGTTTCGAAAGAATCGGCATAAAACTGTAGGAGGAGTTGTGCATACAAGGTACCTACTACTTTAGGGGGACGGAAAGACGGAAGGACGGACAGACGGACGGAAGGACGGACGGAAGGACGGAAAGCCAAAAACTATGTCCCTCCGCTTTTCTTCGAAAAGGCGGGGGACAATAAGGGTTTTTATATTGGGACTTTTGCCTTTTAGAGTGTTTATTTTGCCATAATGGTTTTGTCTCCCTTAAGCTAGTGACTCTTTTGCAATTCAGTTTTAGTGGAAACATTTACTTAGTAATGTGGCAGATCAATGATACATGTATGTGACTGTTGCATAGGATTTTTTTTTGTAAATGTATGCACATGCGGGCCCGCTGGTGTAAACCAATTGTAGATAATATTAAAATATAACTATACATATAAATATGGGGGTCTGGAGGCGCAGCCCCCAGAAGCCAGAGAGATTATAAAAACTCAATTCCAATGGAATTATCTGCAGACTATATTTTTTTTTGAAATTTTGGGTGGAGACAGGTTATTTTTTTCTCTTACTTTTGAAGCCAGATTATTTTTTTGAACCCCCTTATGAGCCAGGTTATTTTTTTCTTGCATATCCAAAGATAAATATACCAGCCCCCCCCCCCCCTCCCCCCCCAGAATATCAAATGGTTGGTCCCTTATGTGACTGAGAAAATCACACTTTTCCATTGTAAGAATTTCAGTAGCATCTCACTTATAATTCAAGAAAAGCATATGGCATACACTGCATGCTATGCTTCTCTTGAATTATAAGTAATATGACACCATTGGTCTGTTACCATAGCAACTATGGAATTACAACCTGTTGTGCTTAGTACCTTGGCAGAATGACGTCTTGATGATGTCATTTTTTCCCTTTATTATTAGATTTTTGGGATTACTTTAGAAGGATAAAACCCAATCTCATAACAGAGTTTCATTAGACTGTTTTAGATATTTGGGGTTATTCTATAGATGGAAAACCCCATGCGTATAGCCAAAAAAATATGGTTCAGGGGCCATATTTATAAAATGACTTAAGTCATTGCTATGCTGTTGCTAAGGCTAAATTTCTGTGTTGGAGATACCCTACAACTATGAAATTTGGTCTGGAGGAACAGTCTGAAAAAGACTGTTTCTCCAGAGCAAATTTCATAGTTTTAGGGAGTCTCCTTCATAGAAATTCAGACTTAGCAACAGCATAGCAACCACTTAAGTCGTTTCATAAATACGACCCCTGAGTGTTTCAGTTTGTCTTACCTCTGGCTGTGCTGTTGCAGGAAGGCTTTTGATGTACCGAACATAATCCTGAAAGCTTCCTTTAGGAGGTGCAAAGTATGTTCCACTTGCTGAGAACTTGTGATTCTCATTATTTACAGCCTCAGGACAGTAGAAAGTCTTCAACAAGCTTACAAAAAGCCGGCGGTCCTTGTCATCAGTCACACGCCCCCCAAAGTTCGTCTCTCCAGTAAGGTAGTTCAAAGCGTCATAAGGCACTGCCTCATTGTCATCAATGAAAATCTAGAATTAGGCAAAAGAAAATGTATGACAGAGTTTTTAAGTGGAATTTCTTGGACCCTCCTCTACAAAATTTGTCCAAACAATACAAATGAGTTCCGCAGAAGGTAAGTTTGAGGAAGCCTGTTTGGTTAAAACAAAAAATTCTTACTCATTCTGTCCTGAAGTTTGGAAAGATTAAACAAGTAAAATGGTCTGTGTACAGGCTGAGGGTCTGACGATTTATTTTTTTTTTTTGTTCATTTGCATCTTCTGCAGCATTTTCCAGGGCTCAGTTGATCAAAACTATAATAATGTTGATAGTAAACGAGACATTATGTTTTCAAACATTTTGTATTCAAAAACATTGCCATTTTTGCCAAAGAAAATGTGAAATTTGTTGCAGTGCAAAAGCTCCTCACATTTTTTCAACAAAAATATAAATACACTTTATTATAAGTGTACTAGAAAAATTAACACTAACAACTTTGTTAAGATGACAATACTTTCAACAACTCTGCCCTAGAATATAACTGAGTGTGAAATAACCTTTATGCATGCTTATTAATTAATCCGCTTTAGACCGCTACTTGTTATGGGGACATATGCAAACAGAGTATACCCAGTTCAGATGCTGCATAATGCAGCATCTAATCAGGGTCTATACTGTTTACATACAAGAATTTTTATGCAAACTACAATAAAAGGGAAAACATTCAACAGAAACCCCTAGACCTATACAATGTCATGGACTCACTCTTCCAAATGATAACGTTAGACAAATCCACTGGTCAAAAAAAGGATTAAAACTTGTGTGCTAAATATAATAAACACATTATTTACTCTCACTTGTAAGTTTTTCTAACATGAAATAAAACAGTCCTTACCTTAAGCTGACGTGCTGAAATTTGGAGATCTGATTCTGCGAACTCGTAAGCTATGTTCTGTCCTAGAGCACCATATCTCGCCCTCTCTTGAATCATAGCGTGGAAAAAACACAGTCCAAACAACAACTTCTCAAACACCTAAAAAATTTAACAGAATACATTGATTATGATACCCCATATATATTCTGATTTGTTTTTTGGCTATTCTGTTTTGTTTCTTTTGATGTTTTTTTTTTATGCTTCCTGAAGAGTAAGCATGTAGTCTCCAATTTGTCTGGCCATCCATCCCCTCTGTCCGTCCATCTGTCCTTCCATCGGTCACACTTTGTCCAGAGCATATCTCTAAAAGTATCTGAGGAAACTCGATGAAACTTCACACACTGATAGAGGGCAATAAGGAAAGTGCAGAGGGCAAGCAACTCTGTTGCAAGTAATTAAGAAGTTAGCTCCCTTCTTAGTTTATTTTACAGTATTTTGCTTGTCCGGAGCATATCTCTGAAAATATTAAAGTGAATTCAATGTAACTTCATACACTGATAGAGGACAATGAGGGGGAGTGCAGAGCACAAGAGCCATAGCCTTAGCAAAAATAATTACAAAGGTATTTCCCTTCCTAGTTTTTAATATCTGAACCATGACACGACAAAACCAACAAAGTGGATGTGTGCCCAGCGAAGGCTCAGATCAGCTTGCCCATCCACCCAGACAGATCAGAGTATTTGCTGTCAGCATGAAGGTTGCTTAGACCCTCAGCTACCCTTTAGGTGCACAGCCAAGACTCTGATCAGACTAGGCGGATGCCCAGGATGATCTGAGTCTTCCATGGACACATTTGCCACTTTGTCTGTTTTGTCGTGTCACGGCTCATATATAATATCTAAAAGATATATACTCAAATTAACAGAATTTATAAATGAGCCGCGACACGAGAAAACCAACAAAGTGGTTGTGCGCCCAGCGCAGACTCAGATCAGCCTGGGCATCCGCCCAGTCTGATCAGAATCTTCACTGTCCGCATTGAGGTAGCTTAGATCCTAAGCTATCCTTTAAGTGCAATGCAAAGACTCTGATCAGGCTGGACGGATGCCCAGGCTGATCTGAGTCTGAGCTGGGCACACAACCACATTGTTGGTTTTCTCGTGTCACGGATCAAATGTATCTCATTTAGTGAGACATGGCTATAGTACTTGGCCTTCATGGACTTCAGGATTAGTTTGCTACTATAGAGCAGATGCTCCAGGGTCTGCACTGTTACCATTCAGCAAACTATTAAACACAATTCTATACGAAAAGTTCTGATGGTGATGCAGAAAGAAGAGGCACAGTCTAAATATGGGATACGATGTTTGCCCTTGCATCTGCAGCTTTTGATGAATTACTGCATTGTAATTCCAACTGACAGTGTCCTTATACAAATTTAGCGCAATTTAATTGGCCAAGAGCAAACCGAAAACTTTGTTTATACTTCAATAAACCCCATGAACCAGAAATTAGGAACTACATGTACTTGGAACTATTTTCCTGGCGGCGATTTCTGAAATACTCACTATAACTGACAATTTTGAAAAAAAAGATGCCCAAGTTGGAATTATAAGAAATAATTTTATTTTTGTGGATTTCATGGATGTGTAAATGTCGGCAAATAACTCACAAACTTAACATAAAGCCCTTTGGGCTTTATTCAGTTTGTGAGTGATTCGCCGGTGTTTACACATCGATAAAATCAACAAAAACAAAATTCATTCCTATAGTAAAACCAAACTGTTCCATTTTTGGGATACCACTGTATTTATTTCAGGTATCACAACGGTTAGAATTTCTATGGTAATGTTTTTAATTTTGAGTTCACTTCCTGTCTAGCTGGCAGTCAACGCAATCAGAGCTCCAGATAAGAGGGGGTAGCAGAGATACTTTAGGGATAATTTTCCATGTTTGTCCATAAAACATAATTTGTAACCCCTCATTAGAACCTCTCAAGAGGGGTCTTAACATATGTTTTCATTGAGAAGTAAGGAAAATTATTATCTTTGAATAATCCTCAACACCCTCTCTTATCTGTAGCTCTGAGCATTGCAATGTTATAATATAATTATATAAGATATCTTATATGTAAAATTAGATAAGATATTTCATATCCTATATAAGATATCTTATATCCTATATAAGATATCTTATATCCTATATCAGATATCTTATATAGGATATAAGATATCTTATATGTTATATTAACAAATTTAATTGGCATATTAGATATCTAATATACTGTATAAGATATAAATAGTAAAATGGCTTGCCATAGGAGTCACATACCCATCAAGCACACGCTGTCAGAATGACATCCCATGAATCAATACGACAGCATTATAACATTGCAATGCTCAGAGCTACAGATCACTTGGTTGCAGTTTCGAGTCTTGCTGGAGGCAAGAGTCTGTCCATCCAAACCTAAACAGTACTCCAATGCAAAAAAAAACTTTCATATTCAGCTTCCCATCATCCAGATATGCCTGAAATATTGTTGAAAAGGATGTAAAATCACCAAGTCCTCCATCCATTTATCCTTACCTTTGGTTTTTTACTAGATGCTAAGAAAGCTGGGTCAGAGATAGGGTCAGTCTGGAAGGACCTCAGCAAGTTGGCCCTTAGGCTGTTTTCTGGTTCATTGATCATCTTGACCCCATTTTGAAGAATGCTGGCAGGGAAATGTGGAGTTGGATAGCTTGTCAGCCACAGTCGGAATGTGCTCTTAGTTTTGGAGGGGTCAGCTATCACCTTTAATTTGAGAAAAACAGAACAAAATTATTTCAGTAAGAAATAAGAAGTAAGTACATGTATGTAAACTCAGTCATAAAATCTTAAACTTATTAAAGCAGTTTCCCAGAAACTAGACGTTGATCATAAAGTCTTGGAGACGTCAAAATATGCATAAAATCAGGTGCACAGTCTTGTGACCGGCCACATTTTTTTGTATTATTACCATGACAGCCTAAATTTTAGATCTGCTATGCCTAAATAATAGTGATTTAGCATTTCTGGAAGGTTTGAGTCTCACAAGTTATATGTAATGTTCAATAGAACCTGTGCAATATACAGTTTCCAGAATTCCTAAATAACTGAAATAATTTACTAACATAAAGTAATGTCTTTTCCATTTAGCATTTCAAACCAATTTTGCTGTCTATAGCTGGGTTTCAGGAAGCTCCTAAATTCTAAGTAATTCTCAGATTCCATATTTAAGGTAACATTCCATATTTAAGGTAACATTCCATATTTAAGGTAACATTCCATATTCAAGGTTCCATATTTAAGGTAACATTCCATATTTAAGGTAACATTCCATATTTAACATTCCGTAATTAAGGTAACATTCCATATTTAAGGTAACATTCCATATTTAAGGTTCCACATTTAAGGTAACATTCCATACTAAAGGTGACATTCAATATTAAGGAAATCCAGTGTTATTTAGACTTTAACCCTTAATGCGCCAAAAAGCAGACGACAAATTTTAGGTCTGCAGAATTTCAAAAAATGTCTCATCCAAGCTATGTCATATTGAGAATTCGAACACTAGAGGGCAAACAGTGATGATTCAGATGAGGTGGCTCATAATGAGCCACCTCATCTGGATCGAAACTGTTTGCCAATTCAACTATTTTAATTTTTGGCGCTTTTAGGGTTAAAATGAGAGTTTAACCTACATTTTCGTAGATCCTCTCAAGCTTTTCCATCCATGACTTGTGAAGATGACAGTTCTGGAGAACCACCCAGCTACCAGCCTCAGCAGCCTGAAAGTACCAGGGGCTTATGAAAATTATATAAAACGTGTACGGACATAGGAAGATTTTGCACTGTGTGAGGATCGAACCCAAGACCTCTGGCTTCAGAGTCAAGTGCACTAACCACTGAGCCATCTCATATTCTATGATATGCTGTTAAATGGAGATCACAATTTTTTGCTATGGCCAGCCATTCAGTTCAAATGAAATGGAGGTATATGATAAACTATAACATACTTTTCTAAATATTGACCACAACAGTCCTAGAACTCATTGTTATTCATCATGCACATTTGCAATGGTCCGCCATAACCTTTACATATTTCCATCTAACTCAGTGAATTCGCAATTTAATTCATTTATGATCTGTCTTATGTTTAATATTGATATTTGTCCCAATCTTTAACTATTCTTAGTATAAAGAGTCTATATTTTATAAAGTTTTACAGAATTATGGTCAAAAATAAGATAAAAATTGCTGTGAATATGGCTCAATTTACATCTAAAGAATGTCATGTTTTCTTTCTGTTTGTTATCAACTGTTACAATCAGAAGAATCTACAATGCTCTTAGTAACAGATATTTAACTTTATGAGTTACTCAGTTTTATTATTTTCAGCTGTGGAGCCCTGACCAACTGTGTCTGTCAACTAGGGATGCAAATTAAAACCGGTATACCAGTTTATTGCAATATGATCTGAAAATGACACCTATCACAATACAATCTATCTGTTCGATATTCTACGATATTTTTGGCTATTTAAGGGGGCTTCCACAAATGCCAAAAATTATAGACCACAGGCTTCCTAAAACAACATCAACAATAATAAGTGTCACCTAAAAACTCCTACAGGTAGTCAGCAAGCTTATTTGTTTAGCGTCATAATTCCTCATTTGCACTAGCTTTCTCCGACAGTATATATACGCCTCATCCTTTTTCTTCATCATTTTAATGACACATGCAGAACAAATAAACAATAAATAAAAGGCCATCGGCCAAGTGTCACCCGACGTTTGAAATGTGTCACAAACTTCAGCCCTTTATTCTGTTTCAGAGTAAATGTATGGCCAAAAACAGAAAATAAATATATTACAGAACCTGGTAAGCAAATGATAACTGAACATAAGCAAAGACATATACCCAATTACTGGACCTCTTTATAAAATACTTAAGTTCAGAACGGGGCATATATGTGTAAAATCAGGTTACTGAGAACGGGGCATATATGTGTAAAATCAGGTTACTGAAACTATAGGCCCTTACAAAATGACCAAAACATCAAGACTGTATACCCAGTAACAAAATAACAAGAGCCATAATCCTGCTTATATGAATCTGATGAAAAGAAAAATGAACAATGCATTTATGAAAATTCAGCCCATTAATATGAATAGTTCTGGAGTTATCCCTTTACCTTTAAGTGAATGTCTATTATCTATGAAAGGGGAATAACTCTGTCACTTATAATCTAGCAAATCCTAACAATAATCAGAATAATCAATTTACCAAATGCTAATAGCATACCAAATTTCAGCTCTCTCGGTCAAACGGTTCAAAAGTTGGAAAAATGCCAAAAAATGACAAAGGGCCATAACTTTGTAAAAACTAGGACAACTGAAATTCCAAAATCACATGCACATCTTCAGATCATGATGAAACATTCTGCACAATTTCAAGTCAATCTGATATAAGATGTTGCAGGAGTTGCGGGGACAAGGTCTAAGTCAGCAAGGGCCGTAACTCCATTAAAAATGGCTGAAACAAATATAAAAAACCACATGCACATCTTCATATCGTAAGAATACAATATGTAAAATTTCAAATCAATCCGATGAAAGATGTAGGAGGAGTTGCGGGGACAAGATTTCGGAAGGTCTAAGTCAGCAAGGGCCGTAACTCCATTAAAAATGGCCGAATCATAAATTAAAAACCACATGCACATCTTCATATCATAAGAATACAATCTGTAAAATTTCAAATCAATCCGATGAAAGATGTAGGAGGAGTTGCGGGGACAAGATTTCGGACGGACGGACGGACGGAAGGACGGACGGACGGACGCACACACGGACGGACGAGGGTCATTTCTATAGTCCCCCTCCGCCTACGTCGGGTGACAGAAACAAATATAAAAAACCACATGCACATCTTCATATCGTAAGAATACAATATGTAAAATTTCAAATCAATCCGATGAAAGATGTAGGAGGAGTTGCGGGGACAAGATTTCGGAAGGTCTAAGTCAGCAAGGGCCGTAACTCCATTAAAAATGGCCGAATCATAAATTAAAAACCACATGCACATCTTCATATCATAAGAATACAATCTGTAAAATTTCAAATCAATCCGATGAAAGACGTAGGAGGAGTTGCAGGGACAAGATTTCGGACGGACGGACGGACGGACGGAAGGACGGACGGACGGACGGACGCACACACGGACGGACGAGGGTCATTTCTATAGTCCCCCTCCACCTACGTCGGGTGACAATTATGATCTTGACAAAAGCAACAATTATCTTGCTGGACAGGTTCAGCCAATCAATAAAAGTTTTGTGTCTGAAGTTTTTCTGATGCACATGGCTAATTTAGACAGCAGATCAAAGGCCCAGTGATCTTTGTCGACAGGGCATGCTGTGGGTGTAACCAATATATTACCTGTTTGTCACAGAATGCGATTACACAAGGGCAGAAAATACTTATCATCATCATTTCACTCGGTGACAGAGGATTTTTTCCCAATGTTGTTTTGTAAAGTAATTACCCATCACTGGAATTTGATGAATGATTGAAACAATTTCCAAACTTTTTCTGGATGGTTTGCTCTGTAAGAACTGCCGATTTACAATGCGCATTTAATTCTAACTATTATCGTATCGTATCACCCCGCGAGAAAGGCAGCGTTTGATTGGATCTTGCACTTTAGCAATCTATAAAATATTGGGGACGTCTCAATGATGGCTAGGAGGAAAAGCAATGTTTCAGTAAATGGAATTGTTTCTTTTTCGGAAGCTTGTGCAAAGCTTTATTAATATTCTATAATAGTGGCAGCCCTGTTCAATGGCCACAGCAGACATTAACATTTGCTTCGGGCACATCAAAGGCTGTCTCCAAGTGCCTTAATTGGCTTATACATGTCTATTTGTTCCGGCAGCTCCATCGATGTAGGACATTTTATTAAATGACCATAATGTCAAGGAGGAAAATGTTAATCATGCCATCTATACGTTTTTCAACATCAGATTTTCATATTTGTTTTCTTTTGAAGGATGACTGAAACAACAAACACAGGCATATATCTTGAAATTTCTGTATGTTATTAGCCCTCCAGTCTGTTTTAAATATGTGAACAGATTTCACAATATAGTGTGATACGTAAGGTGATACAGTGTGTATAGCAAAATATCGCAATATGAAATAAGCCGCGACACGACAAAACCAACAATGTGGTAGTGCGCCCTGCGCAGACTCAGATCAGTCTGGGCATCCACCCAGTCTGATCAGAGTCTTCGCTGTCCGCATGGAGGTAGCTTAGACTCTTAGCTACGCTTTGAGCACTTAGCGAAGAGTCTGATCAGACTGGTTAGATGCCAAGGCTGATCTGAGCTTGCACTGGGCGCACAACCACATTGTTGGTTTTCTTGCGTCGCGGATCAAATTTCTGGTGATGCCCATCCCAACTGTAAACCAGAGCTCTAGATAAGAGAGGTATTTGATGATAATTGAGGGATAATTTTCTTTATTTCTCATTGAAATCATATGTTGTGACCACTCATCTGAACCATCTCGACGAGACGGTTCAGATGAGGGGTCACAACATATGGTATTATGCAGAATTAACAAAAATTATCCCTAATTATCACCAAGTACTCCCTCTTATCTAGGGCTCTGGTAAACTTAATCAACTTACCTCCAAAATCATCTTCTCAGCTGCAGGGCCCTGGCCCTGACCTAGGGTCATTGTCCTTATGCTGTCTTTACCAATTCCTGAAGTACAATTATTACATCTTAACACTCAGTCTTGAAGTGCTAAAACTGAAAATAGTGGAATTTGCAAACATGTGCTTTGACAAAACATTTGTTTTTAAATGTATACAAGGTTATTTCTGTGGGTGTAATTTTGGTCATTAGTTTCTGTGTACAATACATTTGAAAATATAATGGCTTGTTAACTAACAATGATGCTAGTTTATAACTATATTGTCCAATTTATTATAGTTACATACTGCTCTGGATATACCAGGGTTGCCATCTGGACTTGTCTTCCGACTGTAAAATAAAACTGACTGGAAGGAGTGGCTGTGTAGACTGACTAATGTCTTTCCAGACCTCACAAGCTATAAGGTACTTTCTCATAGCCAAAACATAGTACTGTAATTAAGTTATAAAGAACTGTTCTCACAGCCAATAACACGGTACTGCAATTAAGCTATAAGGTACTGTTCTTATAGCCAATAACATGATACTGTAATTCAGCTATAAGGTACTGTTCTTATAGCCAATGACATGGTACTGTAATTAAGCTATAAGGTACTGTTCTTATAGCCAATGTCATGGTACTGTAATTAAGCTATAAGGTACTGTTCTTATAGCCAATAACATGGTACTGTAATTAAGCTATAAGGTACTGTTCTCATAGTCAATGACATGGTACTGTAATTAAGCTATAAGGTACTGTTCTCATAGCAAATGACACGGTACTGTAATTAAGCTATAAGGTACTGTTCTCATAGCCAATGACAGGGTACTGTAATTATTTGGCTTTAAGATGAGGCTTCTCATCAAAATTGATGCCTTTTTTTCTGCTATAAGATGTTTTTCTCAGATCTAAATTTTTAGCTTGCTTTGGAGAGAAACAAACTTCTTATAACCAAATAAATATGATATGTACCTTTCTTCTCAGCAAATCTGGAAATCTCAGCCATAGGGTCTGAACCCCTAGACACAATATAGATCAGTGGAGTGCAAGAGCTAGAATCCTCATAGCTGAGTGACAGGTCAAAGGTCAAGGGCTCAATGTACTGCTGACCCATCTCTTCCCTGATGAAGTTCTGGACTGCTGACACCATCTGAAAAGCAGCAATAAAATAATTATGTACTAGTAACATGAGAGGTCAAATCAGCTGTGAACCCATCATATTCACTGGCTGGGAGCTTACATCAGTACAAGTGACCCACAGTACCGATCTGTATAGTGGACACATCTTTGTTCCAGTATGTCGGATAAGTTTCAATGTTGTTAAAATTGTTAAGTGTGGGTAGTACCCACTGTTCGAAAAGCATGGCTACAGGTCTTTCTGACAAGCCACCTTGATTTTCTGTATATTGTAATGATGTGCTTTATTTTCACATTTAATTTGAAAAAAATTACTTCTCTACTTTCAATTTGAAAAGATGCATCGGTACTTTGCCATCAATTTTACATGAAACAGCCGTATCTTCATTACAATATTTTATGATTGTTTTAGGTTCAGGGTTGATAATTATAATCTTGTTAGATATCATGCTATGTAAGGGCAATTATTTGCTATTTATATTAATTTTGCAGTACTAGAGTCCAAGATGTACATACCAAGTTTCAAGGCAATCGGTCCAGTGGTTCTGGAGAAGATTTTTATAAGGTTTTTACCATATATGGGCATGGCGGCCATCATGGTCATGTTACCTGGGCAAATTCTTAAAGAGAGGATCCCATTTGGAAGAGCTACGTCCCGTAGAGAAGCAAACAAGAATTCATGTTGTTCCCCTTTGTAAAACTAATAGAAAACACAGAGGTTGGCAAGTCTATATATACAACAACATATCTGGATAAGAAGCAGAAGGGTGGTTGTTAGAGCAGGGGCATTTATTAGGATTTGTATGGTAAATTTTCAAATTTCAAACTGCATGGCATCAATTATGCAGAAACAAAACATAAGAAATTACCTTATCTGATCTGAAACACCTTAGTATGATGAGTTTCTCCAGTCTGCTCAGTTTACTGTTCCAAGGCTCTGGTAGTTTCTCTGTCTCAGGAGTCAGAGAGTCATAGATCTTCTGCCAGGCTGACACCTGAAAATGAATAGTTAATGTGAATGGATACACTAGCCATGCTCCCCAGCACCGGCTTAACCCTACTGCACTCAGAACGGCCAAAACTCCATAGAGTTTTGGCCGTTCTAAGTGCAATAGGGTTAAGCAAGACTCTATTTTCCAAATAACTCTATATGAACTCAATGATTCCAAAGGATCAAAAAATATAATCTGCACTATGGAGAGACATTTTACAGCCGCCACAAGGCACAACACAGCTGCAGTGAAGATAAATAAGTTCTGAATAGTTACATAATATGGTGCTGCTTATTTGTTCAAAAAAAGTTAGTTTTTTGTACTTATTTATTAAATCATTTATTTAGTATCACAAGTTAGTTTCATATCTAAGTTTGATTTACTTACATTTTGTTTCACATGGTCTGAGAGTCCATTGAATGCTGGTAGATCTGAACATCTAACAAGTCCAGCCCAGGACTTATCTGACAACCATTGGGGAGCAGGGTTGGGGGAGGGACTTTCCAGAGACACACCACCTGTCACAAGGAACTGCCACTCATCTTCATCAACTTTTCCTCTGAAAAAATATTTCAAAATTTTAGCCCATTCCATTATGGATACCCATTTGGGGGTATCTGGACAAACAGTTTGGATCCAGATCAGGCCCCACAAATGTGGGGCCTAATTGGAGATCCAAACTGTTTGCTGCCTAGACATCATTTCTACAAGAGTTAGTAAGACCAATATTGTCAAAATATTCTTGATTTTTGATGCAGACGACAATTTCAGCAGACAACAAACAAGTAGCCCAAAGGGCAACAATTGCTCACCTGAGAGACATTGTAAACCTATAGGGATATTTAAGATGCTCAAGGGCAGCTAACTCCACAGTCAGCGGTCCAGTCAGGCTGAAAATTAAACTCATCCAAAACATTATGTATGCCCTCATTTAATATACAGGCCAACTTCGTTATGTCAAACTTGCTTATCTCGAAAACCCTGCTTGTGTCGAAGTGATCTCCCATTCCCGAACATTCCCACCTATATACTATTGCATTTCGACCTCTGTTGTGTCGAACTCGCTTATAACGAAAACACTGCTATATCGAAGTGATTTTTGATTCCCCTCCGACACTTTCCATGTGTTTTACCACTGTTTGTGTCGAAGTCAAAATGTGTATTAACGATGGAAAGATTGTGTAGACATTTTGCGGTAATGAAAAACCTGCATATTTTTGTCTTAAAGCAAATTGGTACAAACATCGAACAATAACAATGAAAAAGAACGATTTACTGAACAATTGTCTTTAATTGATCGCAGTTCAATCAATTATCCCAAATAAACAATAATTATCCAATGATTGCGTGAAACGATGAAGACATTGTTTTGTTGATCAGCTGTTTTTGTGTGTAAGTTAATTGACCTTGAACCGCTATATGTCACAGGTAAGGTGCGTTCGATTGGAACCAAAGTTCGGTCAATTAGGCGCCTTTGAAATTTAATTGATCGAACAGTATTGAGCAGCGCTCTTTGATGCGGGCTATTAGTAACAATCCCGTTTTCATTAGAAACAGTTTTTTTTTATGGACGGACGCTCGGCGCCCCGTTACTGCGGCTATTGATTCGTTCCGCTGAGGTGTGGGGGCAACGTCGATATGAGAATTGAAATACTACTACTAGAAACAGTTTTACTACGTTCGTGCTGCACACGTTTTGTAGAAATACTGACTCTACGAAAGTTAAGATATTGTACATGTATAGAACAAAAATTTTGGTGACGTCACAATTTGCCTATCTCGAACTTCGGAAAGCTCGAAGTGGGTTCTCCATTCCCTTGGAATTCGAGATATCGAAGTTGGCCTGTATGCAAGTTTAAAAAGTATCCGATCAAGAGCACAATAGACAGAGCTGTCAAGGGCAGCTAACATTGTAGTGGTTGGCCTGATCTGGCCAAAATTTGAACTTGTTTAAGATATTATGCATTTCCTCATTACCTGCAAGTTTGAAAAGGATCGGATCAGTAGAAACCAAGAAAAAGTGGCGAGATTGATTTTTTGGATGCTCAGGGCAGGTACTCCATAGTCAGTGGTGGGATCTAGCCGAAATGCTAACCAATCCAAGCTTTTATGCATATCCTCATGACCTGCAAGTATGAAGAGGATCCGACGAAAAATGAAAATGTGATGACGTTGTTTTCTCCATTATAAGACTATGGGATTTTTTTCAAACGCTCAAGGGCAGCTAACTCCGTAGTCTGTGCTCGAATCCGGCCAAATTTTGAACTCATCCAAGCTCTTATGTATGTCATCATTACCTGCAAGTATGATAAGGATCTAATCAAAAACCTTGATTGCAGCACCCTAAAAGTCAAACTTGCTCGAGATATTGTCATCCCCTACATTTGTGTGAATTTATTTTAAATTCCGTTGAGAAATGTAGGTGCTAGAGCCATGACAAAGTTTTTTTCTAAAAATAGCGACAGTGATCTTGACCTTGGGCACAGCATCCTGAAAGTCAAACTTGCTTGAGATATTGTCATACCCTACATTTGTTTCAAGTTATTTCAAAATCCATGGAGAAATGAAGGTGCTAGGGCGATGACAAAGTTTTTCTAAAAATAGCCACAGTGACCTTGACCTTGGGTGCAGCACCCTGAGTCAAACTTGCTCAAGATATTGTCATGCCCTACATTTGTGTGAAGTTATTTCAAAATCCGTTGAGAAATGTAGGTGCTAGAGCGATGACAAAGTTTTTCTAAAAAAAGCCAAAGTGACCTTGACCTTGGGCGCAGCACCCTGAAAGTCAAACTTGCTCGAGATATTGTCATACCCTACATTTGTGTGTAGCTATTTCAAAATCCATGGAGAAATGAAGGTGCTAGAGCCATGACAAAGTTTTTCTAAAATTAGCCACAGTGACCTTGACCTTGGGTGCAGCACCCTGAAAGTCGAACTTGCTGGAGATATTGTCATGCCCTACATTTGTGTGAAGTTATTTCAAAATCCGTTGAGAAATGTAGGCCTTAGAGCGATGACAAAGTTTTTCTAAAAATAGCCACAGTGACCTTGACCTTGGGCGCAGCACCCTGAAAGTCAAACTTGCTCGAGATATTGTCATGCCCTACATTTGTGTGAAGTTATTTTAAAATCCATTGAGAAATGTGGGTGCTAGAGCGCTGACAAAGTTTTTCTAAAATTAGCCACAGTGACCTTGACCTTGGGCGCAGCATCCTGAAAGTCAAACTTGCTCGAGATATTGTCATGCCCTACATTTGTGTGAAGTTATTTTAAAATCCATTGAGAAATGTGGGTGCTAGAGCGCTGACAAAGTTTTGCTCGAGATATTTCAAAATCCGTTGAGAAATGTAGGCCTTAGAGCGATGACAAAGTTTTTCTAAAAATAGCAACAGTGACCTTGACCTTGGGCGCAGCACCCTGAAAGTCGAACTTGCTTGAGATATTGTCATGCCCTACATTTGTGTGAAGTTATTTTAAAATCAATTGAGAAATGTGGGTGCTAGAGCGCTGACAAAGTTTTTCTAAAATTAGCCACAGTGACCTTGACCTTGGGCGCAGCATCCTGAAAGTCAAACTTGCTCGAGATATTGTCACGCCCTACATTTGTGTGAAGTTATTTTAAAATCCGTTGAGAAATGTAGGCAATAGAGCGATGACAAAGTTTTTCTAAAAATATGTGATGACGTTGTTTTCTCCATTATAACACTATGGGATTTTTTTCAAACGCTCAAGGGCAGCTAACTCCGTAGTCTGTGCTCGAATCCGGCCAAATTTCGAACTCATCCAAGCTCTTATGTATGTCATCATTACCTGCAAGTATGATAAGGATCTAAGCAAAAACAGTTGAGAAAACGTGATGACGCCATTTTCCCCATTATAACCCTATGGGATTTTTTTCAAACGCTCAAGGGCAGCTAACTCCGTAGTCTGTGCTCGAATCCGACCAAATTTCGAACTCATCCAAGCTCTTGTGTATGTCATCATTACCTGCAAGTATGATAAGGATCTAATCAAAAACAGTCGAGAAAACGTGATGACGCCGTTTTCCCCATTATAACCCTATGGGGGCTATCTGTTGCCATGGAAACCAGAGTTCTGAGCTGATCGGCACCAAAACCTAATGCAGCCTTTCCCCCACCCAAATGATGCTTCAGATAAAATTTGATTGCGATCGGCCCACTGGTCTCTGAGATATTTATGTTTGAAAGTGTTGACGCACCCACGCACCCACCCACGCACCCACGGACGGACGGACGACGGCTCGACTCCCATCCTATAAGCTCACCTCTGAGCCTTTGGCTCAGGTGAGCTAAAAAATGGCCACAGGGACCTTGACTTTAAGTCCAGCACCCTGAAAGTTGAACTTGCTCGAGATATTGTCATATCCTACATTTGTGTGAAGTTATTTCAAAATCCATGGAGAAATGTAGATGCTAGAGCGATGACAAAGTTTTTCTAAAAATAGCCACAGTGACCTTGACCTTGGGCGCAGCACCCTGAAAGTCAAACTTGCTCGAGATATTGTCATGCTCTACATTTGTGTGAAGTTATTTTAAAATCCATTGAGAAATGTAGGTGCTAGAGCCCTGACACAGTTTTTCTAAAAATAGCCATAGTGACATTGACCTTGGGCGCAGCACCCTGAAAGTCAAACTTGTTCAAGATATTGTTATGCCCTACATTTGTGTGAAGTTGATTTAAAATCTGGTGACAAATGTAGGCCCTAGAGGGATGACAAAGTTTTTCTAAAAATAGCCACAGTGACCTTGACCTTGGGTGCAGCACCCTGAGTCAAACTTGCTCAAGATATTGTCATGCCCTACATTTTTGTGAAGTTATTTCAAAATCCATGGAGAAATGTAGGTGCTAGAGCGATGACAAAGTTTTTCTAAAAAAAACCACAGTGACCTTGACCTTGGGCGCACCACCCTGAAAGTCGAACTTGCTCGAGATATTGTCATACCCTACATTTGTGTGAAGTTATTTCAAAATCCATGGAGAAATGTAGGTGCTAGAGCCATGACAAAGTTTTTCTAAAATTAGCCACAGTGACCTTGACCTTGGGTGCAGCACCTTGAAATTCAAACTTGCTCGAGATATTGTCATGCCCTACATTTGTGTGAAGTTATTTTAAAATCTATTGAGAAATGTAGGCCCTAGAACGATGACAGAGTTTTTCTAAAAATAGCCACAGTGACCTTGACCTTGGGCGCAGCACCCTGAAAGTCAAACTTGCTCGAGATGTTGTCATGCCCTACATTTGTGTGAAGTTATTTTAAAATCTATTGAGAAATGTAGGCGCTAGAGCGATGACAAAGTTTTTCTAAAAATAGCCACAGTGACCTTGACCTTGGGCGCAGCACCCTGAAAGTTAAACTTGCTTGAGATATTGTCATGCCCTACATTTGTGTGAATTTGATTTAAAATCTGTTGAAAAATGTAGGCGCTAGAGTGATGACAAAGATTTTCTAAAAATAGCTACAATGACCTTGACCTTGCGCGCAGCACCCTGAAAGTCAAACTTGCTCGAGATATTGTCATGCCCTACATTTGTGTGAAGTTATTATAAAATCCATGGAGAAATGTAGGTGCTAGAGCGATGACAAAGATTTTCTAAAAATAGCCACAGTGACCTTGACCTTGGGCACAGCACCCTGAAAGTCAAACTTGCTCGAGATATTGTCATGCCCTACATTTGTGTGAAGTTATTTTAAAATCCATTGAGAAATGTAGGTGCTAGAGCGCTGACAAAGATTTTCTAAAAATAGCCACAGTGTCCTTGACCTTGGGCGCAGCATCCTGAAAGTCGAACTTGCTCGAGATATTGTCATGCCCTACATTTGTGTGAAGTTATTTCAAAATCCGTTGAGAAATGTAGGCAAAAGAGCGATGACAAAGTTTTTCTAAAAATATTTGATGACGTTGTTTTCTCCATTATAACACTATGGGATTTTTTTCAAACGCTCAATGGCAGCTAACTCAGTAGTCTGTGCTCGAATCCGGCCAACTTTCGAACTCATCCAAGCTCTTATGTATGTCATCATTACCTGCAAGTATGATAAGGATCTAAGCAAAAACAGTTGAGAAAACGTGATGACGCCATTTTCCCCATTATAACCCTATGGGATTTTTTTCAAACGCTCAAGGGCAGCTAACTCCGTAGTCTGTGCTCGAATCCGACCAAATTTCGAACTCATTCAAGCTCTTGTGTATGTCATCATTACCTGCAAGTATGATAAGGATCTAATCAAAAACAGTGGAGAAAACGTGATGACGCCGTTTTCCCCATTATAACCCTATGGGGGCTATCTGTTGCCATGGAAACCAGAGTTCTGAGCTGATCGGCACCAAAACCTAATGCAGCCTTTCCCCCACCCAAATGATGCTTCAGATAAAATTTGATTGCGATCGGCCCACTGGTCTCTGAGATATTTATGTTTGAAAGTGTTGACGCACCCACGCACCCACCCACGCACCCACGGACGACGGCTCGACTCCCATCCTATAAGCTCACCTCTGAGGCTTCGGCTCAGGTGAGCTAAAAATACCCAGAATGCAATGGGTTAATAGACTACTCTAATTCAGTACCATATTGTAATTAACACAGCTGATTTATTTTCCAGTACAACGTTTTCCACCATTTTTGAAAACAGAAACACGTTTTTTGCTTCCTGTTTGCTTCCCTGAGCAAAGAAACTACAATCCAAACTGTCTTACAGGGCACCAATATTAAGCAAGAACCTGCCCAAAAAGTCCCACAGTAACATCTTCAGTATCTTATATCAACCTGTAGTAAGTATTAAAACAAGTAGACAAATATTCTCTGCTATATAGAACACACCCCCAGTACTTATTGGTTTTATGACCCTGTTATGTCATTACCTATGTGAGGCAGGATATTTCCTTTGATGAAATGGCAGTGTCACTGGACTGTCACATAATAGGATTATGACAGCCAATATACAAGAATAAATATTCTCTGCTATATAGAACACCCCCCCACCCCCCCTGGAATCAGCAAGGGTCCTAAAGAGACCTTTTATTTCATACAGGTAGAGGCTACAGTGAAGGGATTTTATGACACTCATAATCACTTAGATTAGAAAATCCTTTGATGTTGGGAACTGGGAAAGGATATGTTTATTGGAGGTGATTATGCGTGCCACCACTCTCATGTAGGCTGAGAAATGTGTAGTTTTTGCTATTCCCTTGGGTTTGACTGTATTCCAAAAGGGGTCTTCTTTTAAAGGAAAGAATTTTGCTCCCTTAGGAGCAAATTCATTCCTTTAGGAGAACCTCAATGAAAGTTGATACAAAATGAAAGTAGCACAGTTGTTTCCAATGAAAGTGTACCCACGTTTCAAGGTGTACTATAAAAAGGGTTTCAGGGTTGGTTTTACTGATAATTAATATATGAGCCGGGACATGAGAAAACCAACAAAGTGGTTGTGCACCCAGCACAGACTCAGATCAGCCTGGGCATCTGCCCAGTCTGATCAGAGTCTTGGCTGTCCACATGGAGGTAGTTTTGACCCATAGCTATCCTTTAAGCACTTAGCGAAGAGTCTGATCAGACTGGGTGGATGCCTAGGTTGATCTGAGCCTGCGCTGGGAACACAACCACTTTGTTGGTTTTCTCCTGTCGCGGCTCATATGATTTTGCTGTCTTTGTATGCAAGCAACAATATTTACAGCTTTGGTTTTGAATATATACCAACTTTAGCCTGCTAGCCCTGGCATATTTGCAGACTATAAATGAGATTGAAATTGCCACAGCTCTGTTATCATACCACCTAGGAAGTTTAAGCTTGCTGTTGTAACATCTTCAAAGTTACCAAAGAAATGCATAGCTGAACCCTAATGGCTTACTGTGTACCCATGCATGGCATCATCCATATTAGTAGTGGCATACAGTGAACCCAATCATGGCATCATATATATCAGCAATGGCATATAGTGTACCCATGCATGGCATTCATATCTGCAATGTCATACAGTGTACCCATGCATGGCATCCTCCATATCTGGAATGGCATACAGTGTACCCATGCATGGTGTCATCCACAATATCAATATTGGCATAGCAATGACATACAGTGTCCCTGTGTACTGCAGCATCAATATCTGCATTCTAATGCACTTACTTTTGTAACGCTATGTCTATTTGGATAACGTCAAAAATATGCAACAGTAAATCCTGTGATTTACTGTCGCAAACCCGACGTCATTACGTAACGTCACTTCTCATTGGTTGACGTCTGGTTTTACGTTGCTGAAAGTGTTTGCTATGCGTGCAAAGTAGCATACTTGTAAAGATGAAAATGTGAAAAGTGCATTAGAATGGGGATAACTGTATTGAAAATTGTCATTTGGGGAGGTAAATCGTTGGTTTTATGGTCGCAAATTGCATTTTACGGCTCTGCTGGCTCGTCGCCGTAAAGCGCAATTTCCAGCCATAAAACCCGACAATTTACCTCCCCAAATGCCAATTTTCAATACAGTTATCCCCTAAATGGCACACAGTGTATCCATGCATTTAAAGTGTGTGTTGGTTAACTTACTCTGCCTTTTGAATGCCGATACAGAGCAGGAAAGAGAAGAGAAGCTTGTCTTTCTCAAACAATGATTGGCAGACATTCTTGTAGATACTGTATGTGAAATGGGAGTTCAAACTGGCAATTCTTTCTTCCAATTTAGCTGATGGCTTGCTGTTCTGAATGGACTGAAAACAAATTATAAATACTGTTACTACTGTGGTAAATTTTGCAGTTTCTCTATGAAGTCCCAGTTAGACCTGCATTGAGGGATCATCCAATGGACACACAAACCATGTCTTCATTTAAGGGATCTTGAAAAGACAGGTGACCCCTTTACAAACAGTTTGAATATACTTTAGCAATGTTTTCTGTATGTGCAAAGTGTCTGCTCCAGGTGCCCTGTTTGTTTACCACAAGTAATTGATGAAATAGCTTTAAAGCTGTGATTTGTGGTATATACAAAAATCTGAATAAAACCATAAAAAATTATCGAATCTCCCTGAAAGTTAGCAGATTTCTTATTTTTGTTGTTCTCTACAGTTAATACATAATAGGGGGACATGCTATCTAAAAAAGTGTTTTTATGTGGAAAGATCACAGGGTAATTTTCTGCGCAGAAATCTGAAAAATAAAATCCGTTGTTGAAAATGTACTTACCCCCTGAAGATACTTTGATGCATTAAAAGAGGGTCCTAGCAATTATTTGTTCCACCTCTTTCTCAAATTGTAAGGTAGACCAGCTAAAAGCAGTAGCTTTTTCTCAAATGTCTGACCATGTATATAAGTGCATGTACACTGGTTGCATTCATTAATACAGGTAGGTCAGTTATACCTTTATCATACTCGTAGTATAAACATTACATTACAATGACCAAGACAGGTGTGCTATTGAAATTATTCAGCCTTGAAAATAGACTTTACTGTGTATTTTAGACAAATATTTGGACACTGGCCACTTCTTTTTTTATCTGTGCAGCCTGATATGTAGAAAAAAAAGAAAAAATAATTGCTAGGACGCTCTTCATAATGCATTAATTTATGTTCAGACCTAGTTACATTTTCAATAATGATGGTCATTTTTTAGATTTTTGCACACAAAATTACCCTTTGATCTTTTCTTATATAAATCCTTTTTAACATCAACAAGTCCTGCATTTTGGGATTCTGAATTGTGGGAAACAACATAAAGAAGACATCTGCTAAGTTTTGGGAAGATCTGTTGTATTTTCAGCATTTTATGCAGATTTTTGTCTTTTGCCCCAAATCAGTGATAATCACCACCTTAATTTGAACTCAGTCGAAGTTGCAAATCGGTGACCTTTCCTTACTGGTCACTATGTGGGTGTGACTTTGCACTGCATAAAGATTAATGCATGTATTATACTGTCAGTCTATGTATAATTTAGAGCTCGTATCTGAGCAATATGCCTTTGAATAAACTTAAAACTTTAATACAGAACTTCCCAAGTCTATGGCCAAGGAGATCTGAGTCTTAATGGCTAGCATCCCATAAACAGGACATAGGAAAACAGTGTAAACCCAGGTCAGATGCCCCAAAAGCAGCATCTGATCTGGGTCTTTACTGTTTGTATAAGATAAATGGGCATTCCTCCATCGAATAAAATCAAAATGGTATAAATAACCTAAACCTGACACCCCTTTATTGACAAATGTTTCATCTATTTGATAAGGATAGACTAGCCCACTGAGCATAAATCCAATTTATCATATGACGTCGCATCTGAGAGTGTAATAAAGCTGTGCATTAAAAACGATAATCCACTAATGGATTAAATATGCAAATTACGTCGTAACGTTATGCGTTGACATCCATAAAAACGTAGCGTTTTCGAATGGTGAAATTGTGACGTTTTAATGCAAAATTTGCTAATAAAATGCAATTTTAGTGTCATATGATAAACAGAATCTTGCATTCGTGCTCCTGTATTATTGAATTTATTAAACTAGTTAGGGAAAACGGATAAGATGCTCGGCATAGCCTCGCATCTTATCTTTTCCCCCAATTCGTTTAATAAATTCAATAATGCATGAGACTCATGTAAAATCCTCTATATCCAAAAAGGATACTGATGCTGAGATAACTGAAATAGTTCTTCCTGTACATTGGTACAGGCAAGCTAAAGAACACGAGCTCTCACCTGATGAAGTAAACGAATAAACCAAGCTAGTGAGTACTGGTACATAGGGTCTATCTTGACCAGATCAGCTATGGTGAAGAATAAAGCACTGGCATGCTTGGCCACCTGTGTGGAGAATAAGAAAAGCAATATTACATTTCTGACATCTGTCCCAGCAGGCACAAGACATCAAAATCATGTCATACTGAGGTCAATGTGATGCAATACAGGGAAAAACGATGTCACATTGAGGTCAATGTGATGCAATACAGGGCAAAACAATGTCACATTGCATCACACTGACCTCAGTATGACATCATTTTGATGTCATACTGAGGTCAGTGTGATGCAATGTGACATCGTTTCGATGTGTGCCCACTGGTTAACCTTTAAAGTGCCGAAAAAATTGATGGCAAATTTACCTCTGCAAAATTTAAAAGAATGTTTGGTCCAAGCTGTATCATACTGAGAATTCAAAGAACACAGGGCAAACAGTTGTAGACCCAGATGAGAGAGTTAATTATGAGATGCCTCATCTGGATTTATGCTTTTCCCAAAATTTGGCAGTATAAGTGTTAATTAAGCCCAACTCATTTTACTGTGACAATTCTTTTTTTCATAAATGATAGGGGCCATAGAGAGAAGTTTAACTGTATGTTAATGTAAAATGTAAATTAATTATTTGACTCACATGTGACATGAATATACCATATTAGACCTAATTTAAGCACATACCCCAATAAACACACATCATGGTAATTTCTGAGGCATATGACTGTACTATATGTAAGGGTACATATTTTTACTGGTTTATCCCTTTGTTTACTTGTTTACAAGAGCTGAGAATGCTATAATAATACTATAAGAATCTTTAATTTTTCACTTATAAAGATTCTCTATCCTTCTATGACTATAAACAGCTTTTCTCTGATGCTTTTTAAATTTGTTTCCTTTAACATATGATAATTTGTTGAAATGTGCGCTTATAAGAAAGAAAATATACTACAAGTATTTGCTGCCAATCACACAGGGCACTAATAACCCAGCGGGCACATTACGTCAAAATGACGTCGTACTGACATCAATGCGATGTCATTACGTCGCATCGACGTCCATACGACGTCATTTCAACGTCATGTGCCTGCTGGGAAGGTAGATCATGGTAAATGAGTCTCTATAATATACTGCATATCAAGTTTAGCTTTTCAAATGCTGTGTGAGCCTTCATATGAGCATACAAGTTCTTATGCATAAAAATTGAGTACATGTACAGATAAAACTGACTAAATACACAGACTGCATCAAAGAAGAGAAATTCTATTTCCTATACTGAAAGGCAAATGAAAGTATACACTTTTTGATTGTCCATAAGTTACTTATTTCTCTTGGCTGAGGCCTGAAACTTTGCGTGAATTATTTTTAGTTTTTTTAACAGCAAAATCACGTAGTCCATTTTGCTGCACGTGGAAAACATGCAAAACTGACATGTACATTAAGTGCCGCCAGTCAAGCATTACAATCAGTAATTTTACTACACCACATTGATTAACACTGAGTAAAAATAAATCATGCAGAATTTCATACCTGAGCTGTGAAAAATAAATTATGGACATTCAAAAAGTGTATATTTTCTTTTTGCCTCTGAGTATATATTTAGCATACCTTTTTACCTTTTTGTACAGGTCTAGCTTAACACAGATGCATGTGATAATATTATAGCAAATGATTATATTTAGTTTCCAAGCTTTATTTTCCAGTGTTAAACTTTAATCATATTTTCTTACAGGCTGATAACTATTCTTGATGTTGTCAATCTCTCTCTCAGTTTTACTGGCAATCTTTTGTTTTTCAGAAGCCAGTGCTTTACTGGAACACACCATTTCTAAGGCTTTTTCTTCTAAAACATTTCCCTGAAAAGAAGAGAAAGGTAAAACGATTTTTATAACTGTTTTCTTTTTCTTATTATTTCTGAGAATTTATTTCATACAATGACACTAGTCATTTTCATGTACTAAACACCCAACTCTGTCGTACTTCACCCAATCTGCATCTAAAAAGAAGTTCGTGCTGGGAAACTTTAATACAACTCAGACTCTCATTCTCTCAAAAACTGACCTCTTAAAATACCCTGTTATATATAGGAATTAGTTTGGACACACTTTCTGTTTTTCTTTAAAATTCAACTCTGGATATCTCAAGTTACTGGTATTTCAAAGTAAATTTTCTGGGACCAGAAAATTTACTTTGAGATACCAGTAGTTTAAGATGAACTTTGACTTTGAGATAGTTAGAGTTGACTGTACCATGTATGTAGAGTTGACTGTACCACATATGTAGAGTTGACTGTACCATGTATGTAGAGTTGACTGTACCATGTATGTAAGTACTTTTAGATGTGACTATATTAAAACTGTTCCAATTTTTATCACAAATGGTGGATAAAAACAGCTATAAACAAGCTTGGTGCACATAATACTGTATTTCTTTGGCTATAAGATGGTATTCTAATGCACTTACAAATATAACGCAACGTCTGATTGGATAACGTCAAAATTTTGCAACAGTATATCCTGCTATATACTGTCAGAAACTTAACGTCATTAAGTAACAATGCTTTTCATTGGCTGACGTTTGGTTCTATGTTGCTAACAGCGCTTGAAATGGGTGCAAACTAGTACATTACGAAAGGTGAAAATGTGGAAAAGTGCATTAAAATGGGGATAACTGTCTTGAAAATTGTCATTTGGGGAGGTAATTTATCATAGGTTTTATGGTCGCAAATTCTGTTTTACGGCTCCACTGGCGCATCACTGTAAAACGAAATTTCCGACCATAAAACCGATGATTTACCTCCCCAAATGACAATTATGAGTACAGTTATCCCCTTAGTGTTATGCACATAATGCTGTATTTCTTTGGCTATAAGATGGTATTTTCCCATCTCTGGGATGATCCGAAGTACCTAATTTAGTGGAGAGTCGGGTAACTTCGGCTAGCGGGTAAATTTGGACACTGACATTGTTTCCTTTATATGTCAATTGTTAGGAACTAAAACAAAAATTAACTGGCCAAACAGAGGAAATCCTGATGAGATGGCTCATTATGAGCCGTCTCATCTGGATTTTCACTGTTTGCAATTGTATGTCCGAATTTACCTGCCTGTCCGAAGTTACCCGAATCTCCCCTAGTCTTTTGAAATTCTGCTATTGAAACATATATTGAAATGTTTTTTTATTAGATCTAGATTTTTTAATTTTTTTTGAGGGGGGGGGGGGGGGGGGGGGGGGGGGGGATTGTGTTGGAAGGGGCAAATCCCCATCTTATAACTGAAGATTATAACAGAGTATACAACATACCTCAGACCTTGACAGCATGTTAAGAATCTTGTCATCTAACTCTGCGAGTTGTTGTTTCATTTTAGCTCCATCTGCAAGCATGTCCTTCTTCTGTTTCAGTTCAGGGCTTTCACTGGCTGCTACCACCATGCTGAGATGTCTCTCTAACCCCACTGGAGTCATTGCGAAGTTCAGCAGTGTCACCTATAAATCACACACAAGAAATTACGGTATTTTCTCATGTTCCAGCACTCCAAACCTCAAAATTTCATCTGCATCTTTTGGATGGACTACTGCACTGTAAAAACAAACTGTTCCATTTTTAAACATAATATGTTGTGACCCCGCATCTGAACCGTCTCAATGGTTTCGATGAAAAATAAGAAAATTATCCCTCAATTATCATCAAATACTCCCTCTTATCTAGAGCTCTGTTTAAGACAGACTTTTTCCTCCCAGAACAATTTTAAAGTTCTAGAGCACTTTTAAGATGGATCTAGATTTTTTAGATGGTTTTGGAAGAGAGAAAAATAAAACCCATCTTCAAGCTAAATTACACATGACTGATTTACATATCTGCTGTAATTTTGTAAGGAGAAACTCTCATCTTATACCTGAATATATAAGGTAGGCAATCTGCAGTATACCATGTTTTTTTGGCTACAAAACGGTGTTATGATCCAATGTATCTACATCAGTGGCGGATCCAGAGGGTGTTCGGGGGGTTGAAATGAACCCCCTTCTCAGCCCAAATTATCTTATTGTCATGGGAAATTTCAGGAAAAATTGGTCAAACTGCATAAATCCAACCCCCCTCAGCTAGATTGAACCCCCTATCCAAAATTCCTGGATCCGCCCCTGTACATCCATCTCATGAAATTCCGATATAAGATGGCTTTTTATCTTGTTAAACAATCCAAAAAATCTAGATCCATCTTATGTTATAAGACAGATCTAGATATTTGAGACTGTTTTGGAAGGGAAAAACCCCCGGTCTTACAACCAAAGAAATACAGTGTTAAAACTGACCTTGACAGCGACTTCTGGTGAGTAGTGTGGATTACTTAGTTTGGTAGTCATGTAGAGTGTAAACTCTGGGTTGTACTCAATCACATGATCTCCAATACATATACAGTCTACACCATCTTGTTTAAATGTCTGCTTCAGCAAGATAGGTTCCAACACTGGGTCTAATTCTTCTCCAATATTCTCCAGTAGGCAGGGATTACCAAACTGAAACAAAATATATGAGGTTCAGTATTACCATTAATTCCCAATTTAATGATACTCCATAAATGGATTTATCATTTCCGAAAATTATCAAAAGCAGTCAAAATTTGGTGTTCCTTCAGCACATCTCAAGGTCTTGCTGAATCACTAGTCGGTGACAGTTATGCCTTTCAAAACTATCAATTTACCTTGTTTTCTCGTTCAGTTGCCAAGTGTCTGTGAGTGTGCATGCGCCTGTATTCATCAAAGTTTTCTGTCTACCGAAACAGCTAATATTCCGCCATGTTTGTTGTGCATACTAATTAAGTGCTGCGGAATTATGGGCCAGTTGTGTCAATGCACTTTGTAAACAACTAACATCTGTCAAATTCGTTTTTCCAAGTTTACATGCTGATATCTTGTTGATTTTCCCGTATATGAGTGATTTCAGCCAATCATTTTTCTACATGCTGCAAGTGACAATCAGTGTGTTTTAACAAATATTTGACTTTGATTTTTGGTGATCACCCTGTGCTTCGTTTACTTATTGGATGGCTGTCTTAGCCAGGTTGATAGGGGAGCACATTCTGCACACAATATCTTGTGTGAAGCACGTGCTTCTACAATGTTTCGCTGTTAGAAATTGGCAGATACAATATACCCAAAACTCCAAGAAATGAAACATTTTGTCCATTTTGTCCGGGCTTTGTCGAATCAGAAACACACTTTTTACTTCACTGTGATAAATATGCTAATATAAGAGAATCTTATATTAATAAACATGTAAATTTAATGAGAAGCAAGCATCCTTCGTAGAATGACCTGACCACTATGATAAATTTGCTTAACCCAGAAAATTTTTCTTTAGCAAGAGATGTATCAAATTATATTGATAACTCTCTTACTATTAGAAAGAAGAACATTTAATTCTTGTTGTTGAATTAGCTGAATACTGATTCAAACTTAATTTTGTTTCGATTGTTTTATGTAATCTTCGTTTTGCTTGTATTTTAGTCTGTTATATTGGAATACACTATAATGTAATTGTATGGCTTTCTGAATACAGTGAATCTGAATCTGTGTGCTATTCAACAAGAAAACTTGTGTGCTGTGTGATGGACTGAGTATATAAGTTGAGCACAGTATTTGCATGTGGACTTCTGTTTTTTGGCCGTTGAGAGCAGTCAAGGAAATTATACACTCTTTGAATTTCAATCCTAATTTCAATTCTTTTGACTTTAAAAGATTATTAAAACATAGTTTAGATATAAATTTGTTCCTTCTACAATAGTTTTGCAGTTTGAAGCATAAATTTATGGAATTTTGTCACTGAAACACATTTTTTTCTTTGCTAAATTCTCCACGTTTAGAAGCTGCTCTCTTTTGAATATTTAAGTGCAAACACCCATGCTACCGTTTTCAAGTCTTATTCTTGTATGTTAAATGAAATTAAGTGCTTAACTTTTAAAACGTTGTTCTCATGGATGAATTTCTGTTTTAAATGCCTTTGAATACATGAAAACATTACCGTTTTGAATGCCTATGAATTCATGAAAACATTACCATTTTAACCCATTGCATTCGGGATACCCCTTTAGGGGTATCTGGGCAAACAGTTTGGATCCAGATTAGGCCCCACAAACGTGGGGCCTGATCTAAGATCCAAACTGTGGATCCAGATTAGGCCCCACAAACGTGGGGCCTGATCTAAGATCCAAACTGTTTGCTGCCTAGACATCATTTCTACAAGAGTTAATTTCACCAATATTGTCAAAATATTCTTGATTTTTTATGCAGACGACAATTTCAGCAGACGACCAAAAATACCCAGAATGCAATGGGTTAAATGCCATTGGGTTCATGAAAACATTAAATTATGTTCTAGTAAAGTGCATTTTGTCTCCTTTCATTTCCTTCTAATAGCGTAACAGACCCTAGCATTAAATTCATCAAACTACTGAACCATAGAAGTCCACAGACGTTCATTTACTGAAATGATACATCTTTCTCTTAGGTACAATTTGTGCAGTCAGGAGAAACTCAGTGTCTGTGACTGCTCAATTCAGACCGAGATTATAGCCCTATGTCCTGTGGAATTCAAGAATCAGATTGGCAGCAGGTCTCCTCGAGAAAGCCATTTCCTGGTGCCTGAGCACGGTGCCCGAGTTGGAGGCACGTAACAATATTATAGAATTAGAGTTACATTGCAAAACTGTTACAAAAAGACTTTTTCATTCTAACCTGTATACAGTTTTCCAGTCTTCTTATGTAGTTTGGCTCTGACAAATTGATAACTTCAAGCTTCTTTGCATTTTCAGTGTTCTTGATCCACCCATTGGCCAATCCCTGAGGATCTATCATCAGAGGCCAGCTGTTAGAACTCTTTGCTATTATAGCATTGTCAACAGAATAACTGAAAAAATAAAAGGCTATGAGAGAGAGTACCAAGGGCCTAGTTGCTCAAAAACTAATAATGTCATTAGTTAATATCACAATTTTCAGAACAATTGTACGTATAAACAGTGTTGTTGTTTTTTGGCTGAAAAAAAAAAAGTGGAGCTTTTGACACTCTACCGCAGTACTGTCATTGTTAATAAAAGCATAAGAATGAGGAGAAGATGTGTGTCCTTATGTGAAATACAACTTATTCAATATTTGGAATAAGTTCTGAAACTGAAAAGTTAGATCCTTTGAAAGCAAGAAATAAAAACAGTAAAATCAGTTTAACTGAGTCTGCTCCTGATCAGTTATAGGAATGAATTTATTTTTGTGGACTTTATCGATGTGTAAACGCCAGCGAATCACTCATAAACTGAATAAAGCCTGAAGGGCTTTATGTTAAGTTTGTGAGTAATTCGCTGGCGTTTTCACATCAATAAAATCCACAAAAATGAAATTCATTTCTTATAATTCCAACTTGATCTTTTTGATCTTAAAATTGTCAGCTAAACCGAGTGTTTTAGAAACTGCCGCAAAGAAAATTATCCAAATAGTTCCCAGTTTCCGCTTCAGGAGATTTATCGAAGTATAAACGCTGTTTTCTGTACGCTCTTGACCAATCAAATTACGCTAAATTAGCAGTACAAAGTTGAGTTGGAATTATGAAATATGCAAAACTTGCCATGCTCTTTGAAAAGTTAGTTCATTTTGTATTGTACATAATTTCGGCATGACATAAGAAAACCAACAAAATGGTTGTGTGCCCAGTGCAGACTCGAATCAGCCTGGGCATCCGCCCAGTCTGATCAGAGTCTTTGCTGTCCCAATGGAGGTAGCTTAGACCCTTAGCTATCCTTTAAGTGCTTAGGGAAGAGTCTGATCACACTAGGCAGATACCCAGGCTGATCTGTATCTGCACTTTGTACTTTGTCGTGTCCTAGTTCATATATCTGTGTGTCTTACTTGTCCATTTGGAGCCCGGCAATCTGCCAATCTTGTGTCTGTGCACCGGTCCCTAATGTTTCACTCAAGTTGAACTTCTCTGACATGGGTACCCCATTGTTCTTCATCACACCACACCAGTCTTTTAGACAATCCTATAATAATTTGGAACAAATGGAAAATTAACTCTTTAAGCCCCAGTAACAAAATTAGCAAAATTTGCGAACAGCATAGATCCTGAGGCAGGGCTCATAATGAGCCACCTCATCTAGATCTACGCTGTTTGCCCTCCAGTCTTTGAATTCTCAATACGAAATGTCTTGGACAAGGTATTTTTGTAATTTTTGCAGACGTAAATTTTGTCGTCTGCTTTTTGGTGCTTAAAGAGTCAATAGTTTCTATGTGTCTTAATATTTAAATACTTTAAGGTTGAAACTCATTTTCATATATCTCACATCTATGGTTGCAGGTAGCATAAACTGAATCATTCAAAAACAATTTACAAGTCAATTTACTAGCTTAATTTTCTTGAAATCAGTAAACATATTCAGGTAGACAATAGCATATCAGATTCCACTAGAAAATTGTGTCTGTAAGACACAGATGATGCCCCCATACTGCACATGTCCCCTATTTCTCCTCTTCTCCCCTTACCCCACTTTTGTACGTCATAAAGACATGTGCATTTCTTTAATAATATTATTGGTAATATCTGTGAAAGGTTTGATTGCTTGTTTGAAAGCTGTTGACAATATTGAATATACAAACTTGTCATCTTGTATTACATGTATTGCATAAGAACTGTGGAAGGAGTTGCTTATACAATCTGGTCATCCTGTATCAGCCAATACCCGAAAAACTGCTATTTTGAAAAGGCCCTAATTTGGTCAAAATTTTTTTCACTCTTGAAAAAGATAATGCACATCTTCAGTATATCTGGAACATCTGTGCTAAATTTCAAACTGATAGCTTACAAACCCTGGGACAGTTTGATTACACAAACTTGCCATCCTGTATTAGCCAGAACCTATAAAATTTCGAAGTTTAAAAATGTCCCAATTTTGTCAAAAACAAAATTTTTTCTCTTCAAAAAGGCATATGTACATCTTCAGTATGCCTGTAATATCTATGCAACATTTCATTATTGATTAGAAATAAATTGTGGAAGGAGTTGATTATACAATTTTGTCATCCTGTAAAAGTCAAAACCCAAAAATTTTCTAAGTTAATAAAGGCCTGTAGTTTTGTCAAAAATATATATTTTGCTCTTCAAAAAGGCACATGCACAGCTTCAATATGTCTGGAACAACTGTGCAAAGTTTCAAAATGATAGTTTAACTAGAAATGTTTTTTAGAGAAAAACTGATGTCCCCCCGCCAGCCCATTTCCCATCCACTCTAATGAATAAAAAGCCTGAACAAGTAAAATATCTAGACAAGTTTGGAGAAAATCCATCCACTGGTTCTTAAGATATCCTACATAGATGACTATAACGTTGAAAATGAGGTCAAGGTCACCAAAATCAAATCACCTCTTAAACTTGTCCAAATGATGTATCCATGCAAGTTTGGTGAAATTCCATCCATTGGTTCAGGAGATATAGTGGGTACAAGAAAATGTCATGTAAGTCCTCAGGTGACCTTGAATATGAGATCAAGGTCACCAAAATCTAATCAGCTCTTAAACTTGTCCCAATGATGTATACATGCAAGTTTGGTAAAATTCCATCCATTGGTTCAGGAGATTTTAGTGAGTACAAGAAATTGTCATCTATGTCCTCCAGTCCTTGCAAATGAGGCCAAGGTCACCAAAATCTGACCAGCTCTTAAATTTGTCGCAATAATGTATCCCTGAAATTTTGGAGAAATTTCATTCATTGGTTCACGAGATATAGTGGTTACAAGAAATTGTCATCTAAGTCCTCCAATGACCTTGAAAATAAGGTCAAGGTCACCAAAATCTAAAAACCTCTTAAACTTGCCCCAATGATGTATCCATGCAAATTTGGTGAAATTCCATCCATTGGTTCAAGAGATATCACTGGTACAAGAAATTTTCATCCAAGTCCTCCAGTGACCTTGAAAATGAGGTCAAGGTCACCAAAATCTAATCACCTCTTAAACTTGTCCCAATTATGTATCCATGCCAGTTTGGTGAAATTCCATCCATTGGTTCAGGAGATATAGTGGGTACAAGAAATTGTCATCTATGTCCTCCAGTGACCTTGAAAATGAGGTCAAGGTCACCAAAATCTAATCACCTCTTAAACTTGCCCCAATGATGTATCCATGCCAGTTTGGTGAAATTCCATCCATTGGTTCAGGAGATATAGTGGGTACAAGAAATTGTCATCTATGTCCTCCAGTGACCTTGAAAATTAGGTCAAGGTCACCAAAATCTAATCAGCTCTTAAACTTGTCCCAATAATGTATCCACGCAAGTTTGGTGAAATTCCATCCATTGGTTCAGGAGATATAGTGGGTACAAGAAATTGTCATCTATGTCCTCCAGTGACCTTGAAAATGAGGTCAAGGTCACCAAAATCTAATCAGCTCTTAAACTTGTCCCAATAATGTATCCATGCAAGTTTGGTGAAATTCCATCCATTGGTTCAAGAGATATCGCGGGTACAAGAAATCTGTCACAGGGACGCCGACGCCGACGCCGACGCCCGGGATCCGCACTGAAAACAATATGTCCCCCCTCACCTTTGGTGGGGGGACATAAAAACTGTGAGAGTAGTTGATTATACAAACTTGCAATTCTGTTTTAGCCTGTACCTGTAAAAATTTCAAAGCCCAAAAAGGCCATAATTTTGTCAAAAATGACTTTTTCTCTTTGAACTAGAAAATGTGTTTATGAAACACTATGCCCCCAACCATATGCTTGTCTCTAGAGAAGGTTCATCCAATAATGCTTGTACCTTTGTACCATAGGCTTACAATGCACTAAGTCGAAAAAGGGGCTTAACTCAGTCAAAAATTTATGAATTGTTTTCAAAAGTTAATCAGGTCATCTACACCTTGGGCAATATCAATATCAACCTGCAAAAATCATGATCCTAGCATCAGGGGTTCTCCAGATATTTTGCTCACAAGCTTCCATAGGCAAATAATGCACTAAGTTGAAAAAGGGGCATAACTCAATCCAAAATTTACAAATTATTTTCAAAAGTTAATCAGGTCATCTACACCACAGGCAGTATCTTCCTGCATAAAATCATCAGGTGTTCTTGAGATACTTTGTTCACAAGGTTCCATAGGCTTACAATGCACTAAGTCGAAAAAGGGGCATAACTCAATCAAAAATTCATGATTTCTTTTCAAAAGTTAATCAGGTCATCTACACCACAGGCAGTATCTTCCTGCAAAAAATCATGCTCCTAACATCAGGGGTTCTTGAGATATTTTGTTCACAAGGTTCCATAGAGGGAGAAGAACTCTATAAGCACTCAGCTTTCGTTCTAATCCCAAGGTTATTGTATATTATATATATGTATGTATATACAATTTAAAAACGAATAAAATATGTTTAAACCAAGGTTCCATAGGCTTACAATGCACTAAGTCGAAAAAGGGGCATAACTTTGTCAAAAATTCACGAATTTGTTTCAAAAGTTAATCAGGTCATCTACACCTTAGGCATTGTCATCCTGCAAAACCTCATGATCCTAGCATCAGGGTTCTTGAGATATTTTGTTCACAAGTTCCCACAGGCTAAGTCGAAAAAGGGGCATAACTCTGGAAATACATGACCGGCGGAAAAATAAAAAAATACGGGTCTGCTTATTTTCCATACTGATCATGTGTATAACGTTTCAAGTTCTTAGCTCTTATTGTTCTTGACTATATGCAAGGGTATCTTTGTACCATAGGCTTCAATGCACTAAGTGGAAAAAGGGGAATAACTCGATCAAAAATTCACAAATTTTTTTCAAAAGTTAATCAGGTCATCTACACCACAGGCAGTATCTTCCTGCAAAAATTCATGCTCCTATCTTCAGAGGTTCTTGAGATATTTTGTTCACAAGGTTCCATAGGCTTACAATGCACTAAGTCAAAAAAGGGGCATAACTCGGTCAAAAATTCATGATTTTTTTTCAAAAGTTAATCAGGTCATCTACACCTTGAGCAATGTCATCCTGCAAAAAATCATGATCCTAGCATCAGGGGTTCTCGAGATATTTTGTTCACAAGGTTCCATAGACTAAGTCAAAAAAGGGGCACAACTCTGAAAATACGTGACCGGCGGAAAAAAGAAAAAATACGGGTGCGCTTATTTTTCATGTATGTGCCACACATAAAATTTCAAGATCCTAGCAAAAGCAGTTCTTGAGTTTCCCAGCTGCCAAAAAGCGTTACGGACGGACTGACGGACAGACGGAAGGACAGACGGACGGACGGACAGGCCCAAACCAATATGCCCCCTCAACTTCTCCGAAGTTGGGGGCATAAAAAGCACATGCATACCTTCAATATGCCTGCAACATTTGTGCAAAGTTTCAGATTGATTGCTTAACAAGAGCTGTCACCAGACAGCATAGCTTGTCTGATCTGTGGTGCTTGCCAATCATGAACAGAAAGTTCTAAGAATGTGACCTTGACCTCCTCAGTCAATTAGGAAGGTGATGCTGCTACCATGTAAAATTCTGGAGCCCATCTACCATGTAAAACTCTGGAGCAGTAACTGTCATCAGTCTGGGTATAACTTTCCATCTAGGCAGTGTGGAACTTTAATCCGTCAGTCTGTGACCTTGACCCAAAGGTCAGTGAGAAGGGGAGTTTGTACTGTGTAAAACTCTGGACCAGCATCTACCAAAATTCTAAGAATCACCATCCACACACTAAGGAAACACTGTGCCTTTAGGGAACTTCAACCGAAAATTTTAACAAAACATTAAGTCCATAACCTTGACCTCAGTCATCAAGGGGGTAAGGGTAATACTGCATAAAAATTTAGACAATTACCTTACATCTGTGGAAGTATAAAGAAAATCTGTTAAATGGTTAAGGAGATTTAGCCAAAAACATCTCAAATTTCAATATAAAATTTCTAAGTCTATGACCTTGACCTATATGTAATGACCAGGGGTGGGGAAGGTTTTGAATAAACTTTTGGCTCAATATCTATCATCATATCAAATATAATTCTAATCGACTAAAGGGTTTAGAAACTATGAGATCTTAAAAACTTTAACATAAAACTTAAACATAAAATTTCTAAGTCTGTGACCTTGACCTATGGGTTATGACCAGGGGTGGGGATAGTGCTGAATAGAATTTTGGGCCAATATCTATCATCATACCAAATATAATTCAAAATAATCAAAGGGATTAGGACCTATGAGATCTTAAAAACTGTATTGTAAAACATGTTGCTAACGCAACGCCAGGGGTAGTACAATAGCTCTTCCTGGACTTCATTCAGGCGAGCTAAAAACTGTGGGAGGACTTGATTATTCAAACTGTTTTAGGTGTGACGGATACACAGACGGACGGTTGATGAACAAGGGTAAATCATAAGCCCCCTGACTATCATGACGGGGGCATAAAAACAAGACCTGTCCCAGTACAGGATAGCTCGCCTGCAGTGCCTTGCCAATCACATTAAAAAACTTACGTAAAAAAACATTAAACTTTAAAGTGTGATGCCAACGCCAATGCCAAGTCCAAGTGACAACAATAGCTCTCTGTACTTTCGTACAGGCGGAAACCTCCGTTCTAACCTTTGCTTACAGTTAATTCACTATACCAGTCTGGGTACCAATACCACTCTAACAACTATGTCATTTCAAATGACATGCTCTTGAAACTATATATAGAGGATCTTACATGAGTGCTCATGTATTATTGAATTTATTAAACAAGTTTGGGAAAAAGATAAGATGCGAAGCTTTGCCAAGCATCTTATCGGTTTTTCCCAACGAGTTAAATAAATTCAATAATACAGGAGCATGAATGCAAGATTCTATTTATCATATGACACTAAAATCGCATTTTATTAGCAAAAATTTGCACTAAAATGTCACGATTTTGCCATTAGAAAACGCGACCGTTTAATGGACGTCAACGTATAACGTTACGACGTAATTTGCATATCTAATCCACTAGTGGATTATCGTTTTAAATGCATGGCTTTATTACACTTTCTGATGCGGCGTCATATGATAAAAACTATTTCATGGTTCAGTATTCTTAATCTAGTACATTGTACATGTCAGTCTTCAAAATCCTACTTGGTGACCAAATATGCTAATAAAAGGACAACCTTACTACTTGTGGCTAAAAGCCAGCTTCTGAAAGTTTGTGATTTTGTGAAGACTACAACCAAACATGATTCACATTAATTTATTGTGATGTACGTCAAAGTGTTTGCAATATCCATGACATTTCAGGAGTCACTTTAATGGCAAAATATTGTTCTTTTCTAAAGGTTAAGCTGATTAACTACACTTCCAGGGGAAACAATTCTGCCATTTTTATTTTTGCCTCCTAGATAGGAGCAACCCTTAAAGGAAAGAATTTGCTCCTGTATACCCTATACACAGTAATTTTCGCGGGTTCAGATTTTCGCAGTTAAGGGTGAAAAACATAAACATTAATTTTTTGCGATTTTTAATTTTCACGGTCAGCAACATCCGGGAAAAGCAAAACTACTTCTTTTTCACTGGAGCCAGTTTGTTCATTAACCTGTGGCAGGCCGCCGTAGGTTAATGAAAGAACTGGCCCAAGTGAAAAGTACAAGCAATTACCGAAGCAAACAGAAACAAAATATATGAACACTGTGTCTACAGAATATACTTTGTAAGAAACAGGAAATTATTTGGAGATTTTATTATTCGCGGTTTCTAAGTGACCGCAAAATACCGCGAAAAATGGAACACCGCAAAAATTATCTTGTATATGGTGATTCTTTTCTTTAAGAGTAGACCCCTTTATAGAGGGCTGCGCAGTCTAAGAAAGCAAACAGGAAGTCATAAAAGTTGTTTCCCTTTTGTAAAGATGGCCGAAAACACAAGGGTGTATCCAGACACCTTAAGAGGAGGATTCAGTAACACCTTCTACGACTGCACAGGGAAAAAAACCAGTCCGCCAATTTTCGCTTCCTGCAGAGACTGTCCATCATATTTGGCTTCTGCCGAGACTCCGCGATCTCTTGCTTCCTGCAGGGACTACTGTCCTCGAAAAATGGTTTCCTGCCAAGACTGTCCGCGTGACTCTGCTTCCTGCCGAGATCCTAGGCAGGAAGCAGAATCATGCAGACAGTCTCTGCAGGAAGCCATTTATCATGTACAGAAGTCTCGGCAATAAGCAAAAGATTGAGGACAGTCTCGGCAGAAGCCAAATATGATGTACAGTCTCTGCAGAAAGCGAAAATTAGCTACATCGATTATACCCTGTGGACTCCTACTCTACATTTTTGGTACTTGACTGCAGAGCTCTAGATAAGAGGGGTATTTGATGATAATGGAGGGATAATTTTCTTTATTTCTCATTGAAACCATATGTTGTGACCCCTCATCTGAACCGTCTCGTTGAGATGGTTCAGATGAGGGGTCACAACATATGGTTTCAAGCAGAATTAACAAAAATTATCCCTAATTATCATCAAATACTCCCTCTTATCTAGGGCTCTGTACTTGAGGAAGCTGAAATTACTTACCTCTCTATATGAGGGAAAGAATGGCCCCAGGTAAGCAATCACACCAGCAGACAGCAGCAAATCACCAACAACATTCTCAGTGGTCAAGGTCAATTCCTTGATGTTCTGAAGAAAAGATAATCATCAATTCAAACATTTTATCCAAATTGAAAAAGTGCTATTGCAAAAATTCTAACTACATGTATTTGGACAGATAAATCTGAGCAAAGAGTGCAGACCCAGATCAGACTCCTGAGCATCTGATCAGGGCATATGCAGTTGGCCAGATACATCTGAGATGTCCAAAATAGTATACATAATGGTTTATTCAATTTATTACCTCCAGTATGTTTTTGAAATATACATGTACATGGATTGTAACATCTAAAACATAAAAAATCTGATGTCAAGAATGAGTGTTTAACTCTTTAAGCCCCAGTGACGCAATTAGCAAAATTTCCAAACAGCTTAGATCCTGATGAGGCGGCTCATCATGAGCCGCCTCATCTAGATCTACACTGTTTGCCCTCTAGTCTTTGAATTCTCAATATATAAAGTCTTGGACAAAGCATTTTTTTAATTTTTGCAGACGTAAATTTTGTCGTCTGCTTTTTGGTAGTGAAAGAGTTAAAAAACTATAATTTAGCCCTAGCCAAATTTCTTTGCTTAATTTTTGCACTGTTTCAAATATTATGTTGGCTGTTTTTTTTTCATTTTTTCTTTTTTGTTATCATTGTTATTGTTTTTTTTTTTGTTTTTTGTTTTTTTCGCACTCGGGAATCATGGGGTGCATCAACAATCAAATGAATGAAACTTTGTATAGATGATACATGTTTCATGAATTTTCCGTTATATTTCATCATCTTCATTTAGAAGTCTTCACTTCAATCAAATTATTCCAGTAAAAGATACATGTTTCATGAATTTTCATTTATATTTCATCATCTTCATTTAGACGTCTTCACTTCCATCAAATCATTCCAGTAAAAGCTCCTACCTGAGACCATCTGTCTTTCCCTTCTCCAAGCGCTGTCATAATCTTCTTCGCCCTGTCAGACTTTTCTCCCGCTTTCTGTGGAGGGGAAAAAAGGAGAGATAGAAGAGGCACAAAGACAGTAAGAAGGAGTCAACAGGGATGGATTCACCCACACAACTAGGGAAGCTGAAGACAGGACTAGGTGGAAACAGATTGTTTTGAAGTTATTTGTGGTGCCCCAATTACCTTGCAAGTTTACAGGCTAGACTATACTTCTGCGGAGAACATTAAAGCATGGACCACATATCAAAACAGAAATTGGCAAACAGTGTAGACCAGATTACATTAAGCAAATGTGGTGTCTAAGCAAGGTCTACACTGTTTACCTTAAAACTGTTTCTCTTTTTTTTTTTATAAAGATAAATTACTAGCAATAAAATAAGCCTTACAACTCTTGAATTGGAGAGAGATTTGTCTAGACTAAAGTATCAGGTAAAAAAATCTACTCATCATAGTCACTTAGTTCATTAATTTCACTGTTGTTGTTTTTTTGTGTTTTTTTTTTTTGTGTTTTTTTTTGTTGTTGTTGTTGTTGTTGTTGTTATACATACCCATGTACAGGTTAAATAATACATGATTCCTTCAACTTATCAATTACCCACACAACAAGCAAATTCGACAAATTTATGTCCCCCGCCTTGGAAACTAGGTCTCCACTGTATATACACTTAGTGTTTGACCTGGAAAAATGGCAAAGTTAAAATTGTGAAAAAAGTAATAAAAAAATAATGTGAGGATTATATCCAAACCACATGCATATCTTCAGACCATGATCAAAACACCTGTGAAGTTTCAAAGGAATCGGCATAAAACTGTAGGAGGAGTTGAACACACAAGGTACCCACTATCTATTCACTTTGATAGAAAAAAGGTATGAAAAATGGCTGAGTTCAATTTGTAAAAAAAAGTAATAAAAAATAATGTGAGGATTATATCCAAACCACAAGCATATTTTCAGACCATGACCAAACTACCTGTGAAGTTTCAAAGGAATCGGCATAAAACTGTAGGAGGAGTTGCGCACCGCACACAAGGTACCCACTATCTAGTCACTATGATAGTAAAAATGCCTAAAAAATGACTAAGTTCAACTTGTGGAAAAAGTGAAAAAAATTTTTTTAGGATTATATCCAAACTATATGCATATCTTAAGACCATGATCAAAACACCTGTGAAGTTTCAAAGGCATCGGCATAAAACTGTAGGAGGAGTTGAACACACAAGGTACCTACTACTTTAGGGGGACGGAAAGACGGAAGGATGGAAGGACAGACGGATGGAAGGACGGATGGATGGACGGACGGAAGGACAGAATGCTGAAAACTATGTCCCTCCGCTTTTCTTCGAACAGGCGGGGGACAATAAAAATTTATTTGGCTGTAAGACTGAGCCTCCTCTCTTTCTCCAGAAGAACTTCAATATGTAAATCAGTCTTGTGTAACTTGGCTATTAGATAGGTTTTTCTCTTTCAAAACAATCTCAAAAATCTAGATCCATAAAGATGGATCTAGATTTTTGGAACTGTTTTGAAAGAGGAAAAACTTCCACCTTAATGACCAAATAAATCTAGTATATGAATCAACCAGATTACCTGTTTCTCCAACAGAGCCACTTTCTCCAATCCTGCTTGGTACTTATTCTTGAGCATCACTTTCTTGTTCAACAAGTTTTTGAAAGTCTTGATCAGTTTCATGTAAGAAGCTGGTGTCACATAATTAAACCTCCCAGTGGTGCCACAGAACCTGCAAAACATTATCATCATACCGTATACGTGGTAATTTTCGCAGGTTCAAATTTTCGCAGTTACAGGTCAAAAACATAAATATTGATTTTCGCGATTTTTAATTTTCGGGGTTAGCAACATGCTCCAAAAGCAAAACTATTTCTTTTTCACTTGATTCAGTTCTTTCATTAACCTGCGGCAGGGCCGCCGCAGGTTAATGAAAGAACTGGCTCAAGTGAAAAGTACCAGCAACTACCGAAGCAAACACAAACAAAATATATGAACACTTTTTCTACATAAGACACTTTGAAAGCAACTGCAGGAAATTATTCGTGATTTTAATATTCGCAGTTTCTAAGTGACCGCGAAATACCGCAAAAAATGGAACAGCGCGAAAATTACCACATATATGGTAATTGAGCCGCGACATGAGAAAACCAACAAAATGGTATGTGCATCCATCGAAGACACAGATCAGTCCGGGCATCTGTCCAGTCCATTCAAGGTATTTGCTGTCCATACAGAGAAAGCTTAGACCCTTACCTACCCTTTGTGTGCTTAGCGACGAGTCTGATCAGACTGGGTGGATGCCCAGGCTGATCTGAGTCTTCGCTGGGCGCACATGCCACTTTGTTGGTTTTGTCAAATCGAGGCTCATATAACTTGAGCCTATACATTTTAGTTTAAGATATACTAGACAACAGCTACCTGATTCTGCATTTTTAACAGTCATGTAATAAATTATGTACCCCCATATCAAGTAATTCAGCTACATGTAATAAATTATGTACCCCCATATCATGTGATTCTCTAACCAATTATTACATTTCTAACAAGGAATTAGCTATTTTCCTAACTGGCTATATTTCTTGATAAACAAAAACCCTGTAATTTCAAGCCATTTCTTCATCTTCATCAGTTTCATGTCGACCTTGTCACTAAAACTTTGATGTTTTAACCTATCTCAGCGACATACCGTATATACGATAATTTTTGCGGGTTCAAATTTTCGTGGTTATGGGTCAAAAACATAAACATTAATTTTCGCAATTTTTTATTTTCACCGTGTTAGCAACATGCGCGAAAAGCAAAACTACTTCTTTTTCACTTGAGCCAGTTCGTTCATTAACCTGCGGCAGGACTGCCGCAGGTTAATGAAAGAACTGGCTCAAGTGAAAAGTACCAGCAATTACCGAAGCAATCAGAAACAAAATATATGAACACTGTGTCTACATAAGATACTTTGTAAGAAAATGAAAATTATTTCGCGATTTTAATATTCACGGTTTCTATTATATATAAAGTGACCGCGAAATACCGCAAAAAATGGAACACCGCAAAAATTATCTTGTATACGGTATTTCCTGCACATCAGCTGGTGTAATTTTGGAAGAAAAGCATTGGAAAAAAAGAGAGTAAGTCTTAGAGCTCTTGTGAGATCATTGCTGCTCCTATAGTATAAAGAAAATGATTGTGTTTGCTCAGGTATTTTCTGTTCAAAGATGCATGATATTTACAACAACTGGATCTGTGCCAATATCTATTAAGGTCCAACTCCATGTTATTTCATCATTTTTATAGTTGTATACATGAGCCGCGACACGACAAAACCAACAATGTGGTTGTGCCCCCAGCGCAGACTCAGATCAGCCTGGGCATCCGCCCAGTCTGATCAGAGTCTTCGCTGTCCGCATGAAGGTAGCTTAGACCCATAGCTACCTTTTAAGCACTTAGCAAAGACTCTGATGAGACTGGGCGGATGTCCAAGCTGATCTGAGCTTGCGCAGGGCGCACAACCACATTGTTGGTTTTCTCGTGTTGCGGTTCACATCTTTTCTCATCCCTTGATGAAGAAGCATTTAAAAATGGGAGTCTACTCATACACAAAAGAATTAGCTCCGACGGGAGCAAGCTCTTTGTTTTTAAGACTTGATTATGTCAAAAAGGCAGACATAAATGAGCCGCAACATGAGAAAACCAACCATGTGGTTGTGCACCAAGCGCAGACTCAGATATTTGAAAAGACTCTTCGCAGAGAGCTCAAAGGGTAGCTAAGGGTCTAAGCTACCTCCATGCGGACAGCGAAGACTCTGATCAGACTGGGCAGATGCCCAGGCTGATCTGAGTCTGTGCTGGGCACACAACCACATTGTTGGTATTGTCGTGTTGCGGCTCAAATGTAAGTGGTTTCCCCTGAAAGTGACCCATTCACATTCGCTCTTAGGCACACAGAGCAACAGGATGTGCTAAGCTATTTCCCAGTAGACACATAATGCTGAAACATCATCATATCAAAGGAGATGCAATGTCATTACATTGTGCTGTTGTTTCAACACTGCAGGCCCAGATACTTACCTTTCTGAGAGAGCAACCACACTCTCATGGAACTGTTTCAACATTGCAGGTCCACTGATTTACCTTTCTGAGAGAGCAGTGACACTTTCATGGAAATGTTTCAACACTGCAGGTCCACTGATTTACCTTTCTGAGAGAGCAGTGACACTTTCAAGGAAATGTTTCAACACTGCAGGTCCACTAGCTGATTTACCTTTCTGAGAGAGCAGTGACACTTTCATGGGAATGTTTCAACATTGCAGGTCCACTGACTTCCCTTTCTGAAAAAGCAGTGACACTCTCATGGAAATGTTTCAACATTGCAGGTCGACTGACTTACCTTTCTGAGAGAGCAGTGACACTCCATGGAAACATTTCAACACTGCAGGTCCACTGACTTACCTTTCTGAGAGAGCAGTGACACTTTCATAGAAACATTTCAACATTGCAGGTCCACTGACTTACGTTTCTGAGAGGGCAGTGACACTCTCATGGAAACATTTCAACATTGCAGGTCCACTGACTTACATTTCTGAGAGGGCAGTGACACTCTCATGGAAACATTTCAACATTGCAGGTCCACTGACTTGCATTTCTGAGAGGGCAGTGACACTCTCATGGAAACATTTCAACATTGCAGGTCCACTGACTTACGTTTCTGAGAGGGCAGTGACACTCTCATGGAAACATTTCAACATTGCAGGTCCACTGACTTGCGTTTCTGAGAGGGCAGTGACACTCTCATGGAAACATTTCAACATTGCAGGTCCACTGACTTACGTTTCTGAGAGGGCAGTGACACTCTCATGGAAACATTTTAACATTACAGTTACACTGACTTACCTCTCTGAGAGAGCAGTGGCACTCTCATGGAAATGTTTCAACACGGCAACAGTTCCAGTTTTCACTTCTTTGTTTATCTCTACATCAGCTAGGTACTTATCAGCTACTGACTGTAAAGCATCAGCAGGCCAAGCCTAAAACAAAAACCAAATATTAACTAAAACTTAGTACAGTATCTATTCATAAACCATATTAATCCTATCAAAAGCCCAGAGGGCATTGCATTTTGCCAAAAAGTGGGGGGAGGGAGCATTATTTAAAGCCAAAAGTGTAGTAAATCAGCAACCACGTAATTCTGCTAATAAAGAGTAATAAGTTGAATGGGTATGCTTAAAGACGAAGCAGCACTACTATTTTTGCCTCCCTTTTAAGTTGAGTTCAAGTCTCTAAGGATAGAATTTGCTCCTATAGGAGCAAATTCTTTTATACATGAGCAAATTCTTTTCTTTAAGAATTGATCCAATTGCAAAGAGCTACCTCATCCAGAGAAGCAGACATGAATTCATGCAAGTTAATATAACATTATTTTCAGAAATGAGGCGGGGCATTTATTACAGCATACACATTTAATAGAATTAATATGGAATATGTCTTTGAATCAAATTTAGAGCAAAGCCACATTATGCCTTAAAGTGCCAAAAATGAAACTAGCTGAATTTGCAAACAGTGTAGATCAAGATGAAGTTGCTCATTAGAAGCCGCCTCATATGCATCTGCACTGTATGCCTGCTAGTCTTTGACTGGTTAAAATGATATTGCTTTGATGATAGAGTTTTTGAAATTATGCAAATGTAAATTTTGTTGTCTGCTTTTTTGCATTATACCGCTGCTCTTTACACATGTAATGTCAGTATACATTGCTTCTGTGAAAGTTTCCCCAGAATTGTTGCACATTTTAGCATCATTATAATGACATATGCTATTCTATTGACACCAAGGGATAGCACTTAATAATACATCTCTCGCCCAGTAAAACACCATGCAGCATGCCTCATTATGCAGATTTACATTTTTCTACAAAGGCTTGATCAGCATATACCGTATACAAGGTAATTTTCGCGGTGTTCCATTTTTCACAGTATTTCGCGGTCACTTAGAAACCGTGAATATTAAAATCGCGAAATAATTTCCTGTTTCTTACATAGTATCTTCTGTAGACACAATGATCATATATTTTAGTTCTGTTTGCTTCGGTAATTGCTGATACTTTTCACTTGAGCCAATTCTTTCATTAACCTGCGGCAGCCCTGCCGCAGGTTAATGAACGAACTGGCTCAAGTAGAAAAGAAGTAGTTTTGCTTTTCACGCATGCTGCTGACCGCGAAAATTAATGTTTATGTTTTTGACCCTTAACCGCGAAAATTAGAACCCGCGAAAATTACCGCATATACGGGAGTCAATCTATTTAGTGTACTGTGTGCTACTCTTCTTCAAAATGGCAGTAACCACTAGTAGCAAACTTTCTTTCTAATAGCCACACATTTCAAAGAAAAGAAACAGAACTTTATGGTTCAAGCTTATAGAGTTAAACCAGTAAAAATATGTGCATTCAAAATCATATGCTTCAGAAATGCCCATGATGTGCAATTATTGGGGCATGTGCTCTTATTGAGTCAAATATGGTATGACTCATGAAGATATGAGCCGCGACACAACAAAACCAACAATGTGGTAGTGCGCCCAGCGCAGACTCAGTCAGCTTGGGCATCCGCCCAGTCTGATCAGAGTCTTCGCTGTCCGCATGGAGGTAGCTTAGACCCTTAGCTACATTTTGAGCACTTAACGAAGGGTCTAGTAAAACTGGGCAGATGCTCAGGCTAATCTGAGTCTGCGCTGGACGCACAACCACATTGTTGGTTTTGTCGTGTTGCGGCTCATATAATTTTAAGAAATCACCTAGTAAGTGGATGTGCCAATAACTAAAGGCAAATTTGCCCTGGTAGTGTTGCCCTGGTTATGTTGGCCCATGGGTTAGTGCTCTGAAATCATAATCTTGGGGTCAAAGGTTGTTCCTCTTTAGCTTTTGGGCTTTTGGGTTACTGTATCCTCATTGTCATCTTACTTATTTCTTCATAGGCTTCAAACAACCAAAATATTGTTGAACAGACCATGCAGACTGGAATACATTCAGCAAACAGTAATGTTAGTAAGGTTTATAACCTTACTAACATTACTGTTTGCTGAATGAATTGAGTCTGCATGGTCTTTTAACACATACACACACACAAAAATGATGTAGTACCTTGAACCAAACAATGGTACAACAGTTGACCAAAGATGGAAACATCCTGAGTCTCTTCCTAAATCCCTCCCCTACCGAGCTAAAAGTCAACACCAGGTGAAGATTGTGTCTCACTCGCTCTATGAACTTGTTATACATGCTCTGTGGTGTCTGTGTCATGGCCCACTTTTCCTTCTGACATAAAACTGTCATCTAAAATAAAAACAGGAAAAAAATGAATAGAAAAAAATGTGTTCACAGCTCTTGGGAGGAAATTACCTGGGAGTAAAAAAATAAGCTTTTTTATTCCTCCCCCTTATAGTATCTGAAACACCCACAAGCCAGTATGAACTAGAGGTGGCAGTAAGCATGGCTTCATACCCCCACATTTAATAGCTAGGCATGCAGCTTTGTCATCTAAGTTTTACATATAGACAGCATACATGTTATGACAACTGCAAACACTTCCAGGATAACTGAAATATTTACTCTTATCTAATGCTGGCCCAAGAGAGCAAATCTGGAAGAACCTGTAGTAACTAGAAGGTTGTCCAGGGACAACTGGTTGAGCCCGCTGTTTGCTATAGTGACCTATAAGTATGTCAAGACTAAGTAACTGCTTCACTCTAGAAAGAAGCCAAACAACATCATGCTTAGCCAGCATATTTCTTTCTTTTTTTTTTTCAAATTTTCACAAAGGAAAATAAGTAGAAGTGATGACCCAGACAAGCTCAATTTATGACAATTACATTATCTTTCCTTCAAATGTGACCTTGACCTACCCAAACATATGTCACTTGACACTTCCACTCATCAAGAAGAACAATTGTGCCAAATTATTTTGAAATCCATGCATAAATGTAGAAGTAATGGCTTGGACAAGCTCGATTTATGACCATTTTATCATTTGACCTTCAAGTGTGACCTTGACTTTGGACCTACTTGAACAAATGTTCCAAATGACACTTCTACTCATCAATTGTGCCATATCATTTTGAAATCAATTTGAAAATGTTGAAGTTATGGCTCGGACAAGCTCAAATTATGGCCATTTTACCGTTTGACCTTCAAGTGTGACCTTGACCTTGGACCTACCTGATCAAATGTTTCAAATGGCACTTCTCCTCATCAATGAGAACAATTGTGTCAAATTATTTTGAAATCCATTTATAAATATAGAAGTAATGGCTCGGACAAGCTCAATTTATGGCCATTTTATCATTTGACCTTCAAGTGTGACCTTCACCTTGGACCTACCTAAACAAATGTTTCAAATGGCACTTTTACTCATCAATGAGAACAACTGTGCCAAATTATTTTCAAATCCATCCGTAAATGTAGAAGTTATGGCCCAGACAAATCCGGGCTGACGGATGCATGCACGCACACACTTACTCACTAACGCGCGGACATACACCAAACTGAAGTTGTAACAACTATGTCTCCCTCACCGCAAGCGGGCTCGACAAAAATGACCAAAAAACCTTATAACTAGAAAATTGCGTCTGTAAGACACAGGTGCTGCCCCCATGCTCCCCACTACTGCCTACCCCTCCTCCTCCCCATCCCCATTCCCCCCTCTGCCCTGACCCCATCACCATCATAAACTCAAAGACTTCTCCAGTGCTCCAGATAAGAAGGGGTAACAGAGATAATTTAGGGATAATTATCCATATTTCTCTTTAAAAATATATTTTGTGACCCATCATTAGAACCGTCTCATCGAGACTGTTCTAATGAGGGGTCACAATATATGTTTTCGTCGAGAAATAAGAAAATTATCTTCGAATTATCCTCGATACCCCCTCTTATCTGTAGCTCTGTTCTCTGCATAATCTCCAACTAATTAGTCATAAACTGTAGTATGTCTTAAGAACACTATGTAGACTAAGCTTGTTACCTATAATGTTGAACAAACAGGGAAAAATTCTAAGTTCCAAAGCCCACAATTTTATAAAAATAATTTTTTTTCTATTATGTCTATAACATATAAGATAAGCTTCAAGGCCATCCATCATGTACTGTGGGAGAAGTTGATTACACATTGTTACCAAACACTAAAATGTCTTTTCTAAGTGCTATCTATTCTTAACCAGTGTAAACAATTTAATAGAGCCAGGTTTCCAGCTAACCATCAGGGTACCAGTTAATGAAGTACTCACTTTTTCAATAATCTCCTGTCTTTCTTTGACATCAAACAAGTTTGGTATGTCTCCAGAGTTTAAAATCATGTTGATGTCATCCAGGAAAGTGTCATTCTGTTGAAAAAATAATCAGAAAAGAAAATTTTCAACGAGTAGGGAAGAGTCGGATAACTTCAGACATGGGGGTAAATTCTGACAGTGACATTGTTTCCTTTACATGTCAGTTGTTTGGAATTAAAACAAAATTAACCGGGCAAACAGTGAAAATCCTGATGAGACGGCTCATTCTGAGCCGTCTCATTTGGATTCTCACTGTTTGCAACGGTATGTCTGAATTTACCCGCCTGTCCGAAGTTACCCAACTCTCCCCTGTGCTAATTAAGACTTGAAATACAACTAAACACCAAAAAGTACAAAACTTGCACAGCAAATATTTTACAAAATTGGATAAATTCTAAATATACATGTACACTGACAAATGATATTTCTTGTCTGTTTGCTTGTATTGCTGAAGACGGGCTGCATAATGCAGTCAGTAGCGGGTCTAACTCAAGAGCCAGAGGTTCTGGGTTTGATACCTGGTCTGGCCACTTACTTTAGTTCTTTCCCCTTCCAATGATTCAAGAAGGGCAGTTGTCAGTTACTGGCGAAAGTATGTGCACTTAATACTGGTTAACCGCTTAGGACGTCTAAGCCTGCCCAGGAATAGTGTGTGGTAACTGACAGTCCTGATATGACCGTGGACATAAAGCAATAGCACACCACTACTACCATGTACTGTAAAACTAACTGAACTTCCAGGGTTATTTGTAACGACTGTCCTAAATTTACTGTAAACATACAGAATACTGTGTCAGACGGGTCTGAGCAAACAGTGCACACCCTGATCAGACTGCTCCTGAAAGAGCAGTCTGCTCTGGGTCTATAATGTTTGTTACTACCATTGTATCTTTATGTGTTAACTGCATTGAAAAAATGCATTTCAATTTTTCACTCAATTATAGTAATTACCGTAAAAACTCTATATATTGGGACAGTTAGGTCCGAGCAAATAGTGCAAACCCAGATCAGGGAGCAGTATGATCAGGATTTACACTATTTGTCATCCCATTTGCATGTTTTGGACACATTACTGCACTGTAAAACCAAACTGTTCCAATTTTAGGACAATTATGGCAATTATTTTTGGTATCCCAATACTTAGAATTTTTACAGTATTAGAGGTGTCCTAACTTTCAGAATTCTTACAAAAATTGCCTAAAAGTTTACCCACAGTGCTCCATCTTACTCATCTTTCCTATTCCTCATCACACATTCAGTTACTGCATGCGCTTGTGAATTACTGCATATAGAACATTGTATTTTGGGGGGGATATAAGGCTGGACTTTTTATCTTCCAAAACAATTCCAAAACTCTAGATCTGTCTTATAAGACAAGAAAACCCCATATTTTATAAGACTGATTTACATATTTGCAGTAATTTTGGAAGGATAACTCCTAAATAAATATAGTACACACTGTGTCCTATGACTATGAAACCATGTTAAAAAGTTTCAACCTTTATTTGATTATCTGCAAGCAAAAAGACTGTTGGGGTGCCCTCTACTCCAGCTTTTCTCATCAATTTTCGTATTTCTTCTTGCCAATCAGATACACTGTAGCTTTGTGTCATCTCTATGGAGACAAGGTCAAGGCCAGATATAAATGCTGCCAACTTAGCACAGCTTCTCCTCCCACTACCAGCAACACCTGTAAAATACCGTATAATGGGAAATTTTCGCGTCGCCAAATTTTCGCGGTTTTGGTCCAAAAACATGAAGATTAATTTTCGCGGTTTTTAATTTTCGCGGATGTGAATATCCAGAAAAATAACAATGGTGTGTGTCCTGTAAAATATTGGCTTGACTGAAAAATCAAGACGAACAAGGTGAGAGAACTTCAACTGTAATCATTTTATTCTAAACACATTTGGTAAGATAGAATCGGCTCCTCTTGTGTGTTAGGAGAATAACCATCCTTTCATCCTTTTTTTCACAAAAAGAAAGAAAAAAAAAAAGAAATACAAAAAGCGTAAGAAAGACATTTGTACACATCAAAGCTGAATACACAGAAACAGTCAACTGAAATGGGGTAGTGCCATAACGTCTAATTTCAAAACGTCTACTCCCAAAACGTGTACTCTCAAAACGTCTACTCCCATTTGGTCTACTGTGCCAAAACGTCTACTCCCATTTGGTCGACTCAGCCAAAACCTCTATTCTCATTGGTCCACACATAAAGTAACTATGCATTTTCACACTTGTATTTGGGATAATTGCTGTCAGAGTCAATATTCTATTAAGAAGTGGATAGGGTATAAGGGGTGGGGTTTCGGACTTGGAATATACATATGGATACATCCAGTAGGCAGTTTTTGTGAACCTACAATGTGTATGTAACATCTTTTTCAAATAGAAAATATATTGTAAATTATTGAGAACATTGAATTATGAGGTCACCCAAATTTGGTTTCTAGTCTGAAGAAAATTTAACTTGTTGAAATCAATATTGACTTGAGGTTCGCAATATAACATTGAGTCAGCAATACACCAATTCATATTCCATATTCATCTCTTTCTGGTTGTACTTCAAATGGTCCAACTAGAGATATTTCTGGTTTGGATGTCAATATGATATGTTCCTGTACTGTAAATATAGCCTGGGTTATTCATTATGTATAACTACATGGTAGACCAAACCAAACAAGACATTTTATCCTAGTAGACCAAATGGGAGTAGACGTTTTGGCACAGTAGACCAAATGGGAGTAGATGTTTTGGGAGTAGACGTTATGGGAGTAGACGTTTTGGGAGTAGACGTTATGGCCCTAATTCAACTGAAATATGCGAGCAATTGATAGAATGGCTATTGTATAGGATAAATAAACAGAACTCACAGTCAATAAAAATTAATTCAATTGTACTTGCATAATCAGGTACAATTGACCGATAATCAAGGGAACAATGTCACAGCCAGTTCAAATTATAATTACCTGCTAATTACCACCTGACATAATTGTGCCAAAAATAATAGCTCTATAGCTACATACTTTTAAGGTTTTGTGGTGCGCTTTGAATACCGCAAACCATATGGTTGGACGATTCAAATTTCTTATTACTACTTTGTACAAACTTGGAAAATATTTCGCGGAGTTTAATTTTCGCGGGTCGCTACTGACCGCGAAATTCAGCGAAAATTAGGCGACGCGAAAATTTCCCATTATACGGTATGTTTTAATGAAATGTATGATGCAATGAGTGTAAAATTTAGATAAATAATGCAAAATGCCACAACCTATGGCTTTAAATGAATGTAAAATGTACATAAATAATGCAAAATGCCACAACCTATGGATTTAAATGAATGTAAAATGTAAATAAATAATGCAAAATGCCACAACCTATGGCTTTAAATGAATGTAAAATGTAGATAAATAATTCAAAATGCTACAACCTATGGCTTTAAAGGATGGGTTGGTTGACTGATTGAGATTTCTGAGTCAGCTTTTCAGCCTTTATCACGTACGCCATCTCAGAGAGAGAAGGGGTAACAAGAGGTGAAAAAGAAAATCCCAAACCATCCCCACCCAGCATCTACTGCAAGCACATAAGGCCCTTGTTCTAATAACCCAGTATCAGCAGGATGTCCCATATTGGAAGTATAATGGCATTTTTGCCCACCCTACTACCCCCCGTTTTAAATGGAATAAGGAACACTTGATTCAGAATCATGATGAAATATGTTCAGAAGGTGTGTTTGTAATAGTAAATTTTTAACCCATTGCATTCTGGGTATTTTTTTGTCCTCTGCTGAAATTGTCGTCTGCATCAAAAATCAAGAATATTTTGGCAATATTGGTCTAACTAACTCTTGTAGAAATGTAGTCTAGGCAGTAAACAGTTTGGATCTCAGATCAGGTCCCACGTTTGTCGGGCCTGATCTGGATCCAAACTGTTTGCCCAGATAACCCCTAAAAGGATATCCCGAATGGAATGGGTTAACATACCAACGAGTAGACAATGACCACTGGACCTCTTGAGTATCCTGCTGATTCGTGATATATGTTCCAAGGCATATCCAAAAGGAAACACATCTACATCACCTTTACCCAACTTCCTGTAGTCTTCAAAGTTTTTTTCTGCAGTCTAAAACACATAAAGGTAAAATAAGAACAATCTATATACTCAGCCCTCAGGAATATTACAAATTACTCACCCACCTCCCAAATATTATCAAAGTCTGTAGTCCCTATTGAAACTTTTTTCCTCCTAAAGGAAGAAACTTTCAATTAGATTGTCTTTTCAAATTAATTTGCATGTAAAATCTACGTTTTCAGCAATTTTAACACCTGGTAAACAAAGTGAGCATAACCAAAAATTGACAGGTGAGGAGTTATATTTTCATGGTGAAACAGGTAATGCAGAAATTAGGTTAAAATCCAAAGTTCGGGCCAAGTAAAATAAATCCCACATATGTAAAAGTGTGGGACAATGAAATCCCACCCTTGGAATCAGAAAATTAGAAGCTTGGCAAGCTTTGTTTCTGATAAAATATTGACCCAGTTGAGGGATTTCCTTGTCCCACACCAATACATATGATGAAAGATACTCTAAATCTCTACCCTAATGTGCTTAAGTATTGAGACACCTAAAATAATTAATTTTCCATTTGTCCCAAATGGAAAATTCATTATTTTAGGTGTCCCATTATATACACACATTACGGTATGTACCACAATTAAAAATTATAAAAAATAAAATATTGCAAACCAACTGATTCAGAAGTTTTTAGTGTCTATACAACTTCCTGAAATACTGATTTACACTGAATTACAGTGCCCCATTATCTTGGCGTTCACTCACCTCATTTAATTGTTCTAAGTTCTGTATCTCATCATATGGTCTTTCTTGTTTGCTGTTACTGAGATAGTCCCCAAACATCAAAGTTCTCATCTTGTCATCAGTGACATCACCAGTGACATTGGAAAATAGGTTGCTGAACTTTTCCTTGAACTCAGTTTCAGCACATGACTGAAAGAAACAGGAATAAATTCTTACCTTTAATAATTCCAGCCCAAGAAATGAAACTTTACAAACAGTGTAGGTCCAGATGAGGTGGCTCATATTCATAATGATCCACCTCATCTACAGCCTCAATGTCTGCCCTCTACTCTTTGAATTCTCAATATTACATAGCTTGGACAAAACATTTTATGTAAATTTTGTTGTCCACATTTTGTTTTTTTTTCTTTTTTTCACTTCACATTTATTGTTAATTATATAACTATTCAATGTCACTGAATCTATTTCTATCAAATTTAGCTAATCATTTCTGGGGAGGCATACGGGAAGAGACAAAAGTTGTTCCCTTTGTTAACCCTTAAAGCGCCAAAAATGAAAAATTGCTGAATTTGCAAAAAGTGTAGATCCAGATGAGGTGGCTCATTATGAGCCACCTCATCTGGATCTACACTGTTTGCTCTATAGTCTTTGAATTCTCAATATTAGCTTGGACAAAACATTTTTTGAAATTTCTGCAGATGTAAATTTTGTTGTCTGCTTTTTGGCGCATTAAGGGTTAAAATGTAGGAAAGGCATGAGATGTAAACATTACATGTACACCTTAACATTTTACACAACTATCTTGCATATAAGTTTCTTGTGTCTCGTATATCAGTGACATGAACAATCTTTCATATTTCATATATTTGCATATATATTATTATATTTACATTATCAATGTAGAGCTCTCTGTAAACCCAATTAAGTGATGTGGGAGTCAATAATATTTACAAGTCAATAATTACATTGTGTCACGTGCTTTAGAGTGACAGCTCGTCTCATAAACTAGCACGTGAAATCTACAACACGCCATGTACTTGAATGACTAGTAAACATTGAAAGACAGCTCGCTACGCCTACTTGCACGTGAAATCTACAGCAGGAGGTGGAATTTACTGGTACGCAGTGACAATGCGGCTGTTCCAAACTATTGCAAAATTTGGCCGGTAATGTTTTTTAAAACGATTCTTATATATGTATTTCTTATTTTTGTTTACCTTTTTATTGATCAAAAGCATTGTTTAATAACATAAATATAAGGAATGAATGCTATTTTTTAAATGTTTACTGAAGTATAAACTACATCGGGTTACGAGCAAAGTTTATGTAAACCCCTTCGGGGTTCACTTACTTTGCTCGTGACCCGATGTAGTTTATACTTCAGTAAATGTAAATGTTAAAAAAGAACATTCATTGCTTAAGCATCAGCAGTAACGTTTAGTAACAAGCAGCAGAAAGCTAATGTATGCATCAGGCAGCAGAATGCTAATGTATGGCCTTTCTCTACATTGTCACAAAACAGAGCTAAACCAGAAGACTTGATGTAAAGTTTATGCTTCAGATGTCGACATTACCCCACCACTGTAAACTAATACCGGCCATGCTTCTGCTAGTCACAGGGCAAGGTAAAACTGAATGGTTTACTTAACCCTTAAAGCGCCAAAAAGTAAAAAACTTAAATTTGCAAACAGTGTAGATCCAGATGAGGTGGCTCATAATGAGCCACCTCATCTGAATCCACACTGTTTGCCCTCTAGTGTTCGAATTCTCAATATAATATCGCTTGGACGAAACATTTTTTGAAATTCTGCAGACATAAATTTTGTCGTCTGCTTTTTGGCGCATTAAGGGTTAAGTAAAATATGGTCACACTGCAGAATATTTAACAGAAACAGAATCAGTTCCGGAAACTACAGTTGTGTTATTACAGACTGAAACACAAGAAAAGGAACAGTTGTGAATTGTGCAAACAGCAGAAGACTCAGACAAGCCTGTTCAACTGCCTCAGAGGTTTTTCTTTATTTATAAATCACATCTGTGGGTTTCAATTAAAGTGCATGGATATGCCTCTGTGTTTTTCTGCCATACTGTATGACTGTATGATAGTAGACAACTTCTTTGACTGCATTTGAGCCGCGACACGACAACATCAAAAATGTGGTTGTTGCGCCGAGCGCAGACTCAGATCAGCCTGGGCATCCGCCCAGTCTGATCAGAGTCATCGCTGTCCGCATGGAGAAAACTTAGACCCTTAGCTACCCTTTAAGTGCTTAGTGAAGAGTCTGATTGGACTGGGCAGATGCCTAGGCTGATCTGAGTCTGCACTGGGCGCACAACCACTTTGTTGGTTTTCTTGTGTCACGGCTCATTTTTTGCTTCCCTGGACGACAAACCCATTTCAAAATGAGAGAATTTGGTAGTTTTGGGGGTAGGGGATTAGATTTTTTTTTTTGGGGGGGGGGGGGGGAATATGGAAGGGAAGCAAAATGAGAGAATTTGCTAGTGTTGGGGGTAGGGGATTAGATTTTTTTTGGGGGGGGTGGGGGGGGGGGGGGGGGGGGAATATGGAAAGGAAGCAAAAGTGCAATGCAGAGCTGCTTCCCTGAAAGTGTACCCATTCACTTTTCAGATGCTAATTAGACTGCAGGCAGATTTGATTTGAGTTTTCTTCAATCACACACATCTTAAAGTCTCTTTTGCTGCTCTGTTGCAGAATACTCATAAGAATACACATGGACATACTTTTATTGTTTTGAAGAAGTACTGTCTGTCATTATCCTCAACCAGTCGGTCGTAAAATTCTCTGTACATCTCATGTATCCAGAGACGAACAATTTTCTGTGTGCCCGCCTGACCAGCTGGAACGACTCTAGATTTCAGCAACAAAACACCCTGAAACAAACATAGAAAGATTAATAATAATAATTATAGTAATAAATATTTTCGTTTGTAAACAGAAATCACCTTTATGTATTTATTTAATTATTTATATAAAATACAAACAAACAAACTACAGCAAAAAAAGGAGTCCCCTCTCTCCCCTCTCTCCGTCCCCTCCCCCCCCCCCCCCCCCCCTATCCACCCACAGCCACACAAAACTTATTAGTTTTATTTGTGTTCTCACATCAGCCCACCAAAACTACCATATTTATTTGGTTTTTCCTTCTAAAATTGTTGCAAATGTGCAGATTAGTCTTGTGTAATTCAGCTATAAAACGGTGCTCTTCCAAAACAATCCCAAAGATATAGATCCATCTTACAAGATGGAAACAATCCCAAAGATCTAGATCCATCTTACAAGATGAAAACAATCCCAAAGATCTAGATCCATCTTACAAGATGGAAACAATCCCAAAGATCTAGATCCATCTTACAAGATGGAAACAATCCCAAAGATCTAGATCCCTCTTCGAGATGGATCTAGATCTTTGGGATTGTTTTGGAAGGTAAAATTCCTGTCCTATAACCGAAGAAATATGGTTCTCTGAATTCTTTTATGGCTGAATGCATCAAACTGAACTTCTCATGAGACTCCTAAAAATAATCAACATATCCAAACTTAAAGCATTCCATTGGGGGTACCCCTTTAGGGGTATCTAGGCAAACAGTCTGGATCCAGATCAGGCCCCACAAACGTGGGGCCTGATCTGAGATCCAAACTCTTTGCTGCTTAGACATCATTTTTACAAGAGTTAGTTACACCAATATTGTCAAAATATTCTTGATTTTTGATGCAGACGACAATTTCAGCAGAAGACAAAAAATGCCCAAAATGCAATGGGTTAAGAGCACCAAATGTAGAAGATTCTGTATAATGCATTTATGCCAAAATACCTTTAATCTTTTAATACATGTATATTCTAAGACATTCAAGATATTTCATGTATTACAAGTGATGTAGGACTCATAGAATTTTCAGAAATTTAAAAAATCTTGCTATAGAAAAATATTATATGAGCGGTGACATGACAAAACCAAAAATGTGGTTGCGCGCCCAGCACAGACTCAGATCAGCCTGGGCATCTGCCCAGTCTGATCAGTGTCTTCACTGTCCGCATGAAACTAGCTTAGACCCTTAGCTACCCTTTGAGCATTTAATGTAGAGTCTGATCAAACTTGACTGCTGCCCAGGCTGATCTGAGTCTTTGCTGGGCGCACAACCACATTGTTGGTTTTGTCGTGTCGCCGCTCATATTATATCAGAGATAAAGTACCTGTACCACCCTGGCAATGTCTCTCAAGTTAAACGCATAGTGAGGCTTTGACGGCACCGGAAGTAAGTCGTCCATAGCTTTCTTGTAGATCTGAAGAGTTGCTGAGATAAGCACCTACAAATTATCAAACATACACTTCACAGCAACATAACATCAAAACAATCCCAAAGATCTAGATCCATCTTGTAAGATGGATCTAGATCATTAGGATTGTTTCAGATCTAGATCGATCTTATAAGATAGATCTAGATCCGGATAATGACTTTATATATAAGCATTTTGCTTACTGTCAAATCCTGATACTTTTGAAATTGTATTGTAGTATATGTATGTAACTTTATATATAAGCATTTTGCTTACTGTCAAATCCTGATACTTTTGAAATTGTATTGTAGTATATGTATGTAACATATAGTTAATAAAATATCGTTTAAACCAACATCAAATCTACCCTTAATCCTTTTTTGACAAGTGGACTTGTCCTTCCTTACTATTTGGATGAGTCCAATTCTACATGTAGGATTTTCTGGTGAATGTTTTCCTTTTTATTATACCCTGTATAGAAGACCCTGATCAGACAGCACATTCTGTGGCATCTAACTTGGGTCTGCAAATGTCCCAAAAGTGAGTTTCCACATCTAAAAGTGTGATTTATGGGAGCTTGCCTTTAGCAACTGCAAGTTCAAAAATAAACAATACTGGCCAAGTGAAATGAGCTCAACTGCAGTGCCACGAAAAAAACAAAAAAAAAAAACTCAGTTATCCTAGGAATTATTAGAACCTCTAAACTATTGCCAGAGATATGACAATATCATTGAACTGTGAAATATAGATCACAGTGACCTAGAAGTGATATGTGGTCCATCACTGTATCTGAATGTACCATTACACGAAGTATAATACAAGACAATGAAATAGTGTCAAAATATTGGCTTAAACCACTGAACCATGAAATATATGTCACACTGACCTACAATTAGTATGAGGTCACTCAAAGTGTCAACCCAATGCATTAATCAAAGTATGATGTAGATCCATAAAATACCGTAGTGTTAGAGATATTGACAAAAATCACTGGACCATGAAATGTAGGGCACACACTGTCAAACAATTAGAATCAGGTAACTCACAATGTCAGCCTATACCAATACATATATGTAATGCAATTTCATGAAATGGTGTTTGAGATATTAGCTAAAATCATTGGACCATGAATTATAGGTCACACAAAAAAAAAAAAAGAAAAAAAAATAAATGAACCAAATTCACTGGATTGTGAAATGTAAGTCACACTGACCAACAATTAGTAAGATTCACTCAATGTGTCAGACCAAATCATGAGCCCAAGTATGATGCAAATCCATAAAATAATGAAAGAAATACAAGGCAAATTCCCTGGATCCTTTAATATCGGTCAGACTGACGAACAATTAGTATGAGTTCACTCATTGTGTCAGCCCAAACCACTATCCCCATTATAAGGTTAATTAATGAAAAAGTGCTAGAAATATGAGGCAAAATCACTGGATCATAAATATAGGTCACTGTGGTTTACTTTTATTCTGTGGTCAAACACTGGGTCATACTGAGTCATTGTCAAAAGTCATCATGAAAATAAATCAAATAGTCTATAAGATACAAGGCAAAATGATTGGACCATGAAATATAGGTTACTGTGACCTACTTTTGGTTTGAGGTCAAACATCAGGTCATACTGAGTCATTATCCCAAGAATCATATTTGTACATCAAATAGTTTTAAAGATATAAGGCAAAATCACTAGACCATGAAATATAGATCATAGCCCCATATGCATCACTGCTTTCAGTAGAACTTTTCTAGATGTTCTTGTGTATCAAGTTTAAAGACTATATTAGCAAGCCTCAGGTCAGCCTGGGCATCTGCCCAGTCTGATCAGACTCTTCGCTAAGCGCTTAAAGGGTAGCTTAGACCCTTTCGATGATCCGTGAAATATAGGTCATGACCCAATATGCATCACTGCTTTCAGCAGATCTTCCTCAGATGTATCTGTGGAGTAAGTTTGAAGACTCTGTCCGTTTTGGTTACTTAGAAACTGAGCTAAATGCAATAGGTGAATATTTTTTTCTTTGTTCAATGACCTTAGAGCTATCAGTCATGGAGCAATATGCATCACTGCTTTCAGTAAATCTTCCCCATATGAATCTATGGAGCAAGTTTGAAGACTCTACCCCTTTTTTGGTACTTAGAAACTGAGCAAAATGCAAATTAAAATTAGACGAATATTTTTCTTTCTATATTCAATGATCTATGAGCTGTAGGTTATGGCCCAATATTCATCACTGCTTTAAGTATATCTTCCCAAGATGTTTCTATGGAACAAGTTTGATGGCTCAATTCCATTTTGTTACTTAGAAACTGAACTAAATGCAATAGGTGAATACATTTTTTTTCTATGTTCAGTGATCTTAGAGCCATAGGTCATGGATGGATATGCATCACCACTTTCAGTAGAATTTCCCTACTTTCAGCAGAATTACCGCAGATATGATCAAATGGATATGCATCACTACTTACAGTAGAATTTTCTCAGATGTATCTATGAAGCAAGTTTGACGACTCAGTCCCTTTTGGATACTTAGAAACTGAGCTAAATGCAATAGGTGAATATCTTGTTTTTATTTTCAATGATATATGAGCTATAGGTCATGACTCAATATGCATCCCTGCTTTCAGTACATCTTCTCCAGATGTATCTACGGAGCAAGTTTGAAGACTGTATCCCTTTTGATTAATTAGAAATTGAGCTGAAAGCAACAAATGAATATTTTGATCACACACATAAGTGCATGTGCTTCCACTGGTAACTTCGGACAGCGGGTAAATTCGGACAGTGAAATTGTTTCCTTTGTATGTCAGTTGTTTGGAACTAAAACAAAAATATCTGGGCAAACAGTGAAAATCCTGATGAGACGCTATTTATAAGCCGTCTCATCTGAATTTTCACTGTTTGCCACCATATGGCCTGTCCGAAGTTACCTGACTCTTCCCTACATTGCTTTGCGAAGTCACGCTAATAAAACAAGAACCTTACCTTTGACCACTTCTTGTGGTCTGCATCGAAACTGTTGAAATGCCAGTCCATAATAGGTGTAAAGATTTTTTTCATGGTCTCTTCATTAAATGGTAGCATACTGATCACATTGCAGTGACGGGTAAATCTTGAAGTCAAGACAGTCCGCCCTCCGCCGGGGGTACCCATAGCACATAACAAACTTGTGTCAACCAGCTCCTGGTTCCTGGCGGTTTCACTACAACAAAGAGATAAACACAGACATAAGAGGTGGGCATTGCTTTGCAAGAAATGTATCAATAACAGCTTCCATCCTACTAACTTTTAAACTGATACTGTAGGTAACAATGGACAAAGAGTTGATGAAGATTTATTTTGTATTTACAATGATATTTGACTGGAATAACTAACACTGAGAAAAAAATCACACATGAAATCAGCCCAGTGGTATGACTCCAGGGGCCAAATAAAATGTGTTATAACTCAATACGAAAAAAGTCTTTGTATAGCAGAGCCCTAGATAAGAGGGAGTATTTGATGATAATTAGGGATAATTACTGTTAACTCTGGATAAAAAAAAACATAAGTTGTGACCCCTCATTTGAACCGTCTCCTTGAGACGGTTCAGATGAGGGGTCACAACATATGGTTTCAATGAGAAATAAGGAAAATTATCCCTCAATTATCATATAAAATCCCTCTTATCTAGAGCTCTGGTATAGTTTTGGTATATATCATTGTAAAGACAAAATATAGTGCTTTTAATACATGCACAGCACTTGTCCCTAGTATGACCCTAAACAAACTTATGAGACCACTTGCAATATTTTCCAAACACTCCTCATATCATACTGAATAGAAGGTTAACAATCAAAGCCGTATCTATGGATCTATGCTGTTTGCAATTTCAATAATTTTCGGTTTTGGGACTTTAATTTTTAGAGTAGTTACATAGCAACATTTCTGTTTTTCATGAAGTGGTTGCTAATTCAGACAGGATATACAGTAGAATAATTCCAACTCAATTTTCTACTGTTAATTTAGTGCAATTTGATTGGTGAAGACGAAAACGGAATTTATACTTCGATAAATCCCTTGAACCGGAAATCGGGAACTACTTGGACTATTTTCTTTGCGCAGGTGCTCAAATACTCGGTATAGCTGACATTTTTAAGATAAAAATGACTGCGTTGGAATATAAGCAATGAATTTTATCTTTGTGGATTTTATGGATGTGTAAACACCGGCGAATCACTCACAAACTTAACATAAAGCCCTTTGGGCTTTATTCAGTTTGTGAGTGATTCGCCGGCGTTTACACATCCATAAAATCCACAAAAATAAAATTCATTCCTATAATTAATCAGAAAATTACTAAAACACTAAGCCGTCACTACCTACCTATCATACCAAAAGCCATGATCTATCCATTGTCTCAAAACCTCTATTGGAGGCTGTGCACCATACACCTCTTTAGCTGGCATATTGAGGTCATCCACAAACACAACTAGCTGTTTCCCAGGAGCTGGGCCATACACTCCAACCTTTCTCCTGTAAATACATACATTTTTTATAAAATCCTGCACTTTTTCCACTTTGTCAAGCAAACTAGGCTTCATGTGATGCTCATTACTTTTTTTCCATTCATTGGTTGATTGATTTGATGCTTAACGTCCACGGTAAACAACTATGGTCATGTCGGGATGGTCAGTTAACCTAACCATACTATTCCTGGGCTGGCTTAGACCTCCTAAGCAGTTAACCAGTACTAAGTGCACATACTTTCGCCAGTAACAGACAACTGCCCTTCTTGAATCAGCGGAAGGAGAAAGGAAAGTATGTGGCCAGACCGGGTTTCGAACTCAGGACCTCTGACTTATGAGTCAGGTGCCCTACTGATTGCGCTACCCGGCCTGGCATTTTTTTCCATTCAGTTCTCATGATGAAGTTACCCCCCCCCCCCCAGCAGGCACATTATGTTGAAATGACGTCGTACTGACGTCGATGCGACATAATGACGTTACATTGACATCAGTGTGATGTCATTTTGATGTTATGTGCCTGCTGGGCCTAGAGGCACAAGGGAACAAATTAATAAGTTGCATCTCCTGGCACCGAAGTTGTCCATGTCATCTCCAGTTCCAAGACTTTTGATACGAATATATTTTAAGGAGAAATAAGATTAGTTATTCTGGAAATATCATCTGATACTCCCTTCAACACTTTAAGTGCCTTAGACAAAAATAACTGAACTTGCAAACAAAGTAGATCTTGATGAGGTGGCTCATAATGAGCCACCTCATCAAGATCTACACAGTTTGCCTTATAGTCTTTGAATTTTCAACATGATATACCTTGAATGAAACATTTTTTTTTAAATTTTGCAGATGTAAATTTTGTCGTCTGCATTTTGGTGCTTAAAGGGTTAATGTGTAGCTCTGTAAATATGGTTTAAGGTAAATGGGTACATTTTCAGGGGAAGGAACTCTGCCATTTCTGCCTCCCTTCTCAATATGGCTGTCAACTCTTAATGGAAAGAATTGTTCCTCCAGGACCATTATTTTGTCCTTTAAAAGTAAACCCTATTTTTTTATAACGAGCTATGACATCCAGGAAAACAAATAGAAGTCAGAATGCAAAAATTACAGGGTATAAACCAGTCCGCCAATTTTCGCTTCCTGCAGAGACTGTCCATCATATTTGGCTTCTGCCGAGACTGTCCGCAAACTCTTGCTTCCTGAGGGACTACTGTCCTCGAAAAATGGCTTCCTGCCGAGACTGTCCACGTGACTCTGCTTCCTGCCGAGAGCCTCGGCAGGAAGCAGAATCGCGTGGACAGTCTCTGCAGGAACCCATTTATCATGTACAGAAGTCTAGGCAGGAAGCAAGAGATCACGGACAGTTTTGGCAGAAGCCAAATATGATGTACAACTGTAGGAAGCTAAAATCAGCGGAATCGATTATACCCTGTGAATATGTCTTAGTAAAGGTTAGACAGTGGTAAACTCTAGTGATAAATTTTGTGACAAATCACTGGGCAGACTAGCGTGATGTTATTTAGCGCCATGTGGACATCATTTTGACTTTTTGGTGATGTCTATTTTCATTTCTATGATGTTAGGTAGTATAATGTTGAATGCTGTTTTCTCACATCAGAAACTAAGGAAAACATGTAACTGCCTCTATTGCAGTCACAGTTATTGCTGAGATTTCTTCATGTAAAGAAAAAATCTAAGGGATACACTTGCTTATTCATCATTTTTTGATTGATTGACTGATTTAATGCTTAACCTCCACGGTAAACAGCTATGGTCATGTCGGGACGGTCAGTTAACCTAACCTTACAATACCTGGGCAGGCTTAGACCTCTTAAGCGGTTAACCAGTACTAAGTGCACATACTTTCGCCAGTAACTGACAACTGCCCTTCTTGAATCAGCGGAAGGAGAAACGAAAGTATGTGGCCAGGCCGGGTTTCGAACCCAGGACCCCTGACTTATGAGTCAGATGCCCTACTGATTGCCCTACGCGGCCTGCCTCATCGTTTTTTGTGTTAGAATCAAAATAGATTCTTGCAAACAAGTGAATCGTTGCCCAATATATCACTGGTTGTTGGTCAGTCATCAGTGAATATATCACTCATGCTTTGTGCTCCTGATATACCCACTTCATGACTGACCACCAAACAGCGATATGTTGGGCAACAAATAACTCTAAGCGAGAATCTATTTCTAAAATATATAACATTTTCAAATCACCTTTCCAGTCTTGAAGTGACAGCGCACTGAGCCTGTCTGGCTGTTGTCCTGGCCGAGAAGTTGATACCGCTGCTGACAAACTTGTCCACTGGTAACGTAGACAAGAATTTATTGGTTACGAGACTTTTTCCAGTTCCAGTAGAACCAACGAGAAGTAGCGGCTTGTTATGTCTGGTGAGAAGATCCAGGAAGAATCTCTGCCTCTCAGTTTCTGATGTGTTCACAATCAGCTCATTAATCTGTAAAAAAAAAAAATGAAACATACCAACCATCACACAAGGTTGAATCAACATTATTTCTTTCAACAATTTATGAGCCCAACTGAGAAGGAAGTCAAAAATAAAGATAGCAGAATAGCTTTCTGAAAGCATACCCATTCACTTTAAACAATTCTTAGCCAATACTGGCACCTCTAGGGAGATGGATAGATGGATGATTTGCAATTTCACATTCTTTTTAACAGTATTTCAGTCATATCAGGACAGTGGAAGGCTGTGTGTTGTTTGCAATTGGAAAAAAAATCTGCCTGCAGCCAGATTTGAACCTGAGACTGCTAGATTAGCAGGCTAGGGCTTAAGCAACTGAGCCACTGGGGTTCCTACTGTCCAAAAATTAAGCTGAACTTATAGACTTAGTACCTCCATCAGAAAACATCCCTGTTTAATAAATGAAGGCACCTATCACAGGGTATAATCGATTCCGCTAATTTTCGCTTCCTGCAGAGACTGTCTGTCATATTTGGCTTCTGCTGAGACTATCCACGAACTCTTGCTTCCTGCAGAGACTACTGTCCTCGCAAAATGGCTTCCAGCCTCGGCAGGAAGCAGAATCACACGGACAGTCTCTGCAGGAAGCCATTTATCATGTACAGAAGTCTTGGCAGGGAACAAGAGTTTGCGGACAGTCTTGGCGGAAGCCAAATATGATGTTCAGTCTCTGCAGGAAGCAAAAATTAGCAGAATCAATTATACCCTGTGCCTATGGGAACTAACCTTCACTGTATCATCAATGGTTGTGGGTGATACAAGACTTGTCCAACTACTCCAAATGCCAGTTGGTTTGGGTAGGCAACAGTAATCATATATTAGTCCTGTCTTTGGAAACATCAGTCCAGAAGAAAGCTTCAGTTTCTCTGGCCTGTAAAAAATATGGGTGTGATTTGTGGTCCAACGAAGCATCACTCTTCTGTATCACTGTGCTTGGCTAGTGATACTGAGCAGTAATCAGAGCTCTAGATAAGAGGGAGTATTCAATGATAATTAAGGATAATTTTTCTTAATTTTCATTGAAACAATATGTTGTGACCCCTCATCTGAACCGTCTCGACGAGACGGTTCAGATGAGGGGTCACAACATATGGTTTTATGCAGAAATAACAAAAATTATCCCTAATTATCACCAAATACTCCCTCTTATCTAGAGCTTTGAGTAATCCGAAGAGAAAGATTTTTCTAACTGCATTACATGCCTACCATACATTTTTTTGGATTTCCAACATTTGATTTTACCATACATACAAACAGAGTCAAATCAAAAGTGCAACTGATAGGAGATTTAATTAGCTATACAATATATTACACTTATTTTTATCATGATGTCAGATGTCACAGCGCAGGAGTCATGCTACCAAGATAGATGTGCACAGACTTTTTTTTTCCGAATTTTCTACAGATCTTTCCATCTTTTTTCTCTCTTCTCATGTTCCTAAATAATGCACATTTATCTCATATTTTTGTTTTGGCCCTGCTTGTTTGGTATGATCAGTATGGCATTTGAAAGAAGAAAAGGACAGTCCATTTTCAGAAGTCAATTTCTCAAGATTTTTTTGACATTTGAAAGCTTCTACTGTTGTCCGAGCATGTGTTTAGGACTGATACTAAGAGCATACAAGGCCATGGTACTGGCATATACAGAGAAATCAACTATAACAGAATGCTTGAATATAAGAGGTTGTGAGTTTTATTCTTTAAGTGATTGTCAGTAATTACGTTCAAAAACGCTATGGCTGTGAAAAGGATGTCATAATTTGGTCTATAGTAAACTTCATTAATGTCCTAAACTTTGAAATGTCACCAAGACAAAAATTTGGCAAGCTGACTTACTTTAAATGCTGCGTCTTTGTTCCCTCCAGCTGATTCCTGAAGAACTCGTCAAATTTGATCCTGGAATTTTCATCAAGTACCCCACCCACTGTCCATACCAGTGAGAACAGAAACTGACCAATTAGCATGTTAGAGACGTCTCTACCACTTTGTCTTAAAGGAAGGAGAAACAGAAAATATCTTAGAAATCCAGACTTTAAAACCATAGCTTTCTATCAGGGATGTCATGTGTATACAAACAACAGGAGCAAATTCTTTAAGTGTGGATGCCTATGTCAATAGGCATCAACACTTAAAGAATTTGCTCCTGTTGGATCACTTTCAAATGCAAAAATGAAAATGGTAGAGTTAATCCCCCTGAAAGAGTTCTCAGTCATCTCTAAGTATCCCCATACATACAGTAACATATTTCCTCTAGTAAATGGCCTAGGGCATGGCAATTCACAAGTTCTATAAAAGGTTTTCTTAGATAGGCAACAAATAACACTTTATAATGGTCTAGTAGATAGTGGCAATTTTTTCACAGAAGAAAATGAACCGAGGCATGTAACCCTATTGCACTCAGAATGGCCAAAACTCTATAGAGTTTTGGCCAATCTGAGTGCACTAGGGTTAACAGAGAGAAGGAATTTATTAGATAAAATGTAGTATGATTTGAACTTACTTGATATCGTCCATGAGGCAGGAGTAGAGTTTCAGCATGCTCATCACTAAATGCATAGCATCACATTTAACAAGCTGTCGACAACAGTTCTGTACAAAACTTACAGTTGGGGAAACAAGCCAGTCAAACAGCATCTGAAACAGATGTAACACAAAAGTATAGTGTCACCCTGCTCATAGAGTGGATAGGCATGTGATCAAGGGGCTAGAGGCACTAGCCCGGCCATGGTGCAGGAAACAGCACATTCAAATCTTCACTGGGCCAGCCAGTGACTGTCAACCCAGGAGTATGTAGATACATTTTTTTCTTTTTAATCTGGGAAGGATAAATAAGACAGTAAACTAGAAAATCATGTATGTAAGAAATTAATGATGCCCCCTGCAGCACCTGTCACAGGACATGTGTACATCCCTAAAGCACCAAGCTTTAGCACAAACACTATCTACAAAGAATCCACTGATAACATTACACAAACTTCCTACCCCACAGTAAAAAAATGCAGCCCAAAATGACTAAGTTTAAAAGGCCATAATTCTGTTGATTTTCTTTTTTCATCAAAAACCAACACGCACATCCTCATTATGTCCACAACAAGTATACATTGTCTGAAAAACAGCCACTGACAATTGTGGGAGGGATTGATTACACAAAGTACTTACCCTAAAATGCTAACATATGCCTAAAATGACTAAGTTCAAAGGGCCGTAATTCTGTCAAAAATTTTTCTAGCTTCATCAAAATCCCACATGCACAGCTTTAATATATCCACAGAATGTATGCAAGCTTTGGAAAAGATCCAATGAAAACTGTGGGAGAAGTTGATTACACAAACTTCATACCCTACAATGCAAAAAATTTACCTAAATGACTAAGTTCAAAAGGCCATAATTCTGTCAGAATTGATTCTAGCTCCAACAAAAACCCACATGCACATCTTCAATATGTTCACAGCATGTATGCAAGGTTTGAAAAAGATCCACTGAAAACTGTGGGAGAAGTTGATTACACTAACTCCATGCCTAACAATGCAAAATTTGCCTAAAATAACTAAGTTCAAAAAGCCGTAATTCTGTCAAAATTAATTCTAGCTCAATCAAAAATCCCCATGCACATCTTTAATATGTCCACAACATGTACACAAAGTTTGAAAAGGATCCATTGAAAACTGTGGGAGAAGTTGATTACACAAACTCTGTACCATAAAGTGTGATAGATGGATGGACAGACACACAGATGGATGGACAGTCAGGAGCAAATCTTAATGCCCCTGACTATTGTCATGGGGGCATAAAAAAGAAGGATGGAAATGTTATGGGGAAATCAAAATTGTCGCGAAAGCATGAGAGGGGAGTTACTGCTGAGAAAGTTTTGAAATTCTGAACACCTATTTCAAATCTTTTTTGTATAACCAACATGTGTATTGTGCTTAATATAGAGGATCTTACATGAGTGCTCATGTATTATTGAATTTATTAAACGAGTTGGGGAAAAAGATAAGATGCGAGGCTTTGCCAAGCATCTTATCGATTTTCCCCAACAAGTTTCATAAATTCAATAATACAGGAGCACAAATGCAAGATTCTATTTATCATATGACACTAAAATCGCATTTTATTAGCAAAATTTGCACTAAAACGTCACGGTTTCGCCATTAGAAAATGCGCCTTTTAATGGACGTTAACGTATAACGTTAAGACGGAATTTGCATATTTAATCCACTAGTTGATTATCGTTTTTAATGCATGGCTTTATTACACTCTCAGATGCGACGTCATAGGATAAACACCTTTCCAAGCCACACCCAGAATGTCACTGAAAAGTCACCTGATATATAAGGGACCGACCATTTGATATTCTGGGGGGGCCTGGTATTCTTGATGGAGACACGACATTTTATTTCACTGGCCTCTGGAAACAATTTCTTTTTTTTTCACCATGTGGGAGCTAATTTATTTTTTTTACAAACTAACTCAAACAGGTTATTTTTTTTTTTTAATTTTATAGCTGAACTATCAGATCCTTGTTTACTTGACCTTAATATCCTTTTATTTTACCCACATCAGTACTTTTAGACCTTTTTTCTCACAAAAAGAACATGGTGCTGTCTTTAACCAGGCCAAGGGCATGGCTTAGCTTGCTTTTGCAAACCATTGCCTGGAGCATGTTACTCTTTTCATCTAAGGTACAGATACAAACATCCCTGAATGAGTTTGGCAAAAAATTAGGCCTTAAATTAGGGATATTTTGGCCAAAATTTAGGGCTATTTTGGCAAAGTTTTAGGACTAACATTAGGAATTTAAGATTTTTTTCTATCCCAATATATGCCTAACCATGTCTATTCGTACTTTAGAAAGTTTGATAAATACTTACATGATAGAGTCACATTACTTACATGATAGAGTCACATTATACATGAATGGGCATTAATAAAATGGCTGAAAGTTATGTGCTAAGAAGTTAACAAAGGGGGGTCTGGGGGGCTGCGCCCCCCAGAAGCTAAAGCAATTTCCCAATTTCAATGGCAATTTTAAGACTGGAAACAACAGAGAAAAACTAGGAATGATTATAAAAATAGGGGTTTTTATATTAGGACTTTTGCCTTTTAGAGTGTTTATTGTGCCATAATGGTTTTGTCTCCCATAAGCTAGTGACTCTTTTGCAATTTAGTTTTAGTGGAAACATTTACTTAGTAATGTGGCAGATCAATAATACATGTATGTGAATGTTGTATAGGATGTTTTTGTAAATGTATACACATGCGGGCCCGCTGGTGTAAATCAATTGTAGATAATATTAAAATAGTACTATAAAAATGGGGGTCTGGGGCGCAGCCCCCCAGAAGCCAGAGACATTATAAAAACTCTATTCCAATGGAATAATCTGCAGACAATATTTTTTTTTTTAATTTTATGGGTGGAGACAGGTTATTTTTTTCTCTTACTTTTGAGGCCAGATTATTTTTTTGAACCCCCTTATGAGCCAGGATATTTTTTTCTTGCATATCCAAAGACAGGGAATTTTTTTTGATAAATATACCAGGCCCCCCCCCCCCCCCCCCCCCCCCCCCCCCAGAATATCAAATGGTCGGTCCCTAAATGACCAATGAAAAAAAAACTCAGCAAGTGACATAGTTTCACAAACATATCACAAGTGTTGAATGTTCCACAATATGTCCCTGCTTTTACCTTACATATAATAAAGAGATGCATTACTTATTTAAAGTAGGCATGGCCTCAGAAAGGTGTATTGGTACAGGTACGTGCCTGTGAGTATAATATTCATCCCTTTTTTGAGCATTCTTGGTATATTTTTGCAAGAGTGTCAAGCTAAAAAATTTAAGAGGACATTATGCTAATAAAGTAACAAGATGAAATAACTACAGTAAAACCTCTATATATTGGGACAGTTAGGTCTGAGCAAATAGTGCAAACCCAGATCCGACTGCTCCTTGAGGAGCAGTCTGATTAGGGTTTACACTATTTGCCATCCCATTTGTATTTCTTGGACACATTAAAAACCAAACTGTTCCAATTTAAGGACAATTATGGTAATTATTTTTGGTGTCCCAATATTTAGAATTTTTGCGGTAATCAATAAACTGCACTACCTTGATGATTTCTCTTTGTTCTGGAGTTATTTCATGTGGAAGATTTTGTTGAAGCCAAGACTTGACCACTGCTTGCCAGCCTAACTGGGCAGGATCCATGTAGACCATACCATTCCTATAAAACAGAAAATGTAAAGACTCATCAAGATACACATGGCATCACTCAGAAAACAAGAGCTGTCAGAAGACTACAAAGCACGCCTTCCAGGAGCTTGACTCTCACAGCGATGGTAATATTGAAATACTCTTGTCTAGATGTTTGTGAGTGTCAAGTACAATGATTGCCATCCATATAGGGACTGAGAAATATGACTGAGTCAGTGAAGCATCAAACATAAGTCAAGTGCATACATAGATAGTGAAGTTAAAATGTCTGTATATAAATGCCAAGTATCATGGCTCTAATCTATATAGGGGCTGAGAAATGTTACACAGTCAGTGGAGCATAAATGTTACAAAGTCAGTGGAGCATATCATAAAGTTGGTGAAGCAAAAATATAGGTTGAATCCAGGGCTACAGAAATCCGATTTTTTGTCGGTCCGGACCGATTTTGAGTTCGAAAAACCGATTCAGTTTGCATAAGGCACTTTTTTTTCGGTCCGAAAAAACACGATTTGCGATGTATGATGACATAATTACCTGGATTTTAGCCATGTGTCATATTATTAATCCAATAATCACGCACTGCTGTCAAAAGTTATCACAGATTTGTCTTGCCAAGGTGTGAACACTACTGAATTTCAGAATCTTCGATAATTAGCACATCACAATTTTGGCCAGCGGCAAAGGTTTTGCAAAACTCGTAATACACACGTCGTGCCGATGCATGGAAAAAGGCTGTGCAATGTAAGGTTACTGACTACTGTATACTTTCAAAGATAGCATAAGGGAAGAATTTGACTTGCAAAAAAGAACATTTAAACCGGACTTGATTATATGTAGTCTGGTCAGGTTTTTTTTTTAAGCCGACGTCATTTCTTGTGCAGAATTTTTTTTTTCTTCATCCGAAGGTACCTTTTTGCAAGTATACGAGTATTCATATTTCAAGGGAATTAACTCGAATACAGTAAAAATACGTCAATCAAAATACTTCGGCCAATTCCGTAAATGAAGATCGGCGAGGATGTCTGATTGGTCAACATGTGTACTTTCACTTTCGGTCTGACTGTCTCTGCGCTTTAAAGCGCATTTTTACACGATAAGTAAAAACATGTGGACTAAATGGCTACTTCAGCGATGACATCCGCGTTATAACGGCACTCCAGTGTAGTCATTGGTTTTCGTGACTTTTTTGGGATTGTTGAATACACAGTGTAGTCATTAGTTTTCGTGTCTATTTTGGATTTGTATGACGTCATCGGACGTCGGACCAATTTAGATTTCACAATTTCTGTAGCCCTGGTTGAATCCATACATGGATGATGGTCTTGAAATGGTCCATATGTAAGTGTGTCCCAAGTATCATGGCTCTAACCCATACATACAGGAGTGGTGGTAGTGTAGTGGATAACACGCTGGACAGATCTCATAATTGATCCCCCGCTTGTCCTGTCTTTCGGATTTAAACCAAGATCCCATCTCCATATGACCTAGTTGTTGGTGAGACATTAAACCAGAGTTCACTCACTCACTCTAAACCATATAGGGACTGAGAAATATTATAAAGTTCGTGAAGTGTATCATAAAGTCAATGAAGCAAAAATATAGGTCGAATCCCTACATGAATGGCTGTAGTGAAACAATCTTGTCTATATGTAAGTCTGTGCTAAGTATCATGGCCCTGTCCCATATACAGATTGAGAAATACCACAAAATCAGTGAAGGGTAAAGTCAATGAAGCTAGCAAGAAAATAAAGGTCAAATCCATATACAGAAGATGCTGCTGAAATGATCTGGTCCATGCATAAGTGTGTACAAAGTATCACAGCTGTAACCCGGCCCCCATATGAAAAAAAGAAGGGACCAAAACACTCAACCAACACACTATGAAAACATAGTGTTTTGATGGTGCATTGATAGTGCAAAATTTCACATGCAAATGAGCTACCAAGGCACTAACCTTGAAGACACCATCAAGACACTTTGACCAAAACACCATCAAGGCACTTTTACCAAAACACCATCAAGACACTTTGACCAAAACACTATCAAGATACTTTGACCAAAACACTATCAAGACACAAGCAATTTCAAAGGTGAACTGAAGGTCAGGTCAGTATACAATTACACAAGCATATGCCTTTAAATCGTGTCAACTGCAATTATGCCCTACCTTTTATTTTATACCCTAAATATTAAACAATTGCAACTCAACATACAATGAAAACAGCTTGTAGTGAATACATAAGCCTGTTCTCTGTAAATATTTAGTTGCTTAACCGTTTTATATGCTGATAAGCGTATGCTTTTCATGCCAAACAAAAAGTTTTATATGTCAATAAAGCACTTTCCAAATTCCTTAAACAAAATGAATTAAGTCAGTTTGTTGCTTGATATCACACACTCCAGTGATTCCAATGTTGCATGATGTTTTTCTATATATGAATTAAATGTTCAGGTAAGCATGATCAGACAAAACTAATTAATTAATTGCTGGAGTTGCATAAACACATGGAACAACATGAAAATGCAAATAAACTAATTCTAAAATTATGTTTAAACTACTTACACTGCTATTGAACAAGCTCCTTTACAACATTTGTCATGATTAAACATTTGAACTAAAATAACTAGCTGTTACAGAAGAAACACATTCAAACACTCCCTCCAATATTTGAAAACAGGAAATGAGTCATTACATATGGCTGCCAAATCTGATTTTCTATTGGTCAGAAATTTTCAAATCCAAGATGGTAACCAAGACACTAAAATTGGCTGCTGGGCCATTAAAAAACTGCAGGATCCAGGTATAAGTTTACCAAGACATTATCAAGGCACTGTGGCATTCATCAAAGTTCACCAATGCACGATCAAATTACTACTCCATGAACAAAGTGGACCAAGACACCATTAATGTACTTTTTCCAAAAGTAACTTGGTAGTGGTTTGGATAGCGTTTCAGACCAAGGCACTTCACCAAGTTACAAAAAAGTGATTTGATAGCACCTTGATAGTGCATTGGTTGTGTTTTGGTTCAATTCTTTTTCATATGGGGCGCCATACAGGGACTGAGAAATAACATAAAGTCAGTAGGTCACTGTCCAACAAGGTTGGTTACATTCAGATGCTCTCATCCAGATACAAGTGCTCACCAAATATCATCACTCTAACCCTTATGGCTACTTTGAAACTGACTTAAACACAAATGCAATACATACATCAACCTAAATTTTTTAAAAGTCAGTAGACCTAGACCAGTAGGTCAAGGTCATACATGGTGCTTACCTTCAAGTGACCATGTGCTGATGTAAGTGTGTACCAAGTTTCATTGCTCTAGCTCGTATACTTTGTGAGAAAAACATGCAAGAATGGTGTTTAGCCCATTCAATTCGGGATACCCCTTTAGGAGTATCTGGGCAAACAGTTTGGATCAAGATCAGGCCCCACAAATATGGGGCCTGATCTGAGATCCAAACTGTTTGCTGCCTAGACGTCCTAAACCTAAACACAAATGTTTAACATAGGTTAAACTGCTCACAGACACGAACAAGGACATGCATGAGGAGGCAAAAGTGAACGCTGACGCATACTCGGACTACAATGCTGGGGGTATAGCATAAGCTCTCCTTTGCTTTGCAACGGCCTGCTAACATAATCAACAACTTTTAAAATCAGGGGCCGTATTCATAAAACGACTTAAGTGGTTGCTATGCTGTTGCTAAGGCTAAATTTCTTTGAAGGAGATTCCCTACAACTATGAAATTTGCTCTGGAGGAACAGTCTTACAAAGACTGTTCCTCCAGACCAAATTTCATAGTTGTAGGGAATCTCCTTTATAGATATTTAGCCTTAGCAACTGCATAGCAACAACTTAAATGGCTTTATGAACCCGGCCCCAGGAATTTAATTTCTTTGTCTGAAGTCAGAATATTACCATATTCATTCAGTTTTGCTCTCAAACACAACCTCAAGAATCTAGATCCAACTTACAGATAGCCCCTAACAAAAATCTTTCCAGATCCATCTTATAAACAATAATCCCAAAATCTAGACCATCTCATGATCTGATATGATGAATCCCAAAAGATCAAGATCCATCTTATAAATAATCCCCAACCTCTAAATCTGTTTTACAAACAAAGCCAAAAATCCATTTTAGTCCATCTTATAAACAACCCTCAAATCTAGGTCCATCTTATTAAAACAACCCCCAAAATCACTGTCCATCTTACAAACTATTTTGATGGGTTCTTCCAGGCTTGAATTTATCAGACATGTCCCATCCCTACTGTTTTTCTTTTCTCAAGGCAATGCGAGCTCAACACGCAAGAATGTTGTTTAGTGTATATGTACCCAGCAAACCCCAACCAGCCTATGCATCCATCCAGTCTGGCCCAGAGGTTCTAAAACTTGAGTACTTTATCAAACTCAAAATAAAGCACACTGATTGGCTGCTTCCGAGCATATGCTCTGAAGCAGCCAATCAGTGTGCTTTATTTTGAGTTTGAGATTATTCTCAAGTTTTATAACCTCAAACCCAGATCTCACCCATACTTCTTGCCTAGACCCAAGCCTAAAGATAAAAGACTCCCTACCTGCTGACAAAGGCTGGAGATGCCACACGGCAGTCTTGAGCTTCAAACAGTATGCTCTGTTTCTTGCCCAGGGACAGCTGTTCACCATTAGCCAGACATAACTGAAGACAGAAAAACTTCATATCTGTACATGCAAATGAGTTGCCTTATTTCTTTGGTTACCATAATGACCCTAAATATTCAGACAGAGCAAACATGGTAGACCCAGAAACGAGCAGTTTGATCAGGGTCTACAATGTTTGCCATTCACTAAGCATCATTTGTTGCATTAATGTGTGTAAAATCCACTTTCTAAGAACTTTGGAACAATAATGGTCCGACTTTCCGGTGTCCGAAATTTGTAATTTTTCTGGAAGAGAAAAAACAGTACTTTAGCAGTATTTCCTAAGAGTGATTATATTTGAAGTCATTCAAGGGTAGATAACCCATCTTATAGCTGATAAATGATACCCTAACAATATTCACAAAGCAAACACATTTTTTGGTGGCCACCTTAAGAATATCCCTCCATACTTCATCCTGGTGACTGACCACTTTTGTGTATGAATGAGGGTCCTGCAAAAAGTTTTGTCATTAGGAGTGGATTTCTTAACCCATTGCATTCTGGGTATTTTTTGTTGTTTGCTGAAATTGTTGTCTGCATCAAAAATCAAGAATATTTTGACAATATTGGTCTAACCAACTTTTGTAGAGATAATGTCTAGGCAGCAAACAGTTTGGATCTCAGATCAGGCTGATCTGGATCCAAACAGTTCGCCCAGATACCCCTAAAGGGGCATCCCGAATGGAATGGGTTAACTGAAGCATTTTGTCAACAAACCTTCAAAGTACATGTATTCCCCTTTTACAGAAACACATTTTTGTAACCTTTTTATAGATAGTGCACAAAAGGATAATAAATGTTTTCAGATGCCAAGAAAGCCTTAACATACTCACATTTGGGTGGGGAGGAGGGCTGTCATGAATCAGATGGACCCCTGATCCTCCTTAGTTTGTGATTGCATGCTTCTTGCAGTCAAACTATTCACTTTTTCAAACAGAGTTATTATACAGGAGTCCAGTAACTGAATGACCAGACGGACATGGCTCTTGAACAACTGGCCAACTTAAATTAAAGAAAACAGCACACATCTTTTTTGTACCGACCGTTCTTTCAGGCATCAAGCTTACTACTTCTGTGGTGTTAGTTATTTGTATCTAAATTAATAACCAAACTGTTTGGACTGAATGGGTACAGCAACTGTTAGGGATGCGCAATAATACCGATATATCGCAATACGTTCTGAAAAAAATACGTATTGCGATACGGTCCGCCCGTATCGATACGCTGACGATATTTTAGCTCCTACATGATATAAAAGCCATAACGTATTTTATTGTTATATAAACATTTTTCTTATTCCTTAAAACGTTACTGAAAAGATCGTTTACAAAATCAAAATCATATATTTCACGCCTAACGCTTCTGACCTAATGGCGGTGCTTTGATCAACCGGTTTAAACCAGTCACTGGAAAAATATATATAACGCTTGACCGCACGGCATGAAAAGATTAATAAAAATTGATTGGTTTAAAGACTTTGATAATTGCACAATCAGCGGTAATAAGCGTTAATTGGGTAGTTTAAGAACTCACATGGACAGCGAGGTTTAGTGTGATTGGCTTCACAAGATAAAGTAACTATCGGAAAAACAAAGATCAGCCTGCGCATGTTCTCTGTCTGGCCATAGACTTCCTTGTTCGCATATTATGAATCCTGGGGACTCTATCTAGTAAAAATTGATGACGCTGTTTGTCAAGCACAGTTGCGCAGGTTTGATGTATATTCTCTATACGCACATGGCATACGGTCTCTTATCGCCCAGACACATCCTAAATGGACTCTTCCGTCTTCGTTTAAAGATTTGTCAAATCAGCCGAATCCTGATTTGGCTTTACTAGAGCAATGTGTTACGAAAGGGAACTATCACGCATCAAATTCGGCATCAGCTTCGCAATATACCTGAATTCGTTTCACAAATTATACCGCAACCAGTCAGGGCTAAAAATAGATTGATTGACAGGAAGGGCGCGTGACTTGGTAAACTTTCGCAGTATTTGAAAAACGTGTTGAAAATGTATGTCTCTGTTTCTAAAGATGAAATTGACTTTGATAGTTGGATCAGCCGCACAAACATGCTTTGGCTGATAGGTATGATGCCTTATATGGGCTAGATATATCTACAGATTGAACGTTGCAAGTTATCTTAAGATGAAAACAACAACTGGGCGTTTCAAACAGTGAATTTCTCCGAGAAAATGTTGTCTCAAAAATCTTGTTCTGCTATAAGCCGCGCCGCTATTTCAGTCCTAAAATCTGAGGCATAATTCTGCGGGTAGTACATGCCTTTCTACCATTACTGAAAATGTTGTAGTGTGCCGCAAATGCGATATGGTTGTCAAACATTCATGAAAATAAACGGTATACTTACAGTTAATAAGTATAACTACAAAACTTGAAGTCTTAGTTTTCCTGCTGATAAACAGCTACCTTTAGGAAAATGCATAAAAAGCTAGATATAGGATTGCCCTTCTTTTTCAGACTAAGCCTTTAACCAAAATCTTAGCCAGACAGTTTATTTAGAGGAGTTCCACTAGTCATTCCCCTGTCCAGTTCAAGTCACACTAAATATGAAGGATAAATGAAAACACCAAAGTTAAACATAATACATCTTTATTATCTCATATCTACTTCCATGCAAAGCCCTCCTGTGTACTTTACATGTAGAAAACAAATGTCACAATATATTGTGATACGTATTGCAATACAGTGTGAGTGTATTGCAATATATCGCAATACGAAAATTCTGGCAATACCCATCCCTAGCAACTGTAATAGGTCTGAGGTAGCTCTCCAATTAACCTTTAAAGCGCCAAAAATTAAAATTGTTGAACTGGCAAACAGTGTAGATCCAGATGAGGTGGCTCATGATGAGCCACCTCATCTGAATCTACACTGTTTGCCCTCTAGTGTTCAAATTCTCAACATGATATCGCTTAGACGAAACATTTTTTGAAATTCTGCAGACGTAAATTTTGTCGTCTGCTATTTAGCGCATTTAGGGTTAAATTCTGACAAAAGTGTTGAAATGCAGTCAAACTTTAAGCAGGCACCCAAGGTAAGGTCCAAAACCACTTGCTTAAGGCAGGTGCTTACTAATACAGTTCAATTTTACACTGAAACTGCTAATTTGGGATATGAAATTTTGGCGTTTTAAGACAGGTTTTTGCTAAATAAAGATGGTCTTTCATAACCGCACACTCAGAACAATTAAATGCAGGGTGACTGGAAAAAGGGCAACATGGAGTAGGGCAGGAAATACCGTGTGTTTATACTTTTCAAGAGACAGAAAATGATATGAAAGCCTTCAACAGAGTTCGCTGTTGAAACAGGAATGGTAAGTTGTTGGGTTTTGTGAGAGTTTCAAAAGGAAAAGCAGTGTGCGCTTGTGCAGTTTTTCCTGAAATGGCCTTGGTGTGCAGTTATAGGGGCATGTACGGTAAATGGGTCGATTATGGTATATTATAAAACAGAGTACTGCCACTTGACTGAAAGCTTGAGGTGTATTACCTTCTTGTTGTCATCAAGGAGTGTGTTGATGTTCTCCACCCAGATAGCGTCAACAGGACCGTCGAGCATGAGCCACTGGCGGTGATCAGTTGTGCTAGTAGTTTGCCAGCGGAAGTTTCTAGTTAATACACCTGTATTCCAGAAATATAGGATTTTTTTTCTGCCAAAACAATCCAAAAATCCAAAAATCTAGATCCATCTTATAAGATGGATCTAGACTTTTTGGATTGTTTGTTTTGGAAGAAATTAAAAAAAACAGAGGACCAATGGTCCTATAGCTCACCTGACACCTTCAATTTGTCATTTCACTCATTTGTTACAAATTTGCAACCAGTAGCTTAAAAGGTGTGCATATTTCAATTTTAAAATCTCAATGACCTTGAGCAAAGTTCAAAAAATGACCTTGACCTTTGATGACCTTATGTCTTCATGTATTTAGTTAACCATGTTTTCAATTATTATATCTAAGCTTAAGAAGTTTCCATGAAATCAACTGTTTAAGCATTTTCCCATATAAAAGCATAACATACCAAAGTTGACCTTGCTATAAATTAGGTCAAGGTCAATGCACCGTCATGATTTGTACAAACTATGATGGGCCCGAGTCCTCAATGCTACATACCATGCCATGTGGTCATTGGGCCTTTGGTTCTGGAGAAGAAGATTTTTGGAGGAGTTTTACCATATATGGGCATAAGCTCAACAAACTTTGGTTCTTTTGACCCAGTGAAGCTCCGTATGAAATATGGCTTCAAACAGCCCAGTGTCTTCAGAGAAGATGTTTGTAAATGTTGACAGGCGACAGAATCACAGTGACCTTGAACAAAGGTCAAAGAATGACCCTGACCTTTAACAACACAATATCTTCATAGGCTCATTTAGTTAACCATAAATACCAAATATCATATCTTACACTTGAATGGTTTCTGAGAAATCCACTGTATAAGCATTTTCCAATGCATCAAAATTGACCTTGCCATAAATTAGGTCACAGTCAATGCACAGTCCTGAATTGTATTAATTATGATGGGCCCAAGTTCCAAATGCTATATACCAAGTTTCAAGGTCATAGGCCTTTTGGTTCTGGAGAAGAAGATTTTTGAAGGGGTTTCACCATATATGGACATGGCCGCCATCTTGGTCATGTGACTCAGACCCCGGGAACAAATTTCCGTTCCCCCATCCCATAAGACTCCATATGAAATTTGGCTTCAATCGGCAAAGTGGTTTCAGAGGAGAAGATGTTTGAAAATCTTGACAACAGACGGGCTGACAGAATGACCTTGACCTTTAGTGACATAATATCTTCAGCTGCTCATTTAGTTGACCATATATACCAAATATTGTACCTAAGACTTTAATAGCTTCTAAGAAATCTACTGTTGCAGCGTTTTCCCATATAAAAGCCTAAGGTACTAAAGTTGACTGTGTCATAAATTAGGTCAAGGTCAACGCACCGTCATCATTTGTATAAACTATGATGGGCCCAAATGCCCAATGCTACATACCAAGTTTCAAGGTCATAGGCCTTTTGGTTTTGAAGAAGAAGATTTTTGAAGGGTTTTTACCATATATGGGCATGGTGGCCATCTTGGTCATGTGATCCGGATACCTCCAACAACTTTCGTTCCCCCGACCTAGGTAGGCTCCATATGAAATATGGCTTCAATGGGCCCAGTGGTTTCAGAGGAGAAGACGTTTGAAAATGCTGACAGCGGACGGAGGATGGACGAAGGACAGACGTACCAACAAAATGGGTTTGTGGGGCTTCAACTGTCTAAATCTTAAGGGGCTAAAAAATTTATGTGGCTACTGATTTTTATGTGTCTACTGGTCACCTAAAGGTCTAACCTACCAAGAGGTAATAGACAAATTTTATGTGGCATTTTTACAATCATTTATATCTAACCCCATAAGAATAGAATGAAGTTCCTTTTTTGTGTGTTTATAATATAGGAGGCTCTCAACTACCACTCAGAGGGAATTTCAAATCTGAAATTTTAGAACAACTTTACACACAATTATATTCATGTGGCTTGACCACATAAAGATGGATGTCCAATGTCCAAGGATTCTGGACAAAATTTATGTGCCTTTTTGCCAATGTCTTAGTGTAACCCCTCTAATACCCCCTGTACTAACAGAAAAATGGGTTTCTGTGGCTAGCCACACAAACTTATTAAGCCACTTAAAGCTGTTCTGTACCAAAACAAAGCCACACAAACCCAATTTGTAAGAGCAGAGGGATGGACGACGGATGCCTGGTTATACTATAAGCTCACCTATGAGCCTAAAGGCTCAGGGAAGCTAAAACCCATCTCATAACTGATGAAATAAAGTATGGCACGCAAAAGGGTGCTTTTCAACTACAGTAGAACTTCAATGGCTCGAACTCTGATGGCTCGTTAACCCTGCCTGGCTAGAACTCTTTCCTTGGTCCCCAGAGGTCACTTTATATAGAAATAACCCTGGATAGCTAAAACTACCCTTGGCTGGAGCTAATTCCAAGCCTGTTCGAGCCAATGAAGTTCTACTGTATGTATCCATGCAATTTAGCAGATGTTTTTCGAAAGGATCTCCATGCATGGTGTGTAAAGACACTGACCATACTGTACAGACTAGCATGTATAACCCTTGGCAATCTACATATTCACTAAACACTCTTTCTGAATACATCAATAACAGTTTTAACTGTGAAACATAGTTTAGAGAGTCCTCAAAGCATCAAAAATGCAGACACAAAAATGCAGGCATCAAGATATATCCAAAGCATTTCATCCTAGCTACTAGAATGTCATATTGAGAATCCAAAGACTAGAAGGCAAACAGTGTAGATCCTGATGAGGCAACTCATAATGAACCATCTAATCAAGATCTATGCTGTTAAAAAATGCAACTATTTTCAGTTTTAGCACTGTAAGTATTAAAACATTTACCATCTGTCCACTCATGTGTCATGGGGTCAAAGCTGCCATACAATTCTTCTAATGTAACTGCTTTTGGACTGACAATCCTATACTCCACCTGTAATAACAGAAGTTCCCACATTTCAGACATAGAGGATCTTGCATGAGTGCTCATGTATTATTGAATTTATTAGACAAGTTGGGGAAAAAAGATGAGATGCGAGGCTCTGCCGAGCATCTTATCGTTTTTACCAACGAGATTGCAAGTTTGCAGATTGCAAGATTCTATTTATCTACTCTAAAAATCACATTTTATCAGCAAATTTTGCATTAAAACGTCACGATTTTGACGTTTTATGGACGTCAAGGCATAACATTACGGCGTAATTTGCATATTTAATCCACTAGTGGATTATCATTTTTGATGCATGGCTTTATTACACTCTCAGATGCGACGTCATACGATAAATTGTTTAAATTAACTCTTTAAGCCCAAGTGACGAAATTAGCAAAATGTGCAAACAGCATAGATCCTGATGAGGCGGCTCATAATGAGCCGCCTCAGCTAGATCTACACTGTTTGCCCTCTAGTCTTTGAATTCTCAATATGAAATGTCTTGGACAAGGCATTTTTTTAATTTTTGCAGACGTAAATTTTGTTGTCTGCTTTTTGGTGCTTAAAGAGTTAATAACTGGAGTTTTCCCATTCAAAATTACCCTACATAAGTTACTCAGAGATTTCTCTCCTAAAACAACAGGGCCCAGTTGTTCAAAGCATCAGTCAGCCTAACGAGGTCATTAAGAGGTCAACTCGTTAAGTGTTTTGTGACTTTATAGCCAAATACACTTATATTTTATGTTGAAATATGTGAGAAGCTTTTGCAATGCAAAAGCTTCTCACATTTTTGCAACAAAAAATATTGGCATACTTGTGATACTACCCCATGAAATTTTAACGTCACGTTAACTAACGACGTCATTAGTTTTGAACAACTGGGCCCAGATCTCTAGATGAGGTGCGATTCTGAGGATTATTCACAGATAATATTGTTTATATTTTTCAATGAAAACCTATGTTGTGACCCCTCATTAGAATGGTTTAAGCAATATGGTTCGCTTAGATGGTTCTAAGGAGTGGTTGAAAAATATTTTCCATGGAAAGGTTAGGAAAATTATCCTTAACCCTTAATGCGCCAAGAAGCAGACGACAAAATTTACGTCTGCAGAATTTCAAATAATGTTTCCTCCAAGCGATATCATATTGAGAATTCAAACACTAGAGGGCAAAAAGTGTAGATTTAGATGAGGTGGCTCATTATGAGCCACCTCATCTGGATCTACACTGTTTGCCAATTCAACAATTCTAATTTTTGGCGCTTTAAGGGTTAAATTATCTCTGTTAGCCCTTCTTATCTAGAGCATTGAAAACAAAAAATCTACATTTCTAGAACAGTGTTGGAATGAAAACTCCCAGTCTTAAAATTTAACCCAATAAATACAACAGTCAAACATTCTGCTTCATGACCATATTACAACTACAACAGCTCTTGTTTTTCTGCCTGTAAAAGACTCTGATGCTAGAGACCATGACCTGCGTCTCACATTTTACTACTGGGCATGAACATCAATAATTCAAAAGAGTCTGTTATATTTGTTGCTACGGTGTATTCTTTGCTTCCAGGCAATCTAAGTTTTCAGAACTTACTCATTTTCTGGAGCTGGTGTTATGTGCTGTGTACAGCCCTAAAACATTTCCCTGTACTTCGTCAAATTAGGGGATAACTGTATTCAAAATTGTCCTTTGGGGAGGTAAATCATCAGTTTTATGGTTGGAAATTTCGTTTTATGGCGACGCGCTAGCGGAGCCGTAAAACGCAATTTGCGACCATAAAACCGATGATTTACCTCCCCAAATGACAATTTTCAATACAGTTATCCCCATTCTAATGCTCTTTCCTACATTTTCAACTTTCATAATGTACTAGTTTCACCCATTTCAAGCCCTGTCAGCAACGTAAAACCAAACGTAAGCCAATGAGAAGCAAAGTTACTTAATGACGTCGGGTTTGCGACAGTAAATCGCAGAATATACTGTTGCAAATTTTTGATGTTATCCAATCAGACGTCGCTTTATATTTGTAAGTGCATTAGAATTGCAGCTTACTTATTTTCTTGTCATTTTGGATCACTGAGTTTATTTTGAACCTAGAATTCTGCTTAAGATGCTGCTTAGACAGGATGACCAGTTTTGCACATCTCAATACTGGTTATGAATAGACTCAGTCAAACCGAGTTTGCCATATTCATTCGTTTGGTATATTCCTTGCTTCCAAGGGATCTAATTTTCAGATCTCATCTGATTAATTTAGATAAGTAAAACAGTTTGTGATAGATATTTTCATCTTTAAAATTTACCTTTAAAGTACAAAAACAAATACAGTCTGATCTGGGTCTGCACTGTAAAGGAGCAGCCTGGCCCAGAGGTTATAAAACTTGAGTACATTCTTAAACTCAAAATAAAGCGGACTGATTGGCTGCATCCGACCACATGATCTGAAGCAGCCAATCAGTGTGCTTTTGAGTTTGAGATTATTCTCAAGTTTTATAACCTCGAACCCTGATCTGGGTCTGCTCAACCCTATCTGTTCCAATACTGAGAATTTTTATGGTCAATACATAATTCCTCCAGCGACATAGCACTCTTTCAGATGCTTATAGAAGAGCATCATCAGGCAGATTGAGCAAGAAGTCTTTGGAAGACTATAATGTACCACCTGCCTTTCAACTCAGAAGTAGGTAGAACCTGACTCTAATACACTAGTACATGTACTGCATTCACAGTAATGATTATAGGAGTCGCGACACAACAAAACCAACATAGTGGCATGTGTGGCTAGCAAGGACTCAGATCAGCCTGGGCAGCTGCTCAGCCTGATCAGAGTCTAAGCTGTCCACATGGAGGTAGCTTAGACCCTAAGCCTTTAAGCACACAGCAAATACTCTGATCAGACTGGGTGGCTGCCCAGGCTGATCTGAGTCTTTGCTGGGTGCACATGCCACTTTGTTGGTTTACTCATGTTGCGGCTCATATATCTTTAACTAGAATAGGAGCTATGAGATACTCACCTTTGATTCATTCATGAGTCCTTTTCTATGTAAATCAGTGAGTGAATCTGCCAGTATCTTATAAGCAGTGGTCTTCCCTCCTACTGGATCACCGAGGATCATCATGCCGTGACGAGTCTGAAGGGTTGTGTATAACTGAAACACACAGTGAAATTGTAACATTCTGGAACAGAGCTAAACAGAAAGCTGTGCAGAGTCAGGTCAAATTGTTCCTATTAATGCAGCAGTCTGATCTGGTTCTGCTCTGTATGCCATTCAGCAAACAATGTGCAAAGCCAGGTTAAGTTTCAGTTTGTCATAAAATCACACTTGTATGAGATAAAATGAACTATCCTTCTAAAAGAAGGGGTGAAAATATCAACATACCTTCATGCTTGTTGAGATAATTAACCCTTAAAGGGAAATCACCCTATAAAAACTGCCATTGAAATTTTGTTGAAACTTCACACAGTGGTAGAATATTATATGCTGAGTGAAAAAATGAAATAAAAAGATGGGGTCACCGTACTACTTTTTGAGATAATGCAGCGCCATCTATGTGCCTGTTTGAAACATGACTATGTCCATTACGAATACTTTATCCAAGAAAATAGATGACCGATCGTTTCGAAATAAAGATCAATTAACTCCTCTTTCTTGTCTTTTTGTTTGACCATCAAAATTGTCATCGTCGTATGTCTCATTATATAGGTTATTTCCAGTTTTTAGTTTGCCGCCATTTCCCATTACTGGGTAAAACGTGGAATTTCTTCAATATAAAAAGTTCCACAATTGAATTTTTTATATACTTTTAATATAGTAAAGGAATGATCTCCCCCGTGCAAATAAGCAAATAAAAACTATAGGTCATCGACCAAATATTCGAGTTATGGAAAGAAAACCACTTTTATTTCGTGCGGTTTTCATATAAGCGCGTTGACGTCAATGTTTTATGCGTTGACGTTGCTTTCTATTTGGCGCCATCAACGGACATATGGATAATGATCTTACCTTTCTATGCTTGTTTATAGCAATGCAATATAATTCCCTATTCAATTTCAGCAATGTTCCTATGTCTTGAACATATAGTCTATATAAAATTGTCGCCCTCAAAATTTTCTCGTATGCAGACAACACATTAATGAGAGAAATTCCAAGATCTGAAACTAGGCACCATGTTCATTGTTATTTCTAATAGAATTCGGAACTTTTTTCTCGGTCTAGATTATACCACATTTATATCTGATGAACAAGTTTATGTGTGAACATTCAACTTATTGGACCCAGCCTCTGACGACATGTATTTTCACAGAAATATCGGCAAAGCTTGGTCCGTGGTGTATGATTTCAGTTTATCATTTAGTGCTGAGACCAATTTCCGAGGGTGTGCATTTTTGATCATTTTTCCCTGTTCGCATCGACAATCTATGAATCCTATTGAAAGTCTAGGGCGATTAGTGAAAAATAAGTGTGTCGCCGCCTAGCCGTTGTAAAATTTGTTTCTCAGGAGAACAATGTGGCTGATCGTCTTATATCTTACAGGGCTTCCACTAACTTTCAAAATTTGGAAGTCCAGACTTCCATGGTGTCAGATTTGGACGTATTGAGAGAATTTTTTGGAAGTCCGAAGATTTTAGGAATGACTTATGCATGTTTTTTTTACCTCCACCCCCGTGCCCCCCCCCCCCCCCCCCCCCCCCCCCCCTCCCTTCCATGGTGTCAGATTTGGACGTATTGAGAGAATTTTTTGGAAGTCGGAAGATTTTAGGAATGACTGATGCATGTTTTTTTTACCTCCATCCCGCTCCCCCCCCCCCCCCCCCACTTTTCATCCAAAAGCTCAGTCATCGTGATTTGATAAGTTGTTTTGCAGACTGCCGTAAGAGGTTGTATCTACGAGTGGGCGTTATTTTGATAATTGTTTTTGACAGGTAGGCGGTCAGACATATATATATGTTACCTGGTTCAGTGCTCCATACGGACAATCTCGATTGGCCCGTAGGCGGTCTTTACGTCTGGCTAACACCTGCGTTAATCCGATTGATTATGACACGTGCTAGAATTTTAAAGACAGTGGCGATATTTTATACGTCGGGACAAGATCAAACGGCCGTATGTGACAATTATCTGGCGTATGCCAGACGCCACAGGTCCCATTTCTCGACGTACGGAAGCAAATCTTGGGCGTAATATATGGCCATACGCCCGTTAACAGAAACCCTGTATCTTAGAAGCAACTATTTTAAAAAAAAAAAAAAAAAAGAAAAAAAAAAAACATAATTATTACCTTAACGACATGAGGTAACAATAAAAGCTTAGATCAGCCTGTCCATTTGCTCAGTCTGATCTCCGCTTTCACTGTTTGCATGGGTATTTCATGACTTAAGGCAAGGGTACTAAGTCCTTATTCGTATTTATACTGCATTAAGTAATTACATACTTGCAGTTTTCACAGCCTCTCTTTACCTGACAAATAATTCCTAAAAATTTACACACTGCCCCCAAAAATTGGCGCTCTCTTTTCCGTATAAAATTCTTCAGCCCTATTTGGTCTCTTTTTTTTTGTCCAATTTTATATATTAACCATTTTTCTGTCGCAAAAACTTATACATTTGTTTCAACAAAGAGCCCATGTTGTCTTCGAAAGTGACGTAAACGTTTTAAATAGCGTTACTGCAAACGACCTCATGATTACCATAGCAGGAAACAATGACGCTGTGTCAAAATGTATGCGCATGAACATTGAGGCGATTTCCCTTTAAGGCGCCAAAACTTAAAATTGTTGAATTGGCAAACAGTGTAGATCCAGATGAGGTGGCACATAATGAGCCACCTCATTTGAATCTACACTGTTTGCCCTCTAGTGTTCAAATTTACAATATGATATCACTTGGACGAAACATTTTTTTGAAATTCTGCAGACCTAAATTTTGTCGTCTGCTTTTTGGCGCATTAAGGGTTAAATCAACCAAAATATTGTCACCTGCACATAATGAGATACCAGTGATAAGCAGAACACCCTGTAATGCATTTTTGGAACCTAAAAACTCAGCATGCAATGTCTAATCTGCCTTCATACCCAAATTAAGGCTTCCCATAACTGATGACTCTGAATAAAGTAAAACTAGACAACAACAAAGCTATGCCCCACACAGATCTACCATAAGTCGATCTATTTTGATGCTCTCTTTTTATTAAACCAATCTTGTATTTTTACAGCATAACAGTGACAGACACATGACCAAGATGGACTTAATATCCAGGGTCCGAGGTTATAAAACTTGAGAATAATCTCAAACTCAAAATAAAGCACACTGATTGGCTGCTTCCAAGCATGTGCTCGAAAGCAGCCAATCAGTGTGCTTTATTTTGAGTTTGAGAATGTACTCAAGTTTTATAACCTCAGGGCCAGATATGATAACTTGTTCCATGACCCAAAATGTCTGCCTGCTCCCATAACCATAGTAGCTGAGAAAAGATATATATATATATATCACTACTGTATGTCACCTCAGGTGAGCAATTTAGGGCCTCATAGTCTCTTTGCTTTCTCTATATATCGACAAACAATGCTGTCTCATGGATGCTCTTAACTGTCATTTCAAATTACACTTCATCAAAACAGTGCTCTTTCAACTTCTTCGTATGCCTGTCCATTTATATCACTGTTTAATTCACACAACAGACAAAATTGCAAATTTTTTTTTATTTTGCAAGCTGACAGATTCGAAAATTATGAAAATAACTCTTTCAAATATTAAGGTGACTGCATGGCTGCACTGGCAGGGTAACCAACTCTGCCATTTTCATTTTTGCCTCCCTTTTCAACAGGGTTCAACTCTAAAAGGAAAGAATTCGCTCTTCGGGGACAAAATTTTTCCTTGCAGAGTGTGAGCTATTCTGTCACACTTGTATCTCTTCTGTCGCACTAATAATGTAAAGAGGAAATTCTTTCCTTTAAGAACAGACCTCATTTAACCCATTCCATTCAGGATACCCCTTACAGTTTGGATCTAGATCAGGCCCCACAAATGTGGGGCCTGATCTGAGATCCAAACTGTTTACTGCCTAGACATCATTTCTACAAGAGTTAGTTAGACCAATAATGTCAAAATATTCTTGATTTTTGATGCAGACGACAATTTCAGCAGACGACAAAAAACACCCAGAATGCAATGGCTTAAATAGGAAGAGTTATGTTGTCCTGGGAAGCAAACAGGAAGTCATGAAAGTTATTCCCCTTTGTAAAACTGGTTAGAAAACATGGCAGTATTTTGGAGCAGAAAACTTAGTAAATCTACAGTAATGAAGGTGTGTACCTGTAAGATTTTCTCCACAAAGTAAGGAACTGCTTGCAGATTCCTCTTCTCAATATTTTTCACTATTGCTGCCTCCAAGTCCTTGAGATCAGTCTGTGGAGCTTCCGTGCCAGGAAACATGTCCGACATGATACCGTCAAACAGAGGAATGTCACAACCAACAAGCTGCAATTAAGATTTAAGTCATCACTAAGATTTTGATGAAATACCAATGGGAAATTTCTACATAAAAATTATAGACAGTTCCTTCTTTGCAAGTAATTGAGCTGTGCCATAAGAAGGTGGAAGTGCATTAACTCTTTAAGCACCAAAAAGCAGACGACAAAATTTACGTCTGCAAAAATTAAAAAAATGCCTTGTCCAAGGCATTTCATATTGAGAATTCAAAGACTAGAGGGCGAACAGTGTAGATCTAAATGAGGCGGCTCATTATGAGCCGCCTCATCAAGATCTACGCTGTTTGCAAATTCTCCTATTTTTGTCACTGGTGCTTAAAGGGTTGACAACCCCATAGAAAATACCTCTGTTTTTCTACCAAATTATGTACAGTGCACATTGCAGTGCTAGGCGCTGTCCCCGCATCCCTGTGGGCAAACTTGACCACTCCAACTAGCATGCCAATACTGAAAGGACTCACACCATAAAAGAAAAAATTTGATGTTCTCCCCACATTTGGCAGGGAAGACATAAAATATAGATAAACTGTGGATTGTCATTTAACCCCAGAATATGGTAATGTGCTTAAATTTTGGAACACCTAAAACCATTAATTTTCCATTTGCGACAAATGGAAAATTAATGTTTTTAGGTGTCCCAATACTTAAGCACATAAGTGCACTGCATTATTTACATAAAGTGTATGAAGAACTTTACCCTTGCTCGACAGACATACTGGATAGCTCGAACCACCAGCACGTCTTCTCCTTGTTCTGGACAGGCTCTCTTTAAAGAGTTGGATTTTGTCACCACAGCCTTCACAGCCCGCATACCATAATCATAATGATCTTGACTAGAAAGCTGTTCAGAGCAGTATTTAAACACTCCTACAAGCTTCTTTGCCAAATTTCCAGCATCAGAAAATCCACTGGTGTAGAGACTAATCTCCGCAATCAGAGCGTAATCAGGCACCATCATAGCAACAGGTCGGAACAAACTCTAGATAAAAACAACAAAAAAACATTAAGCACCTTATATCGCTACATTTGTAAATTTTAACTGGGGTCCAAGTATATTTCTATGTACATGTATCTGTAAATAAAATAAAAACATCTTAATGACAGCATCAGAGCTAGGCCACCACTACAAATGTATTTCCTATGTTTTTCCTCCAGGTCAGGGGCCAACAAGCCCAATGGAGTGAAATCAGTCACTACATAGGGGTCAGCTCTTATTATTTGATAAGTTTCTGGAATTTCCCTTTTGAATCCGATTTTATATAAATTTTTCATAATTTTATACAGGTATTTTGCCCTTGGACAGGGGAGATAACTAATGTGGGAGAAAATTCTGATGAAGACAACTTTGTTCACTTGTTATAAGGTTCAGGAAACCCCCTTAAATGTGATAATAGAAAGGTTATTTTCATGATTTTATACATTTTTATAGCCCCAGGGAAGAGGCAGGTAAAGCAAGAGGACAAAACTCTGACTGTGACACTACAATCAGTTCTGTAAAGTTTGGTTAAGATAACCGTATTACAGGATCCTTTTGGATATTGATAAGAGACATTAATGTGTCAAAAATCATCAAAATTTGCCAAATAACAATCCAAATTTCAGTTCAGTTCAGTTCAGTTCAATTCTCCTAACGACGTTCCCCAAGTGGCTCAGCGGTACATAACCATACCACACCTGGCGCCGTGTGACCCTCCAAACAATCCCGAACAAGACATTGTCAATACATATGCTTTCAGTCTTCAACATAATTGAGCAGCGACACGACAAAACCAACAAAGTGGTTGTGCGCCTAGCACAGACTCAGATCAGCCTGGGCATCCGCCCAGTCTGATCAGAGTCTTTGCTGTCTGCATTGCGGTAGCTTAGACCCTTAGCTATAGCTTAGACCCTTAGCTATCTTTTAAGCACTTAGCGAATAGTCTGACCAGACTGGGTGACTGCCCAGGTCTGCGCTGGGCCTACAACCACTTTGTTGGTTTTCTTGTGTTACGGCTCATATGTTTAACCCACAGCTAATTCAGATGGTAAAAATCCTACTTACCGTGCTCAAATTTCATGAAAATTCTAAGTATTGGGACAGACAGGTATGAGTTAACAGTGCCAACCCAGATGAGACTGCTACTACAGTGGCAGTCTGATCAGAAGGTATGCTGTCTGCATCTTTTGAACACATTACTGTGTTGTAAAAAAAATCCACAAAATGCGGTTCTCGGCTGCCTGTGCTTTGTCACAAAACAAAGCAAAATGAGAAAACCTGATGCAAAGTTGATGCCAAGCAGGCACACAACCTTGACTCAACCTCGATTCAACGTCATGATGTTGAATCGAGGTTGATTCAAGGTTGTGTGCCCAGTGGGGAGCTACAAATACCTGTGTCTTATTTCTGCTAGTCCCCGACAAATAAAACAAACTGTTTCATTTTGGGAGAATTATAGTACAGTATAACTTCATTGGCTCGAACAGGCTTGGGACCATGAAAATTAGTTCCAGCCAAGGGTAGTTCTAGCCATCCAGGGTTAGTTTCCATTTAAAGTGACCTCTAGAGACCAAGAAAAGAGTTCTATCCAGGCAGGGAGAAAGAGCCATCAGGGTTCGAGCCAATGAAGTTCTACTGTAATTATGAAGAGCGTTCCAGTTGTTTAGACTTTCTATGGTCAAACTGACCTTGAGATTGTCTGGCAGTTCTGTTCTTCCAGCATACCCAGGATTCATGGTGACAAATATCCCACAGGTAGGGTCCAGGTTCATCTCTGACCCATCAAACATAAAGGTTTTCACTTTCTCACTGACGGCTCTCTGTATTGTCTGAATCTGCTGAGCTACCATAGAGATCACCTACAATAACAAAAGCAACAAGAGGCATTAACTCTGTAAGTCCCAGTGACGAAATTAGCAAAATGTGCAAACAGCATAGATCCTGATGAGGCGGCTCATAATGAGCCGCCTCATCTAGATCTACACTGTTTGCCCTCTAGTCTTTGAATTCTGAATATGAAATGTCTTGGACAAGGCATTTTTTTTAATTTTTGCAGACGTAAATTTTGTCGTCTGCTTTTTGGTGCTTAAAGAGTTAAGATGACTAGTTATAGTTTCAAGGGAAGCAACTCTTCCTTTTTTCATTTTTGCCTCCCCTCTAAATGGTGGTCAACTATTATAGAAAAGACTTTGCTCCTTTTAGGAGCAAATCCTTTCCTTTAAGAGTTGAACAGGTTTTTTAAAAGGGCTTCACTGTGGAGGGAAGCAAACAAGAAGTCACAAAAGTTGTTTCCCTTTGGAAAAATGGTAGAAAAACATGGTGTACCCTTAAGGTGGCTTACTACTAAATATTTTACATAGAAGACAATAGTAAACAGTTCAAGGCCTGCTTGATAAACTACACATACAAGTCTTTCTCTTGTTTTAATAGTCCACTCTAGTACTTCAAATTTCAGTGGAAAAAAAAAGACATGCTTCCCTGCTCCTGGGCTGGAGTCAGTCCAAAAGATATATGAGCCGCGACGTGACAAAACCAACAATGTGGTTGTGCGCCCAGAGCAGACTCAGATCAGTCTGGACATCCGCCCATTTTGACCAGACTCTTCGTTAAGTGCTCAAAGGGTAGCTAAGGGTCTAAGCTACCTCCATGCGGACAGCGAAGACTCTGATCAGACTGGGCGGATGCCCAGGCTGATCTGAGTCTGCGCTGGGCGCACAACGACATTGTTGGTTTTGTCATTTCACGGCTCATATATTCATTCACTTATAAATTCCAACCCTCTCAGATACTTTAATTTATCTCCAGATAGAATCCATTCGTTTATAGCTATCAGAAGAAAGTTCTTTTACACTGAGAAAGAAAATTTTTATGGTGTATATTATGAATGAACAAGAAAAAATGAATGGGACTATTTCTAGTCTACCCTGCTCCGGAAGCCATGATTCTGTCAAGCGTTTGTTTTCCAACAGATTCGCAGTAAAAAAAGTATATTTTCTGTGGAGGGGGTCCCAAACTTAAAAATAACTACAAATATTTCCTGGATGAATGAAAAAAATTCTAAACCCCTTCAAAATATTTTATTTGGACACTTCTTTTCTAATCTTAGTATAAATTTAATCCATCTGACCAGTGACAAGCTCCATATGAATTTTCCTCTTGCCCGTCTGTCTGTCTGCTTGTATGTCAGTTTATCTGTCTGTCTGTGGTCTTAAATAATGCAAAATTTATAAGATTAAGAACAAAATGAAATTCTAGAAAAATTAAATCTTACCAGAATCCAAATCCAGTGAAAGTGGTCACTGTTGTCTCTTTACTTGGGGAGAGGTGGAGGAATTTAGGGGGGTCGCAATCTGAAACCCTGCTATGCTGGGGGGGGGGGGGGGGGGGGGGGGGGGGGTCAGAATTGTTTGTGGACTAATGCTGGGGGAGTCATGAAATGATATGCTCTCTTGTACTTTTGTGTTGGGTCGGGGCAAAGCCCCCCAGACCCCCCTTTCTACATATATACTCCCATGTCCCTTCTGCAGTATAGCTTGCAAAAACAAAACTTCAAACACACACACTGCTGCATAATTATGTTAAAGGTCACAATGATCTGGTGGGTTTCAATCTTGGGATCCTCTGATCATGAGTCCAGTGCACTACCATTTGCCACTAACTCCACCACAGAGAATGGTCTTTGAAAAATTGTACGGATGTAAACATTGACTGTAATTACAGTCAGCATTTTCATATTGATACACTAAGTAAAGACTAGCTATAATAATAATGTATTCGCTATTTTTCTGCATGTTTCTGTTGAAAGGTCCTTTTTTCCTTTGCTGTGTGTGCTGTGTGTTTGTGTGTGTGTATGTGTGTGTGTGTGTGTGTGGGGGGGGGGATAAATGTTTCTGTTGAATGTTTGTTGTTGTTTTTTTGCTTGAGTGGGGGGGGGGTGGTCAGACTTTTACTTTCCATGTTGGTGAGGGTTCAGACGAAGAAAACCCAAGTTGGTGGTGGGTCATGAAAAAATATGTGGTCTCCTGAAAATTCCCCCAAAACACCCCACCCCACCCCACCCACACCCAGGTGATAAATAATGACCATTAGGAAAGCTAACAGGAAGTCAAAAAATTTGTTATCCTTTGAAAAGGGTGCAAAACATTGAGGTGTATTCTTACACCTTAGTTCTCAGCGGGCACAGGATGTTGCAATGATGTCCCATCAATGACGCTGATGGGACGTCATCACGTCCCATCAATGTCAGTATGACGTCATTGCAACGTCATTTGCCTGCTGGGTTATACACATTTCTCACTTAGCATCACACTTCTTGAGGTAAACATTGCTTCCAGCAGTCAGTACTGTCCACAACAACCTGTTACACTTTTCTTGGAGAAAGCCAGGAAATTTTCATTCAGATTACTTGGCAACAATTGCTTTAACTCTATCATACTCAGAACAGCCAAAACTCCATAGAGTTTTGGCCGTTCTGGGCCCAGTTGTTCAAAACTAACGACAACGTTAGTTAACGTTTCACTAAAATTTCAAACGTTTATATCTCAAACATGCCAATATTTTTTGTCAAAAAAATGTGCTTCTCACATTTTTTGACAAAAAATACCTGTGTATTTGGTTATAAAGTCATAAAACACTTAACGAGTTGACCTCTTAACGATCTTGCTAAGCTAATGATGCTTTGAACAACTGAGCCCTGAGTGCAAAAGGGTTTTAAACTAAGCATGCCATTTTTATCCATTTGTCAAGAATTAAAGTCATAAAGAAACATCATTTACCTCTAGTAAGGCTTAAAAAGAATTCTTACTTCTATGTCAATTCTGTTGAACTCATCAAAGCAGCACCACGCTCCAGACTGTACAATGCCCTTGAAGAACTTGCTAGTAGTCTGGTAGTCTACAGTATCAGAGCAGCCAAATACGACACACTGAAAAATAAACATTTTAATCTTATTTTTGAGGCATTTATTAGAATTTGTAAACTATAATAAAATTTCTAAGTATTGGCTCTGATAGGTCTGAGCAAACAGTGAAGACCCAGATCATACTGCTCTCTAAGGGAAGTCTCATCAGGGTCTACAATGTTTGCCATTCCATCTGTATCTTTTGGATGCAAACTACATTGTACAACTTAACTGTTTCAATTTTAAACCTTAATGCGCCAATAAGCAGATGACAAAATTTACGTCTGCAGAATTTCAGAAAATGTTTCGTCCAAGAGATATCATATTGAGAATTTGAACACTAGAGGGCAAACAGTGTAGATTCAGATAAGGTGGCTCATTATGAGCCACCTCATCTGGATCTACACTGTTTGCCAATTCAACAATTTTAATTTTTGGCGCTTTAAGGGTTAAGACAATTACAGTAAATGTTTTTAACTGTCCCCATTTTTTTTCTTTCAGATTTTACAGTAGTAAACATGAGGCATCATAAATGTAACTTTTAACCCATTGCATTCTGGGTATTTTTTGTTGTCTGCTGAAATTGTCGTCTGCATCAAAAATCAAGAATATTTTGACAAATGTGGGGCCTGATCTGGATCCAAACTGTTTGCCCAGATACCCCTAAAGGGGTATCCCAAATGGAATGGGTTAAATTTAAAGTAGCAAACATGTGGCAGTCATAAATGTAACATATTACTTGAAATCTTACTTTGTAAGCATACACACTCTGGTCAGTGCAATCAAACTGCTTTTCAAAATCTAAAGGGCCTGGTATGATTTGAGCCATATTTGGCTCCCATATTTATGAATTTTCAGAATTGTATCTTTTAACATCTGTAGCTGATATATGACTGTTGAAATCTTAAACTACCAGGTATCTATCTATGATTCAAATTTTCTACATTCATGTGATTTTTCTTAGGTCTCTATGTCAGGGCTCCAGATGGGAATCATCATGAGCCACCTCATCTGGATCTACACTGTTTGCAAATTCAACAATTTTACATTTTTGGCGCTTTAAGGGTTAAAATTACTTAAAAACAAAACAGGCATGTCTGAAGTCTTGTTATTCTGAGGAGTCACAAAGAAGAAACATATTATTCAAGTATGAACTCTTTACTCAGGTGATAAGCAACAAAAGCCATGTAAATTTAAGTCAATTTGAATGAAGGCCAATAACAGCCAAATCTTTGTTTTTGCTGTGTCCTAATTTTTAGGTCATATAGAATTTTATGGTATATAAACAATGGGACTAGACACAAGTTATTGAAACATTAGATACTCTCGTCCCTACATTTAAAGACAGGACTTCTCTGCCGGGGGATCTGGTTCCCAGCACATAGAATATGATACCTGTATAGGTAAAGGTGTGAAAATTGATTCAACCAATCAGTAAACCAGAATTACCAAATATGATAAGTTTATTGGCTGACTGGAGGTGTTGACACTATGAGCTCAAGAGACAAAATGACACTTTAGTAGTTAATCCTCCTTTTATAGTCCCATCTTTGTCTTTAAAGACAGGACTTCTCTGCCAGGGGGTCTGGTTCCCAGCACATAGAATATGATACCTGTATAGGTAAAGGTGTGAAAATTGATTCAACCAATCAGTAAACCAGAATTACCAAATATGATAAGTTTATTGGCTGACTGGAGGTGTTGACACTATGAGCTCAAGAGACAAAATGACACTTTAGTAGTTAATCCTCCTTTTATAGTCCCATCTTTGTCTTTAAAGACAGGACTTCTCTGCCGGGGGGTCTGGTTCCCAGCACATAGAATATGATACCTGTATAGGTAAAGGTGTGAAAATTGATTCAACCAATCAGTAAACCAGAATTACCAAATATGATAAGTTTATTGGCTGACTGGAGGTGTTGACACTATGAGCTCAAGAGACAAAATGACACTTTAGTAGTTAATCCTCCTTTTATAGTCCCATCTTTGTCAAATCCTAATCAGGGTATCATAGTGGACATTAACATTTATGTTACAAACATCAAGTATTATATTAGTAGTGTAAAACTCATGATGTGTGTTATGTATGACAGTGTCCTTCTCTTCCATGATTCTGCACATTGTAACTCTTCAATATTCGAATCTCCCTGAGTCTCAATCTCACATTGTCTCTGTTCATTTCATAATTCAAATTTACACAACTGTTGACAATAAAGTTGTTAGCAATGCTAGTCAATTCTGAGATAAACTCTTAACCCATTGCATTCTGGGTATTTTTTGTTGTCTGCTGAAATTGTCGTCTGCATCAAAAATCAAGAATGTTTTGACAATATTGGTCCAACTAACTCTTGTAGAAATGATGTCTAGGCAGCAAACAGTTTGGATCTCAGAATAGGTCCCACATTTGTGGGACCTGATCTGGATCCAAACTGTTTGCCCAGATACCCCTTAGAAAGGAGTATCCCGAATGGAATGGGTTAACCAATCTATCATTTTCAACATCCTATTATGAACATAATATCACACTGGAGATTCTTACCATCTTTCCAAGAGCTTTGGCAAGATCTTTAATTGTTTCCGTCTTTCCAGTGCCTGCAGGTCCTTGAGGGGATCCTCCCAAGTTCAGGGCTACTGCACTCATCAGGGTTATATAGCACCTATCTGTGAGTGGTGTCATAACCAGTCTGGGAGTGTTGCCAAGATACTCGTAACCATAGGCAACTTTGGTGTTTACCAGCTGGAGGATAAAGTTTCCTTCCTCTTGGTATGACCGCAGCTGAGCTAGCCAATGGAAGTCTGAAGGAGTCTTGACTTTTGTATCCTGAAGACGTCTTACAACATCTTTGGCTGTAAATGTTAGATGAACATGAGTATTAAAGAACTCTGGGCATAGTTGTTAGATGACAGTATGTTATGTTTTCAAACATATTGTATAAAAATCACTACTGTTTGCTGCTGAAAAAATGCAATGCGCTTTTGCACTGCAAAAGCTCGTAACATTTTTTCACCAAAAAACATATCAGCACATGCGATGTTATGTGCACTACAACACTAAATGAAGCCTTGACACTTTAACCCATTCCATTCGGGATACCCCTTTAGGGGTATCTGGGTAAACAGTTTGGATCCAGATCAGGCCCCACAAACGTGGGGCCTGATCTGAGATCCAAACTGTTTGCTGCCTAGACATCATTTCTACAAGAGTTAGTTAGACCAATATCATCAAAATATTCTTGATTTTTGATGCAGACGACAATTTCAGCAGACGACAAAAAAATACCCAGAATACAATGGGTTAACTAACAATGCTTCAAACAACCGGACTCTGACCTTTAACTGGCTAGAGGTGACAAGTAAAATTTCTGCCGACAATAAAGATGGGTTATACTGCTCAGGGTCAGTCTCATCAAGGTCTTCATCATTTGCACAAATTTATTTTTCTGTTAACTTACCCTCAAATTAAACAAAGAGGCCATAAAGACACTAAACTGCTTATCAAAGTAAACTGTATGTCGCAAGCAGTCACTCCAGAGAAAAGCTTGCTGTGATGCAAAACTCAGAACCACTGATATCAATGTCATCAAGCAACCGCAAATAGATACCAATAACTGCTGCAGCACTGAGCAGCCAAACTGGATAATTTTTATGAAAATGAAAATTACTTCTGCAAAGATGTTCTATTATTTTATTTATTTTTTTATTTATCAAGCTATCCCTAATCACTGTCTATTTTTATTTATTTTTTGTGTTGTTTTAGTAATGGCTACCACGTTTATGGGGCCTGATCTGGATCCAAACTGTTTTCCCAAATACCCGAATGGAATGGGTTAAAAGAAGAAAGCAAGCCCTTACAACTAATATTCTACAGAATGAAATGTAAAATTTGAAATTGGGTCACCTTGCCCGAAGGTTATAAAGCTTGAGTACATTCTCAAACTCAAAATAAAGCACACTGATTGGCTGCTTCCGAGCATATGCTCGAAAATAAAGCACACTGATTGGCTGCTTCTGAGCATATGCTCGGAAGCAGCCAATCAGTGTGCTTTATTTTAAGTTTGAGTTTATACTCAAGTTTTATAACCTCAGACCCTTATCTGGCTGGCTAGAATGTCAAAAGACACCCTTTACACAAATCCTGCCAAAAATGAAAACAGTTGAATTTGCAAACAGCAATAATCCACATGAGGCAGCTCTTAATGAGCCAGTTCATCTACACTATTTTGTCTAATAGTCATGAAGTCTCAATATGATGTAGCTTGTACAAAACATTTTTGTATCAAATTTTTCAGATCTAAATTCTGTTGTCTGCTTTTTGTCGCTTTAAGGGTTAAATAAACTACATGTACACTTTACCATCACATCAGTGCAATAACCCCCTTCCCCTCTTCTCCAACCTGATGACACCATTATTCATTAATCCATAGGAAAATTCTTCTTTTAAAATACAGACCTACTTTCTTGTCTAAAGAGTTTGTGACTAAACTTTTAACCAGCTCCTGTCGCACCATTTGACATCACAACAAAATAAGGAGGACTCAGTCGTTCAAAAGTAACTACGATGTTAGTTAAAAGGAAGTTAAAACTTCTAAGGCAATGTACTTAAAAACACTGGCATTTTTGGCCAAAAAATGTGAGAAGCTTTTGCAGTGCAAAAGCCGCTCTCATTTTTTCAGCAGAAAAATTTAGTACATTTGATTTTATGTGTTCTAGAAATCTAAAGAATCCTTCATGAAAGCCTTTATTAAGCCAGTGATGCTTTCAATAACCAGGCCAAGGGCTAAAAGCAATTGCAGTAAGAGCTACAAGGAAACTTACCGTGAACATCCAATGTAATCAGTGCCTCCAGGGTAGTTCTTGCATTCTTTGACAGTGAGCCTCGAACAAGCTGGACAAGTTCTTCTATTTGTTTCATACACTGTTGAACATAGGGGCCAAGTTGTCCAGCTTCAATAGCCTACAATGGTGTAACAACGAAAAACCTGGGTTTGAGGTTATAAAACTCGAGTATAATCTCAAATTCAAAATAAAGCACAATGACTGGCTGCTTCTGAGCATGTGCTCAGAAGCAGCCAATCAGTGTGCTTTAATAAAGCAGTGTGCTTTAATAAAGCACAATGATTGGCTGCTTCCGAGCATGTGCTCAGAAGCAGCCAATCAGTGTGCTTTATTTCGAGTTTGAGAATGTACTGAAGTTTATAACCTCTGGGCCTGATGTAGCTTAATACTTGACAACAGTCAAAGCTATCAAATCTACAGGATTTTGTTCTTAATTTATAATAAACAAAGGAGCCTCGGTAGCTTATTTGGTTAAGCACTAATTATGTGGATATAGCCATCCTAGGTTTGGTTCCCACATGAAGCGGAAATCGATTCAATTGTAAACAAGATTCAATTGCACACAGCCTTTCATTACGACCCTCCCTGATCACCATGGTATGACTGAAGACAAGAGCTGTCACTAGACAGGGTAGCTCAGCTGAAACTGGTGCTGGTATATCATGAAGACAAGTGTAAGTGTGACCATGATGTGACAGCCAGTGAAAGTGCATGTATATCATTAGTGGGTATGCAACTGCAGTCCAAATATTACATAAAATCGTTGAGCATTATCAACCAATAAGCTTTTATTCCATCAAGGCTACTGAAAAAATTTAACATTATATAAAGCCTCTTTTAAAGTTCATGACCCTGACCCGTAAAAACTTGTCTGACCTGAGTGACCTCTGCAGTCCAGTGTACTTGTGAGGCTGCTAACACTATCTGTCCTGGGTGTTGTTGCACCCACTCTCTGCGGGGACTCTTGCCATAAGATTCAACAGCCTGTACGAACGCCTCTCTAATGCCTGTCTTCATCTCATCCTGAACCTAGGGGAGGAAAAACAGTATCAGTAAATCAGAACTCCATATAAGAAGAGTTTTGATGATAATTTTGAGGTTAGGGGAGTGACGGGTAACTTCAGACAGTGGGTAAATTTGGACAGTGACATTTTTTTCTTTATATGTCAGTTGTCTGGAACTAAAACAAAACAATAACTGGCCAAACAGTGAAAATCCTGATGAGACGGCTCATTATGAGTCGTCTCATCTGGATTTTCACTGTTTGCAATGGTATAAATGTACGAATTTACCCGCCTGTCCGAAGTTACCCGACTCTCCCCTATAAGTAAACTTTCACAGGTATGAGGTGCCGACAGAAATATCTATCCCAAGGAATGATCACTGTACGGTAAGACTTGGCATGCTCAGTGATGCCCAACAGATATTACAAAGACAAATTTTTCTATCTGCACCTCAAATTCATGATAGACACTTTTTCTTGCATATCTTTTGTGGTATATACCTCTAAAACAAGGGCAGATAACCATGGCAGACATAATTCCAATGTAACGGAAGGTCTATGCAACTTCAATCATTTCTGTGAAATTTATCAAGATATTTCAAAGTGCATAGAAAATGGAGATCCAAATCCACTCTAAAGATCTTGAAAGGGGCAATATTTCTGTCAGAAGATATTAAAATCTGCAAAGTGAGTATTTTCTTTTCCTATTACATATGTGAGATTATAGCAAAAGTTTAATACGTGAAAATGTAACATTTCTAGCGGCTGGGTATTATATTTTCCCCTTAGCTATCCATGTGTCTGTTCATCCATCTATCTATCTGTTGTATGTTCATCTGTCCATCCATCCAAGAGTGCTTCATTTCCATTCGAAAATTTGTCAAAACTGTAAGCTCACAAGACATTTGAGCCGCGACACGAGAAAACCAACAATGTGGTTGTGCACCCTGTGCAAACTCAGATCAGCCTTGGCATCAAACCAGACTGATCAGACTCTTCGCGAAGCGCTTAAAAGATAGCTTAGGGTCTAAGCTACCTTCATGCAGACAGCAAAGACTCTGATCAGGCTGATCTGAGTTTGTGCTTGGCGCACAACCACATTGTTGGTATTCTAGTGTCGCGGCTCATTTGTTCCAGGCACAAATGAAGGCCTTTTGTCTTCCAACAGAACTCACCATGAGAAGCAATTTTTCAACCTGACATTCGGCATCTTCTGGTGCAATCTTGCTGCAAAACTCTACTATCTCATTCTGTGGCGACTCCATCCCTGTGATGATCATGTCAGGGCTGAAAATGAGCCGATCTATGCCCTCAAAACATTTTCTCAAGTGTGGCTGTACCTGCAGCGGATCTTTTGTTACAGACAAAACCTTGAGTAGGTCATCATTGGAAATAAAGAAGAACCTGGATAATAAATAGATACACTAGGGTCAAGTCAGCTAAATTCGGACAGCAGATAAATTCGAATGGTGACGTTGTTTCCTTTATATACATGTCAGTTGTTTGGAATAAAAACAAAAATAACTGGGCAAACAGTGAAAATCCTGATGAGACAGCTCATTACGAGCCGTCTCATCTGGATTTTCACTGCTTGCAATGGTATGTCCGAATTTACCTACTGTCCGAACTTACCTGACTTGACCCTATAGCTTCTTATAATGCTACTTATGATAACACTATTTTGGATTTGACATATCATGTAATGGCTCCCTTTAATTCTGAACTACAGTGGACTCTTGCTGTTTCAAACACTGATATCTCAAAGTAACTTCTTTTATCAAATCATATAGTTTGGATACAATCAGGGCCTAATAACAATCAAGCAGCTGTTGATTCTGATTCACCATTTACACTTGAAACCTTTAACTCTTAAAGCGATAATAAAGAAGACAACAAAATTTACGTCTGCAAAATTCCAAAGAAAATGTTTCATTCAAGCTGTCATTTTGAGAATTCAAAGTCTTGAAACAGTACAGGGCAAACAGTGTTCAGGCTCATTTTTAAGCCACATCATCTGCCGGGCCATGTAGCTCAGATGGTAGCGAGTCTGTCTCATTAGCCAGAGGTCCCAGGTTCAATACCTGGTCCAGCCACATACTTTTGTTTCTCTTTCCCCTGATTCAAGAACGGCAGTTGTCAGTTACTGGCGAAAGTATGTGACTTAGTACTGGTTAACGGCTTAGGAGGTCTAAGTCTGCCCAGGTATTGTGTTGTTAGGTTAAATGATTGTTGCAACATGACCATAGCAGTTTACCGTGGATGTAAAGCAATAAACCAACAACAACAACAAGCTACATCAATTCGATTTTCATTTTAAGTGCTTCAAGTTAAATTTTACAATCCTAGGGTATATGCCAAAATCAGATTTCTTACCTTGGGAAGAGCTGTCTTTTAAACTCTAGGTAGTCACTGAGGCCTTTCTGGATGTCATCTAACACACACTGAAATGTATAAAGATAGGATACTGTTATTGGCATGGTCCAAATATGTAGCAACACTGAGGTAGCGTATTATTGTGTCAATGTTATGATGTTATGGAATATGTGCCTGCTGGTTGACAGATATATAAACTGCATTTTGCTAGAATTTCAAAGAAATGTCACATTTATATAACATTCCATGTAGCTGCACTTTGTATAGATGAATCGCTATACACCATATTAATCCTATTAAATGCCCCAGCGGTGTTGCAGTTTGCGAAAAGGAGGCTTTATTTAGAGCCTAAAGTGTAGTAAATCAGCAACTGCCAAAACCCCTATAATAAGCAATATAAAGGTGAAGGATCGCTTCAAAGGAAGCAATTCTACTATGTTTTGCCTCACTTTTTCACAGGGGTTAACACTTAAAGGAAAGAATTTGCTCCTCTATAAGCAAAAAGAATTTGCCCCTGTAAGAGCAAATTCTATCCTTTAAGAGTTGACCCCATTTCAAAGAGCTACCTTATCCAGTGATCAGAAACAAACAGGAATTCATACAGCATAATATAACATTATTTTCGGAAAGAGGCCGGGGGTGTTTATTTAGAGCAGGGGCGTTTGTTAGGATTAATACAGTGTGGGGAAATGTCTCCTTGTGACTCCCTTCAATATGTAAGAGCTGATGAGTGAAGCTGAACTGATTTATAAATACGTTTTATGCTTGATATATTCCAAATTGTCTAAAATCTCTGGACAAGCCTGATACTTTTAAAGTTTCTATGTCACTTTCCAGGCAGGCCCAGAGGTTATAAAACTTGAGTACACTCTCAAACTCAAAATAAAGCACACTGATTGGCTGCTTCCGAGCATATGCTCGGAAGCAGCCAATCAGTGTGCTTTATTTTGAGTTTGAGATTATTCTCAAGCTTTATAACCTCGAACCCTGGTCTGGGCAAATGCTCAAATATGCCATAAAGTGAATGTGTACACTTTCAAAGGATCCAATCCTGCCATTTTCTTTTTTACCTCCTTTCTCGAAGTTTGCACCTCTAAAAGCATTTTTTCTTTTCTTAACCCTTAATGTGCCAAAAAGCAGACAACAAAATTTACGTCTGCAGAATTTCAAAAAATGTTTCATCCAAGTGATATTATATTGAGAATTCCAACACTAGAGGGCAAAAAGTGTAGATTCAGATGAGGTGGCTCATTATGAGCCACCACATCTGGATCTACACTGTTTGCAAATTTAACTATTTTAATTTCTGGTGCTTTAAGGGTTAAAGAGAAGACAACATTCTGGAAGGGCTATTTTGTCCAGGGAAGCAAACAGGAAGCCATGAAAATCTTCTCCCTTTGGCGAAATTGGCAAGAATAATTAATGCGAGGTCATTATTATTAAGACAGGTCCACCAACCTTCAGCTGCTGAAGTTTCTCTACAATATTCTCCTGTGACAAAACAGCCATGGCTTCTGGGTTCTTCACTGCACTGGCCACGATGGTTCTCCTGGAAATACAATGTACATGACTTCTTTTTTCCGTTAATATTTATGGTTCATGTATATGCTTTCATGCTTTTTTTTTTCTTTCTTTCTTTCTTTTTTTTGCCATTTTTACAAAGTTGACAATGTAACTTCCCCAGGCTATACAGCACAGTCATGCCCTTCTGAAATGGGTTCCATTCTTAAAGTTAATAATTTGCTCATGGGGAGCAAATTCTTTCTTTTGACCCCCACTGAGAAGGGAGACTAAAATGAAACTAGCAGAGTTGCTTCCCTTGAAGGTGTATAAAATTTTCTTCAGTTTGAACCAGTCATATCTTCAACTTATATTTGCAAATATTCAAACCTTGATCAAACATCTTTAGGAGCAGTTTGATCATGATTTAAACTGTTTACGGTCACCAACGACGACATCACGGATGACGTCAAAACTAACGTGCTCTCGCCCGTCAATTAGTGTATGATGTAACATGCTGATTCAACTTTCTGTTTGCATAAAATAATCATCTTTAGAGGTCCCTGACAAGAGGCGCGGTATAATCTATTAGAATACCCCAAATTCTGTAGCACCCCGAAAACAGGTACATTGACCATACATATATTTAACAATAAAGCTGTTGCAATCACAAAGGTTGTTTACTATGTAAGAAAACTGACAAGATTCATATCAGTCTGAAATTCATGCCCATTGGTCATTTTCAATCCATCTTTGGATACCAAAGACCATGCAATGTGTTCATTGAAAACTCCAAATGTTTGTTATCTTTTACTGTGTACCTACCAAGTTTCATCCACTTGTGTAAACATCTTGCCCTCCTTAGGAAGTTGTTTTCTGAGATCTTCACAGCTGAATATGGGGTCTAGGTACAACCAGACAGCCTGAACCGCCAACCAGGAGTCTATCATATCACTTAGCTGACCCTGTAAGCATTAACACTTTAAGTACCGGTGATGAAAATAGCATAATTTGCAAACAGCGTAGATCCTGATGAGGCAGCTCATAATGAGCCGCTTCATCTAGATCTACACTGTTTGCCCTCTTGTCTTTGAATTCTCTATTTAAAATGTCTTGGACATGGCATTTGTTTTTATTTTTGCAGACGTAAATTTTGTCATCTGCTTTTTGGTGCTGAAAGAGTTAATAGAAGACAAGTAACTCTCAGAAATCTGAAGTGGTTGAGTGCATTATTATGGCAGGCAACTCTAGAATTTTCAGTTTTACTTCTCTTCTCAATGGGGGTCAACTCTTAAAGGAAAGAATTTGCTCCATGAGCAAACTCTTTCCTTCAAGAGTAGACCCCTTTTGGAAGGGCTCTGTCATGCAGAAAAGTAAACAGGAAGTCACTAAAGTTGTCTCCCTTTATAAAGATGTCAGAAAATAATGGAGATGTGTTAATTCACCTTAAAGTAATTTTAAGTAATGTGAAGCGGTCAGACGGCCATTAAAATGGCTCTAACTTTTGTGACTATAACTTCTGCAGTTTCTTAACCCTTAAAGCGCCAAAAATTAAAATTGTTGAATTGGCAAACAGTGTAGATCCAGATGAGGTGGCTCATAATGAGCCACCTCATCTGAATCTACACAGTTTGCCCTCTGCTGTTTGAATTTTCAATACGATATCGCTTGTAAACATTTTTTCAAATTCTGCAGGCGTCAATTTCGTCGTCTGCTTTTTGGCGCATTAAAAGTCCAGTCACTTTGCTTTCAATGCAACAGGACAATGAAATGTGACACGGTTTGCCTTACATCAAAACTAGTGGGTTAAACCACAAAAGGTCATGTGTAGGCCAGCTCTACTTTTCTTCTCCAAGAGAAAACACACAAACTTAACCCTTAATGCGCCAAGAAGCAGACAACAAAATTTACGTCTGCAGAATTTCAAAAAAATGTTTCGTCCAAGCGATATCATATTGAGAATTCGAACACTAGAAGGCAAACAGTGTAGATTCAGATGAGGTGGCTCATTATGAGCCACCTCATCAGGATCTACCCTGTTTGCAAATTCTGCTAATTTTGTCACTGGCGCTTCAAGAGTTAATATATCATGTAATTGCAGGAAATCGGCTGAGACCAAATTTCACCTGAATGCCCTATAGCTGATAGCTCGAATGGTGAAGAGCTGGCCTGCCAAGCTAGATGTCTGGGTTCAAATCCCACTGAAGGCATAATCTTCTGAATCATAAATGAGGTTTCACAGGACACAGCCTAATAAGAGTGTGACTATATTCTGATATAGCAGTATGCTGTGATATCAGTTTTACTCTGGGGCATAGTAGTACGGTATAGAAGTATGCTCTAATTGGATACCTGGCCCCGAGGTTATATGACTTGAGTACATTCTCAAACTCAAAATACAGCACACTGATTGGCTGCGTCCGAGCACATGCTCGGAAGCAGCCAATCAGTGTGCTTTATTTTGAGTTTGAGATTATACTCAAGTTTTATAACCTCAAACCCAGTATATTGTAGTACTTGGTAATGGGTTTTAAAAAACAACCATACCCATGTACTAAGAAACAATGTTAATCAGCTCTGTTTCTTCCCAAAAATCTATTCAATATGAATCACAATACAGAATCCCTGTATCACAATACAGTTTTGGCAGGCAATACTCAGCCCCACAGCCTTTCATTAGCACCCTCTCTTCATCCTGATATGACTGAAATGCTATTGAAAAAGATGTAAAATTGCAAGTCAACATCCATTCCAAATCTCACCAGTTTGACATGCCATTGGCTGATCTCCTCTTTAAATGGACCAATGGGAGTTGAGCTTTTCATTGTAGCTGTCTTGATCAGCTGGTCCTCCAGTAATGCCTGTATGTCTCTGGTAGATGTCAGAATACTCAACTTCTTGTCTTTGTAAGATACAAATGATAGCTTCATGTTCTTCCATTCTTCTTTCATCTTCTTCAAGGCCTAGATAAAACACAGAATATCAAAATATTAACTTATTTCATTTCTCACGTTCCAGTGGAATCTTCCATCTTGTAATTGTATGCATCATATATGACAGTTCTGTATAAACTATCAATAGATCCTGAGCTCCAGATAAGAGGGGGTAATGAGCATAATTTTTCTTATTTCTCAATGAAAACATATGTTGTGACCTCTCATTAGAACTGTCTCGGTGAGACGGTTCTAATGATGGGTCACAAAATATGTTTTTATTGAGAAATATGCAAAATTATCCCTAAATTATCCCTGTTACCCCTTCTTATCTGGAGCTCTGATTAGATCTGTATATGCTGTCAGTAGATTTGATTTTTTTTTTTTTTTACAAACCTAGCAACTATGTCATGTATATTTGGAGATTTTTGGGCTGGACGGACTGCTGATTACTTAAATCATGAAAAGTTATTGGTTAATATTTTCCCTATCCAGAGGTAGGTCACTTATTCCTATTTTGATAATTCAGACCAAAACTTTAATTTGCGCATGGGCAAAAGAAACTTTTCTTGTACACAATAGACAGTAGTTCCAGTATGCACTTTAAATGCTTATGTTAATTGTAATCACAACCTGAAAATAACGTTTTAAGATTCAAAACTTTCAGATTATCTCCCTTTGAATTAAACATATAGAGATTTTTGGGAAGCCATTACCATACCAGTGCCTCTTTTATTATTATTTTTTCCGAGATTTGATTGATTGTCTTGCAAACTCAATGTCTTTATTACTAAATTTATTTGAAAGCCAAGCTGCCATAAAAACTTTAATGTGTAATGAGAATGTCACTGAAACAGCATTTCTGACTTCATAATGGCATGGACTGAGGTTTTTCGTCTAGTCCTCACGACCTCCTAGTCAACCATGCACTGGCATTATTTAAGTACAGATTGGAGTTAGTAGTGCAAAGGAATTGCCAACAAAGCATTTATAATTTAAAGTTATATGGTCTGTATAACTCTTGATCATTTTGACAAATTTCAGATATCTTTTTTACCGATTGTAAAAATTAGCAAGATTAAGTTCTCACCATAAATCAATTCATTATACCTGACAAATGCCCAAAAAGGTCATAACCTTGCATGAAAAGGTCATAACCTCTGTGAAAACAGAAGCCTTTCACTTTCAAGTAATTTGTTCTGGAGGAATGAAATTCTAGACAGTTAATAGTTTACCTAAATTACTGGTGTTTTATAATGTAGCAGTAACTGGCTGAGGTTTGTAATTATAATTGGTGTTTCATTGCCATCTGGGCTATATGAAATAACAAAAGTTACAATCAAAAATAATTTTTTGATAGTTACAGACCATATAACTTTAAGCAGAATTAACAATTTTAAATTCGGTAATTGTTCGGTTTTGAGCATAGAAAAACAGAAAAGTACCCTCGTGACGTTTACAATAGCCTCAATATTGCTGTTACTAAAGAATCTTGAATTTTGTGTGACTATATATTACAAAAATATTACTTTTGTCTGAAATCAAAATAATTTTTATGTCTCACCTTATCCCCCACTACAGTAGGATGAAAAATAGCGACTGTGAAGTTTTTATTTTTGCTCAGTGTAGATTTGATATGAAACCAGTAGATATTTGCAGACAACATAAAACAAGTCTGTTAGAGCAAACACAATGCCTTTGAAGACTTTTTTTTTTCGAAAGATATAATGCCCTTATCCTAATAGGAACTGACCAGTTGATCTTCATAGAGTGTGGAGGGGTGGGATGGGGCTGGGTTGGGGAAGGGGGATGGGGAGCAGCTCAGTCATTTTATTGAGCTCAGATTTGCATTTTTTGTATATCTATCTTATTAAAATGGTTTATCACATGACATCGCTATTATTCAGTGGATAGCGTCATGTCATAAAAATTGTATGACCACATGTGAATATAACACTTTGGCACGTACACCTAACGTCATTGACAATGTCCATTTCTTAGTGAAATAATGTTCCGCTTGAAGGTATTAAAATCCCATTTTAAAGCGGCATATGGTAAACAGAATCTTACACTTGTGGTCATTTCATTTCAAATTTATGAAACTTGCCGAAGGCTAGTTTCATAAATTTCATATGAAATGACCACTCGTGTAAGATCCTCTATATATATAAAATTGGATGAATGTAAGCTAGTGCACCCTGAGAAGCAGCAGCCTTATATGTAGTCTACACTGGGTACTCGGGAAAGCTTATTATACAAACACTTAGAACAGATTTTGCACATTTCAAAATCCAAGTTTGACTTACATTTTGCAGAATGGTCTCCTTACTAGCAGGAGAGCCAGAAACATTTTTGGCAGAGTCCATGTTGAAGACAACCTGTAAATGACAGACGTAATAAGAGTACAATCTTGTAACACTACATCTTTGGAAGCCAAGGGCACTAAGTCCACTTTGTTCCTTACGTATGTAATGAACATGTAAGGAACAAAGTGGACTTAGTAACCTTGGCTAGTAGAGATGGTGACACTTATATTTATCAGTCAAGTATTTTGGACATTACGCGCAAAATTCTCAAACAGCCTCAATGCAAACATGGCTGACCTGTTTTGACCTGGCCCAGAGGTTATAAAACCTAAGTACATTCTCAAACTCAAAATAAAGCACACTGATTGGCTGCTTCCGAGCACACGCTTGGAAGCAGCCAATCAGTGTGCTTTATTTTGAGTTTGAGATTAATTCTCAAGTTTTTATAACCTCGAACCCTGATTGTGGCAAATACTGTAATTAGCAAAATCTGAAACTTTTAAGCACCAAAAAGAGCAGATGTCAAAATCTGCATCAGCAAAATTTGAGAAAAAATATGTTTCAGCTAGCTAGCTGCCAAGCTAAATCATATTCAGAACTCAAAGACTATAGAAACCACCTTAAGCCTATTAACCCAATACATTCTGGGGATTTTTTGTCGTCTGCTGAAATTGTCGTGTGCATCAAAAATCAAGAATATTTTGACAATTGTAGAAATGATGTCTAGGCAGCAAACAGTTTGGATCTCAGATCAGGCCCCACATTTGTGGGGCCTGATCTGGATCCTAACTGTTTGCCCAGATACCCCGAATGGAATGGGTTAAGTAATCTTGGAAATGGTCATTTTCCTCCAAATAGGATTCGTCTTTTTAATTATGGAACTAGCCCTCCCTGCTTTGTTAGAGACACAGAATAAGTACAGCATTTAATGTCGCTTTTTATTTAAATGACAATGTATTGTTTATGTAGTGTTTTACTTCTCCTGAAAAATTCAAATTTTTGACTTTAAGTCAATCTGGGGATTGCTCTCAAAATGAAAATGTAAATTGTATCTGCACATATACTGCACCTTTTTTAAAAAATAAAATTCTTTTGCAACATTAGAATTTGCTTAGGTCAGATATGGCAAAAATCTTCTTTTCACTATTTGCATACTCCTGGGCAATTGCAAAAGTAAATAAAATAAAATAAAATACAATCTAAATAAAATACAATCTAAATAAAATAAAATAAACTAACATGCACAATAATATTAATAACAAACCTTTGTCAAATTATAACTTTTTTTTTAAAATCCACTCTTGTCCCACTGCCAAACTTGCAATAATAAGACTACTTAAATGAGAAAATTTCTTATGCCTACTGGTCCAATTTCAGCTTTATATCTTGATCAATATGCACCATAAGCAAGGTTGTTCCACTTTTATACTATATCAATGGATATTCCTAATTCTTAATATAGATATTACCGATCCGAAGGTTGAAAGGTAAAAACTAGTGTTATAGCTTTAATATATACTGTTATTATCCTAAATACTTAGCCTATTACTATACTGACCCATTCATTTTACTGTCAGCAGTCAAAAATCTATATTCCTGGGACAGCAGTCTGGTCAGTGTATTTTTTGACACCTTGCTGAACAAAACCATAGCTGTTTATTGTATTGTTACTAGGGTAGTGGTTGGGGTTTCATCTGTCTACCAACAGTATATAATGAAAATAACTAAGGACATCGGACTGAAGAGTCCATTGCCTTAACTCTTTAAGCCCCAGTGACGCAATTAGCAAAATTTGCAAACAGCGTAGATCCTGATGAGGTGGCTCATAATGAGCCACCTCATCTAGATCTACACTGTTTGCCCTCTAGTCTTTGAATTCTCAATATAAAAAGTCTTGGACAAGGCTTTTTTTTAATTTTTGCAGACGTAAATTTTGTCGTCTGCTTTTTGGTAGTGAAAGAGTTAATGGTTCAGGAACCCTATTCAGTGCAAATATGAGCCGCAGCATGACAAAACCAACAAAGTGGCTGGATGAGTTGCAATTTTCCGTCTTTTCTAGCAGTATAATTTCAGTCATATCAGGACAATGGAAGGGTGATAAAGAAAGGCTGTGTGCAATGGAACCCTCTTTACGACTAAAAAGATTCCTGCCTACAGCGGGGCTCAAACCCCGGACAGCTAGATCAGCAGGCCAGCGCTTTACGGTTAACCTACTGAGCTACCAGGACTCCTTCCAATGTGCCCAGGGAGGACTCCGATCAGCCTGGGCATCTGCTCAGTCTGATCAGAGTCTTTGCTTGCATTTAACCCATTCCATTCGGGATACCCCTTTAGGGCAAACAGTTTGGATCCAGATCAGGCCCCACAAATGTGGGGCCTGATCTGAGATCCAAACTGTTTGCTGTCTAGACAGCATTTTTACAAGAGTTGGTTAGACCAATATTGTCAAAATATTCTTGATTTTGGATGCAGACGACAATTTCAGCAGACGACAAAAAATACCCAGAATACAATGGGTTAAAGTGTAGCTAAGAGTCTAAGCTACTGCCATGTGAACAGGGAAGAGTCTGATCAGACTGGGTGGATGCCCATGCAGACTGATATACCGTACACGCAGTAATTTTCACAGGTTAAAATTTTTGCTGTCAAGGGTCAAAAACATAAATATTAATTTTCGCGATTTTTATTTTTCGCAGTTAGCAACAAGCTCGAAAAGCATAACTACTTCTTTTTCACTTGAGTCAGTCCTTTCATTAACCTGCGGCAGGGGCGCCGCAGGTTAATGAAAGAACTGGCTCAAGTGAAAATTATCATCAACTACCGAAGCAAACACAAACAAAATATATGAACACTGTGTCTACAGAAGACACTTTGTAAGAAACAGCAAATAATTCGCGATTTTAATATTCCCGAATTCTAAGTGACCGCGAAATACCACGAAAAATGGAACACCGCAAAAATTAGCATGTATACGGTATATGTTTTACTTTTCCAGTATCATCTTTGTCGATTTTGGGTTTAGCACTGCTTTGTGACAATATTGTATTTGAGGTAAAAGTGACAACTGTTGCTTAGATTAAAAGAGCATATTAACAAGAGCTGTCGCCTGACAGCATAGCTCGCCTGAATAGGTGCTTGCCCATCACACAGTCGCTATGGTGGTGTGGACTGCTATGTATAAAACTTCAGGCAAGCATGTCCATAATGACAACACATTTATAAACAAAGGCTATCTCAGAAATGTCTTAAAATAAAAAAATCCACATGAAATTTCAAAGTCCATGAGCTTGAGGTCAAAGAACTAAGGGGTAGGGGGGAGGAGGGCAGGGCTAGGATGTATCAAAGCCTTTAACCATTATCTAACATCAGTCCAAGTATTAGTATCAACTGAATCCATTGTGGCACTGTGAAATTATGTCTTCATTAATATAAAACTAATCAAAATCTTTAAAACAAAACTCAAAGTCCATGACCTTGACATCAAGGTCATCCAGTCGGGTAAGTATATAGTGTTTTGTAAAAACTCAAAAAAGTGTCTAACATCAGTTCAAGTGTAAACTAAATCTCTGCAAAGCATTATGAATCAGTATGCAATTAGAAAACTTTAATAAAGACCAAATTTCCTCTAAGTCCCTGACCTTGACATCAAGGTCACCGAGCAGGGCTGGGGTAGTACTCTGTAAAACTTTGGACTAATATCTAACTACAGTGCAAATATAAAAAGAATTCATCTATGGGTTCAGGAGATATGTGTCATTAAAAAACTTTAACCAAACATCCAATTAATAAAAAGACAATTTTCTAAGTCCATGACCTTGACATCAAGGTCACTGAGGGGGGTGGGGGTAGTACCCTGGAAAACTTCGGACCAATATCTAACTACAGTGGAAGTATCAAAGGAATCCATCCATGGGTTAAGGAGATACTGGGCTTTAGAAAACTTTAACCAAAACATCCAGTCCCAAAAACTCCCAATTTTCTAAGTCCATGACCGTGACAACAAGGTCACTGAGTGGGGTGGGGGTGGTACCATGTTAAACTTTGGACCAATATCTAACTACAGTGCAAGTATCAAAAGAATCCATCCATGGGTTAGGGAGATATAGGTCTTTAAAAAACTTTAACCAAAACATCTAATCCGGAAGCCGACGCGGACGCGGACGCCGACGCCGACGCCGTGGTGACAACAATAGCTCTTCCTGAACTTTCGTTCAGGCGAGCTAAAAACCATGCAAAATGCAAAAGGATGTGAAGTGACTTGCTCTACAATTCTTTTTGAGAAAATCAGCTTCAAAACTCTCAAACTTAATTAACCTAAAAAAGTCCTGGGATGGGACAGCTTTATAAGTCTGATAAGGGCCATATAATCACTGCAAAATGCATTTAACCCTTAAAGCCCCAAAACGTAAAATTGTTGAATTGGCAAACAGTGTAGGTCCAGATGAGGTGGCTCATAATGAGCCACTTCATCTGAATGTACACTGTTTGCCCTCTAGTGTTCGAATTCTCAATATGATGTCACTTGGGCGAGACATTTTTTGAAATTCTGCAGAAGTAAATTTTGTTTTCTGCTTTTTGGCACATTAAGGGTTAAAGTAATCCTACATGTTCTCTTTTAGGTAACAGCCAATATTCCAAATTTCAAAACAATCCCTTGGAGACAATAAATGTTAATAATCAGCATCTGAACGGGACAAGTTTGAAAGTTGAAAGCGGCATAATCTGAGCATAATGCACAACAGAGTAATCCTAATTTTCTGTAAGATAACAGGGTGAAATTTCAAGTTTCAAAACAATCCTTTAAAGCAAATCAGTCAAAACAGTGAGTGAGTACCTTTATGGAACATTTGAAAAGGGCCAAAATCCAGACAAAATGCTTAAAAGAGTTATGCAACTTGACCTCTTGACAGCTCTTACTATAACAGATAAGAGTTTAAAATTGTTAGCCGTTGCTTCATAGGTAAAACTTAACCCTTAAAGCGCCAAAAATTAAAATTGCTGAATTGGGAAACAGTGAAGATCCAGATGAGGTGGCTCATAATGAGCCACCTCATCTGAATCTACACTGTTTGCCCTCTAGTGTTCGAATTCTCAATATGATATTGCTTGGACGAAACATTTTTTGAAATTCTGCAGACGTAAATTTTGTCGTCTGCTTTTTGGCACATTAAGGGTTAAAACTGTTTTGAGAAATGGAACAGGACAGGATGGGATGGACGAAGTGAGTACAGATCCAACAAACCCTATTTGGTGGAGGCATACTTTTTTTAATGCACTTTGGTTGAATTAATATGCAACAATAGTGATCATACATAGTTTTTCAATGCATTAACATCCATGGGTAACTGTTGAAAACCTCGGCCTCAGTTTTCAAAACAAGAGTACCTTTGGTCCTGTAGCTCACCTGAGTCCATTCAGCATCAGTACTCTAGGGTAAGTTAAGCCTGTTTCACATCAGCCGTGCGATTTTTTGTTCGTACGATTTTGGAGGCCATGGGTGCCGTAGACAGATCGCAGACAAAGTTGCAGTGTATCTGGGCGGGTCCACCGTGGTCTCAAAAATCGTAAGGCAGCCGTACGATGTTCGTACGTCTGTCTCACGGGTCGCACGATTTTGCAGCTTAAAAGTAGGAAAAATAAACAATATTTCGTACGGCAGCCGCAAGATGGCCGTGCATCAGCCGTAAGACTGTCGCAAAACTGCCGTGAGACGGTCGTAAGAATTTGTCAAATATCTTGCGGGCACAGTACGACGCTCAAGAATTCGCAAGGCTGTCTCACGAATGTCTTACGATGACCATACGTTCATCGTACGACTTCGCCTCAAATGAAGAATAAAATGCAAGAGCATAACCGCAACCCTCATAGTTCCATCGTCGCTTGTCGAAACCCCATAGGATCATGATGGCTGTTCCATAGCAGCATATTGCCCTTCTAAGAAGAAGGCTCTGTGATGAAGAAGAGTGTCACGCCCCATCCTGGCGCCGCTCATCCGAGCATGGCTAGGTAGAAGAGAACGACGAGCGAAGCGTTGGTGGGTCAAACCTTGGATCTGTTTCGCTTAGGGCATGCTTCTTCTCTGGAGTCTAGACTATGAGTACCGATCTACTTTAATAGGAGACGCAAGTGACGCAACAATCGTAGGACTGTCGTGCGGCTGCCTAGCGGCTGTCATGCGGCTGCCGTGCGACTTGCGCGGTTGTCATACAATTCGCAACATTCTTGCGATAGCATTCTGTCAGGACGTACGACTGTTGTAAGATGCTCGTGCGGCTGTCTTGCGACCGTTGCAAGATAAACGCAAGAAATGATTGACAGCAGCCCCGCCTGCAAACCTGCGAACTCCTGCAAAATCGTGAGTCAGTCGTGCGGTTGTCTCAAGACTGTCATGCGGCAGCCTTGCGGCATCCAAAGATTGCCAAAAAATCGCAGAAATAATGTGCATGTTGAGAATTCAGTCTGCGACGTTGCGACGACCTTGCGACGACTAAAATTCGTACGATGATCTTGCGGCTGCCGCACGAAACCCAGCGATTTTTGCCAGAAATGAGATCGCAGAGGGCCGTACGGCTGCCGTAAGGCTGATGTGAAACAGCTTTAACTCTAAGGCAAATTGTACAATATGGTCTAATGTCAAATGCATCTGAGATTTTATGTTTGTCGGCAGCATTTCCATATCATAGAGTCTCACAGCAATGGAAAAATGCATTTTTTCAGCTTTTCCCATTCAAAAGCCTTACAGACAAAATTTGGCCTTGCTTTAAAAGAGATCAAGGTCAATGCAAGGTCATCATTTTGTAGTACTAGGGTCTAAGATGCTATATACCAAGTCTCAAAGCAATAGACCGTGTGAATCTAGGGAAGAAGATCTTTTAAGTTTCATTTTATACGGGCACGGTGGCCATCTTGGTTATGTGATCAGGACCAAATATATAAACATTTTCCCCCCTTTGCCTGAAACTATGGTTACATACTGCTGAGCCACTTGGGGAAGGTTGTTAGGAGACTTGAACTGAACTGCCTGAAGGCTGCATATGAAATTTAATTGAAAATGGCCCAGTTTCAGAGGAGAAGTCCTTTGAACAAGTTGACATACAACAGATAAGTGACCTTTGGCTAAGGTCACTAAATGACCTTGACCTCTAGAATTCATAGGGGTTGACGGTGACTGCATTTCCATATCACGGTGCATTATTGCAACAACAAAAAAATGCACTTTTTCAGCTTTTCCCATCCAAAAGCCTATGAGACCAAATTTGACCTTGTGTTAAAATAAGTCAAGGTCAGCCCAAGGTCATCGTTTATATAACTTTGTGGTACTAGAGCCCCAGATGCTACATACATAGTTTCAAGGCAATCGGCCAAGTGGTTCCAGAGAAGAAGATTTTTAAAGCTTTTTGCCACATATGGGCAGGGCGGCTATCTTGGTCATGTGACCTGGACCAAATATATAAACTTTCTTTCCCACTTTTCTTGAAGGCTGCATGTGAAATCTAATTGAAATTGGCCAAGTAGTTTCAGAGGAGAAGTCCTTTGAAAATGTTGACACACAACAGAAAACTGACCTTTGGCCAAGGTCACTAAATGACCTTGACCTCTAGTATTCATAGGGGTTGAAGATGACTGCATTTCCAAATCACAGAGCACAATAGCAACAGAAAAATGCACTTTTTCAGCTTTTCCTATTCAAAAGCCTAAGGGACCAAATTTGACCTTGCCATAAAATATGTCAAGGATAACCCAGGGTCACCACTTATATAAACTTTGTAGTACTAGAGTCCAAGATGCTATAAACCAAATTTCAAGGCAATCAGCCTAGTGGTTCTGGAGAAGAAGTTTTTTTTAGTTTTTGACCATATATGGGCATAGCGGTCATCTTGGTCATGTAACCTAGGCCAAACATATAGACTTTTGTTCCCCCATCCTGTTAAGTCTCCATATGAAATTTGCTTCAATCGGCCCAGTGGTTTCTGAGGAGATGTTTAAAAGTGTGAACGCCGACGCAACCGACACCGACAGACCAAGGCTATACTATAAGCTCATCTTGACAGGTGAGCCGAAAACAATCAAAAGGGCATAACTTGGCACCCAAGAAAGGGGAGCAACTGTTCTTGTATGCCACATGTTGCCCCAACCTAATACATATTCCTACAAAATTGCATGAAGATATCCCAAACTGGTTACTGAGTTATGGGGGGCACAAGAATGTTGACAGACAGACAGACGGGCAGCGCCATGACATAATAAGTCAGTTTTTCAATTGTGTTCTGTTGTGTTATTGTTTAACATCCACAGTAAACAGCTATGGTCATGTCGGGACAGTCAGTTAACCTAACCACACTATTCCTGGGCAGACTAATAGACCTCCTAAGCAGTTAACAAGGACTATGTGTGTTAAACTGGCAACTGCCCTTCTTGAATCAGCAGGAGAAGAAATGAAAGTAAGTGACCGGACTGGGTATCAAACCCAGGACCTCTGGCTTTTAAGTCAGACGCCCTACTGATTGGGCTACGCAGCCCGGCCCCTTTTTTCAAAAGAGGCATAGAAAAATGCTTATATATAAAGTCATTTCCTGTGGCTGATAACATACCTGTCAACTTTTGGAAAATCTCATGGGGGAGAAAGCCTGAAAAGGACCATTTCAGCAGACTTTTTCAACAAAACTGTGCACACTCAAAAAGTCATGACAATTTTCATGGGGGAGATATTTGGAAATATTATACTGTTTTATACTATTTAAAGAAAAAAATCTTAAAAGTCAACAAAAAATAGGGAGATGGCCTTAAAATAGTGAGATTTTGCCATTTTTGGCAAAGGAGGGAGGGAACGTGGGAGTACCCTCAAAAATAGGGAGACTCCCTATTTATGGGGGAGAGTTGACAGGTATGCGATAATTGAATTTACAAGCAGCGTAGATCTACATGAGGCCACCTCATCTTGATCTACACTGTTTGCCCCTGTAGTCTTTGATTTCTCAATATGATATAGGCTGGACGAAACATGTTTTTTTTAAATTTCACAACTGTAAATATTTCTGTTTTCTTAAAGGTGCTTTAAAGGTGACCAGGTCAATTGTGAGACATTCACTTATATTCCTAAAACTTCCCCAAATTGTTTATTTCTCTAGCCCACACAGTCAATGCTGAGTTGTTGGTATAATCAATATGGCTTAAATTGTTTGTCAGTCAGCTGGGGAGGTATATTACACATACATTGTCAATGATCAAAAGTTCCCCTAATACTTACCTGTCCTTGATCAATAAATCACCGCTTTCTGACCTGCCCTCCTGTCCATTTAAACACAAATATTTAGCTTTTTAAAACCCCTAATGTACATATACTGTGAAAATTCAAAGTTAGGGACATAGGTACTCTTCAAACAGTACAGATCCAGATCAGACTCCTCCAGGAGCAGTCAGGGTCTACACTGTTTGTCATTCCATCGGCATTTTAGGATACATTAATTTTATTAGTGCACTGATAAACAAAACTTCCATTTTTCAGACAATTATGGTAACTATTGCAAGTGTCCCAATTTCAAGAACTTTAACAGTATAGTATGGATGGATGACTTGCCATATTATGTCCTTTTCAAAAGTATTTCAGTTATATCAGGATAATGAAAGGTTGTGTTTACGATAGGAAAGATTCTCACCTCAAGCGGGGCTTGAACCCAGTCCACTAGATCAGTAGGCCAGCGTTTAACCCACTGAGCTAGCGGGGTTCATACAGTATAGTGAGAACTGTTACAGTAATAACTCTTTATATTTGACATAAGTGTAAAAGCAAAGAATTGGAACAGCCTGATCAGAGTCAGTACTGTTGCTCAGTCCACAATTGAGCCGCGACACGAGAAAACCAACAATGTGGTCATCCGCCCAGCGCAGACTCAGATCAGCCTGTGCATTCACCCAGTCTGATCAGACTCTTTGCTCAGCGCTTAAAGGGTAGCTGAGGGACTAAGCTACCTTCATGCGGAAAGCGAAGACTCTGATTAGACTGGGCGGATGCCCAGGCTGATCTGAGTCTGCGCTGGATGCACAACCACATTGTTGGTTTTGTCACGTCGCGGCTCAATTAGTTTTTTGACTCAGGGACGGAATGTCTCTTAGCAAAAAGAAAGCATTTAATATCTATTCAGTTTCTATTTCTTTTAACCATTATTTTTTCATTTCATTGCAAGGCTTAGCAATGGAAAGTTTCCATAGAAGGTAATTAGTCTTTATCATTGAACTTCCATTGGATCACACTTATTGCAGCATTGGATGGGTGAAATATGCAAATTAGGCTGCTATTTAAATGATATCATGGAAATGGTGAAACAATAATTTCCATTTTGCATGGAAACGTTGAAATGACATCATAACAAGAGTTTCGCAAGCGGCACATAATACACCCGTTTCAGTGACTCATGAAGGAGTTACAAATGAACAAGATTGGTTATAGAAGGATGGACAGGCAGACAAAGGGGAAACAACTCTGTAATTAATGACTGCAATGTTATTAAAACATCTCTAACACATCAAATACTATTATTATATCAAAAATCAGCTTCCGGGATGAAGCAGCTCAGAAGTTGAGAAATGCCAAAGTCAAACAAGGGAGATAATTCATAAAGTAAGTATACAAGAAAACCATTCATGGTCATAATATGTTCCCTTGGCAATATACACATCACCATAAAGTTATGTTAAAATATTTCCAACAGTTATGTAGTTACAGAGTAAAACGGAAACTGCTGCAAGGGCAGATAATTCAGAAGTAAATAAGCCAGAGTTGTGGTTCATGCTCATGATACATTGCCTCATTCTTATACACATTCCTACAAAGTTTCATTAAAATATTTCAAAGGGTTAAGGAGTTATGGAGTGAATGGGGGAATGGGGCTAGCCAAAAAAAAACTAATCAAAGGGAGCTTGCTCAAAAATTAAGGAAGGGGGAACAACCATTCTTATATGTGACACACCCTCTTGTGATCATGCACACTGCTATAAAGTTTCATCAAGATATTCCAAATGGTTACTAAGTTATTGAATGCACAAGATTAGTATACACGAAAATAGCCTACAAAATCTAATCAAAGGGATACAACTCCAAAACAAAGAAAGGGAGAGCAACCATTCTCATATGCTACACATTGTCAGACCCTCATACACATTGATATGAAGTTTCATCAAGATATCCCAAATGGTTATCTAGTTATGGCGCGCACAAGACTAGTAGGGTAAAAAATAATTAAAGGGGCATAACTTGGAAACTAAAAAAGAGGGAGCAAACATTACTGTACGCGATACTTTGCCCCATCCGAATATATATGCCTACAAAATTTCATGAAGATATACCCTGATCCAAAAGAAATGTCAGGGCGGAGTTATCTTTGTACCTTCCCCTAGACTTTTCGATTGTACAAAAAGGGGCACAGGACATACACGCTGCTCACTCACCGGTAACAAAAATTGTTTAGCTGTACAAAACTTGCAAATACAACGTAAAGTTATGCAACAACTGGATATGCGGTATAGCCAACAATCGACGCAGGTGGCTAGCCATATTATCTGTCCTTGTACAACGTCGATCAAAAAGGGATTAATTGACTTGCGATTTTACGTCCTTTTCAGCAGTTTTTGTCATATCAAAACGATGGGAGGGTGATAATGAAAGGCTCTGTGCAATGGAACCCCGTTTACGATTGAGAACGCCTTCGAGAATCAAGCTTGGGACCGCTAGATCAGTAGACCGGCGCTTCATCCACGACTGATCAGATACACAGGCTGATCTTATTATTTACTTTTCGCACATCCAATAATGTATCTATTCATGCGACGCCAATCATTTACTCTTAAAATTTACCTGATTAGCTGCGAGAATGCACAGACTGACCTGAGTCATTTTTGTTCACATTTTCAATAAGTTTCGCCCTTTCAGTAACGAAAAAAATAACATAAGTTGTGGTTTGCCATATACATACATAGGGATGAAATGAATGCACAGGCTTATCTGAGTCTTCGCAATTCGCACAGGCTATCTTAGTACATGTACAGCACAACTCCTGATCTTCATGTAAGATCACAGGGCCTGTCATCTTCGCAAGCCAAGTGTACTAAGTCCACTTTGTTCCTTACGTAATAAACAATTTTGGTTGGTTGGTTGATTTCGTGCTTAACGTCCACGGTAAACAGCTAAGGTCATGTTGGGACGGTCAGTTAACCTAACCACACTATTCCTGGGCAGGCTTAGACCTCCTAAGCAGTTAACCAGTACTAAGTGCACATACTTTCGCCAGTAACTGACAACTGCTCTTATTGAATCAGCAGAAGGAGAAACGAAAGTATGTGGCCAGACCGGGATTCCAACCCAGGACCTTTGACTTACGAGTCAGGTGCCCTACCGATTGCGCTACCCGGCCCGGCCACGTAATAAACAAAATAAGAAGCAAAGTGGACTTAGCAGCCTTTGCTTGCGAAGTTTACAGCCTGTGTGACCAAATACACTCTGTATATTCCTTATGATCGAAATATCGTCTATGTGAACGGAGACAACAGCATGTCCTCATGATCCAAATATTTTCTTTTCGAACATACAGACTGTAGAGGCTTGTGTTTTTCTTCCCATTTCAAGTGTTAAAAAAAAGGCCAAACACTTTATTATGTCTGAATCCATCATGTACAAAATCGGGAAGAAACTGATTACTATACAGGGAGGATGCGCAGGCTGATCTGATGCTTCGCTTTTACACCGATAATCTGCACATTGTATAAAAAGCATTATTTTGGCATGTCGCAATTATTGCAGTTGCGGCAAAACATCCAATGGGCACAAACCCGCTGAAAGGTCGTCATATTAATGTCAATGTTGGCACAATGTTGTTTTCATATTTAGAGTGTGTCACCGTTAATATGATGTTTTTCAACATTGCTTTGGCAGTTTACACCTATGATTTAAGCGTTCCAATATTCGTGAAATGTTCCATTTTGCGAGCCAAGAGAGATTCGCGAATATAAGCGTAAATAAATTGTCCCGAGTATTTATATGCCGCGTGTGCCCGACTTAGGCACTATGATGACTCTTATTTTAAGGTTTTGCATACAGGGATGATGTTATATAAACGTCGGAAGCGCAGTCTGCTAAGACCTGGCTTACCTAGTTCGAATCTCACGGCGTCAGAATTAGTCACACCGTAAACGTCGCTTCCTTGCGCTCATCTTAATGAAATGCACCTTCCTTCTTACTATTTTGTATCAACATAGATACGTCTTTCATACACGACAGTAAATGTGGTGACAACAGGTACAATAACAATGCGTTATACTTAGTGAACTTGAACAAGCGTGCAAAATTTATTCTACCGAATCTTCTAGTGGACTGATCGAATTTGACAGTGATTGCCAGCGCATATTTGTTACCGCCCTGACATTTCGTTTGGATCAAGGGTATATCTCAAATGGTTACAGAGATATGGTGCCCACAAGAATGTTGACGGACGGACGGAGAGACGGATTGACGGACAGCGCCATGCCATAATACGTCCGTTCTTTCAAATCAGGCATATAAAAATGGCTAAAACATTAGTTAAAATGGTTCGCTACCATTTAAATGATGCAGTTATAGTGATGAAATAATACTTTTCTCATGGCATGATCATGTGCTATATTCTAATAAAATATAGCACAAGAAAAGAAGCCAGATACCACATGCAAACAATAGATACTAAGACCATCCTGCGCTTATATGCAGATTCGCAGACTGATCAGAGCTGCCTTCTTTTGCTATCTGTATTTTTCCATGACAGTATTTTTTATTTCAGATGATAACTATGCATACAAGCTAAAAAAAAAAAGGGCCATGGTGGCCCTGAATCGCTCACCTGAGCATTAATCAGTTCACTGGCTCTGGTGAAGATTTATAAGAGTTTTTACCAAACAATGGGAATGGCTGCCACCTTGGTCATGTGACCAAGATCATTTGAAGAACTTTCAATCCTTTGACCCATGTGCAGGCTCCATATGAAATTTGAGTTTAGTCTGCCCAGTGGTTTCAGAGATGTTTGAAAATGTTTATGGATGGATGACAGAGGCAGCTAACACCAATACTGTAAGGCTCAGGTGAGCTGAAAATGGCAGAGTTGCTTCTCCGAAAAGTTCCTGTTCATGTTGAGTTGCTTCTCCGAAAAGTTCCCATTCATGTTGAGTTCCTTTGATGGATTTGAACTAGACTGAACTAGGCAAACACAGATGATAGAATGGTAGCATCATTATCTCAATGTGGTGAAACTAATGTATTACAAGGAGTTTGTGGCTGGCATCATTGCAATGTTAGTTCTGATTCTTGCAGCATTACTTAATTTAGATTTGACCTAGTGACCTAGCTTTTGACCCGACATGACCCAGTTTCAAACTTGACCTAGATTTTATGGAGATAAACATTCTGACAAAGTTTCATGAAGATTGGATCAAAACTGTGCCCTCTAGCGTGTGCACAAAGTTTTTCTAAGATTTGACCTAGTGACCTAGTTTTTGACCTGACATGACCCAGTTTCAAACTTGGCCTGGATATTGTGAGGATAAACATTCTGACAAAGGTTCATGATGATTGAATCAAAACTGTGCCCTCTAGAGTGAACACAAGGTTTTCTTATATCTGACCTAGTGACCTAGTTTTTGACCTGACATGACCTACTTTCAAACTTGGCCTAAATATTGTGACGATAAACATTCTGACAAAGTTTCAAAGAGATTGGATCAAAACTGTGTCCTCTAGAGCATACACAAGGTTTTTCTAAGATCTGACCTAGTTTTTGACCCGACATGACCCAGTTTCAAACTTGGCCTAGATATTATGAGGATAAACATTCTGACAAAATTTCATTAGGTTTGGATCAAAACTGTGACCTCTAGAGCGTACACAAGGTTTTCCTAATAGTTGACCCAGTTTTTGACCCGACATGACCCAGTTTCAAACTTGGCCTGGATATTGTAAAAATAAACATTCTGACAAAGCTTCATTGAGATTGGATCAAAACTGTGCCCTCTGGAACGTATACAAGTTCGTTCTTATATTTGACTTAGTGACCTAGTTTTTGACCCAACACGACCCAGTTTCAAACTTCACCTAGATTTCATAAAGATAAACATTCTGACAGAGTTTCATGAGGATTGGATCAAAACTGTGCCCTCTAGGGTGTACACAAAGTTTTTCTAAGATTTGACCTAGTGACCTAGTTTTTGACCCGACGTGACTCAGTTTCATAGGGGGCTTAGATATATGGACAATAAACATTTTGACATAGCTTCATGAAGATTGGACCAAAACTTTGCCTTCTAGTGCATACACAAGGTTTTTCTAAGATTTGACCTAGTGACCTAGTTTTTGACCTGACATGACCTACTTTCAAACTTGGCTAAGAGTTTATGGAGATAAACATTCTGACAAAGTTTCATAAAGATTGGATCAAAACTGTGTCCTCTAGAGCATACACAAAGTTTTTCTATGATTTGACCTAGTGACCTAGTTTTTGACCCGACATGACCCAGTTTCAAACTTGACCTACATATTATGAGGATAAACATTCTGACAAAGTTTCATGAAGATTGGATCAAAACTGTGCCTTCTAGAGTGTACACAAGGTTTTTCTAAGATTTGACCTAGTGACCTAGCTTTTTACCCAACATGACCCAGTTTCAAACCTGGCCTAGAGTTTATGGAGATTAACATTCTGACAAAGTTTCATAAAGATTGGATCAAAACTGTGTTCCCTAGAGCGTACACAAGGTTTTTCTATGATTTGACCTAGTGACCTAGTTTTTGACCCGATGTGACCAAGTTTCGAACTTATCCTAGATATTATGAGGATAAACATTCTGACAAAGTTTCATGAACTTTGGATGAAAACTGTGCCTTCTAGAGTGTACACAAGGTTTTTCTAAGATTTGACCTAGTGACCTAGTTTTTGACCCGACATGACCCAGTTTCAAACTTAGCCTAGATTTTATGGAGATAAACATTCTGGCAAAGTTTCAGAAAGATTGGATCAAAACTTACTGTGCCCGCTAGAGTGTACACAAGCAAAAGTTGACGGACGGACGTCCGGACGGACGGACGTCCACATGTACGACGGACGACGGACATCACGGTATCCCAAAAGCTCACCCTGAGCACTTCGTGCTCAGGTGAGCTAGAAAGAGAGAGAGGAAAACAGACCTTATAGTAACTGGTCCGTTTTCACTTGGGATTTTAGGGTATTATATTTTATTGGAAGAACCCTACGTTAAGATTTCTAACTATTTGGACAGATAGGGCTGAGCAGAAGGTGCAGGTCCTGATCAGTCTCACCAGGGATTACACTGCTTTCCATTCCATTTGCATCTTCTGAACACATACACTGAACAAAATTTCTAATTGGTCACTTTTTGCCATAGAATTAAGCCTAAGCAGATTTAGATTAGCCTGGCTACCAACTAGGACAAACAAATGGACAGATAGTCTTGTATTTACAAGCAGCACAAGCGCTTATGCATTTGCAAAATGATTTACATCAATTCGAGGCCTCTATTAGGATTTACACAAACATTGAAAGGGAGGTAATATGAAAATGTCAATATTAAAATTAATATAGATGAAAAATGTATGAAGACTAAAAACATACATACCTCATGTTTTTATGATCAAAAACTTTATTTACTTCTGAAATATCATGCTTTTGTGGAAGTTTGATGCAGCCTGTATGTGTTTTCAAAGCATTCTATGGTTTACATAGAAGGGGCCATAACTCTAATACTACAATAAAGTTTTGATTACAACGTTGACTTTCAATAAGGAGATAACAGCCCAAACTTTTGATTACAATTATATTCAAAAATACAGATCAAAATTCATATTTCTGCATATTAGAGAACTGACCAATTAGAAATTTTGCCGAGTGTATATTACTGCTTTATAAGCCCAAAATGTCCCAATTTTAGGACAATTTTGGTAATTATTCTAGGTGTCCGAATTTTCAGACTTTTTTCATTATGTTTTTAAAAATTAAAATCTAAAACTCCAGCACTCATAAGTTTTCCAATGTCATTACTGTTTTAAATCATTGTTTCAATGAATAAATAAAAGATACATCACAAGACATGGCAACCTGGTTGAATAATTACAATCACACATCAGAAATATGTTATAGTGATACAGGGCAGAGGAATCTGACATAAGCCAAAAAGTAAAGCAATAATACTGCATATTTTAACGTAACAGAAACTTACTTTGCTGAAATCCTGTAATTTTTGGTATTAATTCACATACTATGCAAGGTCCATTTATTTCTTGTCCAGAATATATTCAAAAGCCTCAAAACATAAATAAAACTTTTTGCAGGAAAATTTGGTTAACAACATACAACTGTTTTAAAACTTCATACATATTTGTGCCAAAATTTAAAACCAACTCTGGTGTACTGAGAGGTTGACAGGAAATTACTGATATATAGCAATTGCTAATAGAAACCACATTCTTTCTCTAGCCCCAAACCTTAATAATTACCATTTAAGGCCCATTTCCCTGTCAATCAAATTTAATAGAAAATAAATGGTTCAAATAATATCATTTTGTCATGTTAGAAATTTTTGTTTAGAGCTAGAAAATAGAAAATTAAAGGATAAAAAATGGCATAGCTGTATAAAATACCCATTTTTATACAATTTTCTGAGAAAATGGAAATTTAATTGCATATTTGCAATGGTTTTAAGGAACAGGTATGAAATTTAACTTGTTAATAAAGAGTGTAACAATGGAAACTGGTGAAACCATGGTGGTGAACTAATAGCAAATCAATGTAAAAAATCCATTTCGCTTTGCTAAGGGGTTTTCTGTGTAAGGGTGTCTAAGCAGTCCTTTCATCATATAAGGGGATGTTTATTCATAAAAACTTTAGCAAAATGTGAAAACTCGGAGTGCTATGATTTGGATGCACACAATGTGCTAAAGCTGAATGTCCAAACATTTTGGACAGTTCACTACAGAGTTGTTGCCCTGTGAAATTTACTCGGTCTTAAATTTGGAAAACATCTTCTTACACTAGCTAAAATTACTAAACCACAAAATATATGTCACAGCAACCTACAAGTATTATAAGGTCAATTGCAATGTCACAGTGACTTACATTCCAAAATATTGTACAAATCCAATTGAGATATGGTGCAAAATTACTGGACCATGAGATATAGGCCATGGTAACCCATAAACAGTATGAAGTCATCTGCAAAGTCAGACTGGACTGTTACCCCAAGTGTTACCAGTATGTAAATTCATCAAACATAAGCAGCAAACCTCTGGACCACAAAATATATAAGGTCACAGTGACATACAACTAGAACGAGATCGACTGCAGGCTAGACTGACGCATTTTGCCAAGTATGATGAAAATCTATTTAACAGTATTGGAGGTATAGAGCAAACTCACTGGACCATAATATATAGGTTGTAGTGACCAACGATATACTGAACCATGATTCCAAATTAAATAAGTATCTATTAAATAGAGCACAGTGACCTGGTGGTTGAATGAGGTTATTTGGATTATCAGATTAACTGGTCATTCCAAGTACAATGGCAACTAGAAATGTTTTTACACAAAAACAGATGTCCTCCCACCTGCGCTTTCCTAGCAGGATCATTTTCCCTACATGTTGCCAAGTTAAGACCTCCTGTGACCTTGAAAATAGGGTCAAGGTCACCAAAAAATTCCTTGATCTCCTGCGACCTTGAAAATAGGTCAAGGTCACCAAAATATAATGACTTCTTTTTGCATCTCCAAGTGATATATTTGTGCAAGTTTGGTTTAAATCCATCCATCAGTTCAGGAGACAGATTGCAGACAAGGCAATTTTCAACACTCTTTGACCTCCCGTGACCTTGAAAATGGTGTCAAGGACACCAAAATTTAATCAGTTCTTTCACATCTCCCAGTGATATAGCTTTGCAAGATTGATTGTAATACAGCCAACCATTCAGGAGACAGAGTGCAGACAAGGTATTTTTCAATACTTTTTGACCTCCTGTGACTTGAAAATAGGGTCAAAATCTAAAAATCCAAAATCTAATCAGTTCTTTACCATCACCCAATTAGATATCTGTGCAAGTTTGGTTTAAATCCATCCACCCATCCGGGAGACAGAGTGCAGACAAGGTATTTTTCAAGGCGATCGCTATTGACAACCGGTTGTCAATAGCGAATGTTCGCTATTGACAACCGGTTGTCAATAGCGAACGTTCGCTATTGACAACCGGCTGGACTATTGCCTATCAAATTAAGATGGGCCAGTTAAGATCTACTGAATTTTGAAGAAATAATTAGGTAACATGAAATTTTATAATATAATTTCACAAGAAAATGTGAATATGGAGATGTCAAGATACGACTTTAACAAGTTTTTGTTTCATGCTTTTTGGAACTTTTATTTGAGCAGATATCAAGTTAGCATATGAAGAGCAAAGGCATAAATGATGTTTTCTTCTATAGATAGTAAGAAGTACCAGCCTATTCCAATTTGGAGTTTTACAGCCTTTTCAACAGGGTTTTAGTCATAGCATACTCTTCAGCCAACATGAATATTTGAAACTAGAAAATGTGTTTATGAAACACTATGCCCCAATGGTATGCTTGCCTCTAAAAAAGGTTCATCCCATAGTGTTTATGTCAGAAAGGGGTTATAATCGGTTCATCTACATCTTAGCCGGTAACTGTATGCTAAAATAAGGAACATAGCTTAGCGGTTCTTCAGATATTTTGTTCACAAAGTTATTCATATAACTGCTATAACTAATGCCTATGTCCGAAAATGAGAAAAATTCTACCAAAAATTTATGAAACAGGTTTAAAAGCTAACCAGGTCATCTACACCTCAGTCCAAACCTGCATGCTAAATATAGGGATCCTAGCTTATGTGGTTCCTCTGACATTTTGTTCACAAGCATGTTCCTTTATAAATTCCTATGTTGGAAAAAAGGGGATTAACTCAACCAAAAATATACAATATATGCTCAAAAGTTAATCAGTTCAACAATACTTTTTTTGGTCCAAACTTGTATGCCACATATAAGGATCCTAGCTAGGGCTGACTATCGTCCCAAATTCTGACTATCATAATACTATCACTATCAGAGAAACCCCTATCATGATACTATCACTATCGAGGGTCTTACAACACGATGCATCACGATACTATCACTGTCTCTGAATATTGCAATTTCTTAAGAATTCAGATGATCTAAGTAAGTCCCTCATCTCTAAAGTACATACCAGTGCTGTCCACTATATAGTGGACAGCACTGGTATGTACTTTAGAGATGAGGGACTTAATGAGTGTAAGCTTTACCACCATCATAACAAAAGTTTTTTGATGCAAAGCAGGCACCTTTCAGGTTCCTTAATGACATTTGGTTGAAAGACAAGTGTCATAATCCAGTCCACAGGGTGAAAATCTACATGAACAAAAACTACCAAAACTATCGATAATTGAAAGCACTATCAGCGATAGTTATCGATAGTTGAAAACACTATCACAATAGCACTATCAAGGCAACCACTATCACGATGCATCGGTATATCGATGTATCGTTACACCCCTAATCCTAGCAGCAGCTTATGCGGTTCTTCAGATATTTTTTCACAAGCTTGTGCGCATAGTATATGCCTATGTCTGAAAAAGGGGAATAACAGGCATTTGTCGGTATGGCTTGTACTACATAAAACTTCATGCAAGCATGTCAAAGTATTGTCAACATGTTTATAAAATCAATAACCTTGGCGTAAGAGTCGCCCAGTGGGGTGGGGGTAGTATTTTGTGAAAACTCAAGCCAATATCTACCACCAGTACAAGTATAAGCAAGAAAAATCTTTAAAAAAAAAAGATAATCCGTGCAGATTAAATGGAAGTGTGTTTTGTTATATGTCTCTAGTTGAAAAGTTGACAATAACTTTCATGAATAAGTAAGATATGTCGGTAGGCACCCACAACCGTAATTTTGACACTGGGTAGCGACAACGACCTATCTCAAAACTGAGCTGTCCAATTTGGAATTCCAAAATGGACTGCGGTCAATCTTGAAATTGACCTGATTTCAAAATAGTTATCAATATGTTGCATCATTTATTTGTTTATGTGTATTAAACTGAAAGTAGAAATCGCAAGTAGATCTACGACGAAAAAAAAGAAAGTTTTGAATATCTGCATCTGTTTTCGATAACATTTCTACTGTAAAATTACAAACCAGAGAAACATTTTGAATTAATATAACACAGAGTGCTAGTATTCACAGTGCAGTACTACGAGAAAAAAAAAGAAAATTAAATATTCATTGACCTTTGATATTATTTATTGGCTAAATTTTGACACACGCATTATTTGACCAATGGAATCTTGTGAAATGTGGAACAGTATTGAAATTATATGAGGCTGTGCCTCAAATTAAATCCATCCTAAGCACTATGGAACAGTATTCTATCAGAACACTTTAACAGAACCCCAAATTTCAAAGTCCATGGCCTTGACCTCAAGGTCACTGAGTGGGGTGGGGGTGGTATTCTGTAAAACTTTGAATCAATATCTAACTACAGTGCAAATATCAAAAGAAGAAGCCAATCATGAGAAAAGGAGATATTATATTAATTGAAAACTTTAAAGTGAGTGTGACATAATTTTTTACCCCTAAGCCCCACCCAGGGTCTGACTCTGGAATATAGTGTTATGTAATTAAAGGTTATGCTATGATATAATGATGTTCCAAATATGAAAGGCTTCTTGCCTGTGGCTGCTGAGATATGATTGTTTGAAAAACTTTGTCACAATAAAAAAAGTGAGTGTAACCTAATTTTTGACCCCTAAGCCCCACCCCACAGTCAGACCCTGAGGTATAGTGTTCTGTAATGAAAGGTTATGCTATGATATGATTATGTTCCAAATATGGAAAGGTTCTTTCCAGTGGTTGCTGAGATATGAAAGTTTAAACAAGAGGGCCATGAGGCCCTGAATCACTCACCTGAGTATGGTGGCCATGTAGGTCATGTGACCTAGACAGCTTGAATACATTTTCGTTCCCTCAGCTCCTGGAGGCTGTGTATAAAATTTGGTTACAATTAGCCCAATGGCTTTTGAGGAGATGTCTGAAGTTGTCAAAATATGAGAGACATGGGACAGAGGTTAAAGAATGATCTTAACCGCTTGTACCCGCAAATCTTCCATGCACCAATTAAGACGACTGTACATGTATATACCAACTTTATCGCTAAAATCTTCTTAACTTGCCATGAAATCTTTACCATACTTGACCTTGCCTGAAAAAAAGGTCAAGGTCAACCCTAGGTCATCATTTGATAGTACTCAAGTACCTGATGCTATATACCAAGTTTCAAGGCCATCGATCATTTGGTTCTGGAGAAGATTTGTAAAGGTTTTTGCCATATATGGGCATGGCGGCCATGTTGGTCATGTGACCCAGACCGTTTGAACAAATTTTTGTTCCCTCAGCCCCTAGAGGCTCTATATGAACTTTGGTTACAACTGACCCAGTGGCTTTTGAGGAGATGTGAGAAATTGTCAAAATATGAGAGACTAGGGTCAAAGGTCAAAGAATGACCTTGACCTCTTGTACACTAATGCTACATACCATGGATGGACAGACAGACAGGCCCAAACCAATATGCCCCTTCAACTTCTCCAAAGTTGGGGGCATAAAAATGGAAGTGATGACTATCAAAACTTGTCTATCCAATTCTGGAGTTTTGAAGCAATAGCTATAGCAGAAAACATCATTTAAGCCTTTACTGTTCAAATACTATGTTGATATCTGCTCAAATAAAAGTTAAAAAAAAGCATGAAATAAATACTTGTTGAAATAGTATCATGACATCTCCATATTCACATTTTCTTGTCAAAGATACTATAAAATTTTCATATTACCAAATTATTTCTTCAATATTCCATAGATCTTAACTGGCCCATCTTAATTTGATAGGGAATATGCCAGCCGGTTGTCAATAGCGAACGTTCGCTATTGACAACCGGTTGTCAATAGCGAACGTTCGCTACTGACAACCGGTTGTCAATAGCCACTTCCATTTTTCAATACTGTTTGACCTCCTGTGACCTTGAAAATAGGGTCATGGCCAACAAATTCTGAACAGTTCTTTACCATCACCCAATTATATATCTGTGCAAGTTTGGTTCAAATCCATCCATCCATTTTGGAAATATGGAGCAGAAAAGTCATTTTTCAACACTCTTTAACTGCCTGTGACCTTGGAAATGGGGTCACCAAACTCTAATCAGTTCTTTACCATCACCCAGTTATATATCTGTGAAAGTTTGGTTCAAATCCATATATCCATTCTGGAGATATGGTGCAAACAAGGCATTTTTCAACACTCTGAGACCACCTATGACCTTGAAAATGGAGTCAAGGTCACCAAAATCTAATCAGTTCTTTATCATCTCCCAGAAATATATCTAAGCAAGTTTGATTAAAATCCATCCATTCATTCAGGAGATAGAGTGCAGGCGTTTTTCAACACTCTTTGACCTCCTGTGACTTTGAAAATGGTGTCAAGGTCACCCAAATCTAAAATGTAAAATAAATAAAGTTTACATTGACATATACTTGTTTTTGTCATTACACGTCAACTGTGTCTACCAGATAAAAAGTCTACATATTTTTTGGACAACCCTCGCAGGTGATAACCTAGATGGTGTTTATTGTTTAATTTTTAATCACCAAATGTTATGAATAATTAATTGTTTGGAAGTAATTAATTCAAATAAGGTGGATTTTTTTTCTTAAATTTCAAAGGGAGGCTACTTTAACTTCATTTAGTTTCAAACCAAATCAGACCGGACAAAGTCCATGGGCAATCTCCAGTCAGTCCTCTACTCACTGGACTTTGACTATGGACATTGTCCCATCCACTGGACGTCCAGGACTTCCATTAACAGCATCCAAATGGTCCAATGAGTCCATAGACAATGTCCACTAAGTCCATGGACTATGTCCACTGGATCCCTGGACATTGTCCAGACTGACTGGTCTCGCAGGACTTTGTCTATGGACTCATTGAACTTTGTCCAGAGTGTCCTTGGACATTGCAATCCAGACTGCCCACTGATTCTATGGTAAATGTCCACTGAGTCCAGGGACAATGTCCATGGAGTCCACTGAGACCATGGACTTTCTACCGACAGGTTTGCTGTAAAGACTGAAGTGATCTGTTTACAGAATTTAGAAGACAAGTTCAAAGTGAGCTGCAAAGAGGTTTTCTGTGGAACCACACCAATACTCAAGCTATACAATTGAGCCGCAACACGACAAAACCAACAATGTGGTTGTGCGCCCAGCCCAGACTCAGATCAGCCTGGGCATCCGCCCAGTCTGATCAGAGTCTTCACTGTCCGCATGGAGGTAGCTTAGACCCTTAGCTACCCTTTAAGCACTTAGCGAAGGGTCTGATCAGACTGGGGAGATGCCTAGGCTGATCTGAGTATGCGCTGAGTATACACTTCGATAAACAACAGAAAATTTAAGTTCATTGCTTATATTTACATTCGTTTCAATCAAAATTTTCATGAAAAATCTTATTTAAGCTCTTGAATTGAAGCAGTAAAACATGCACACACAGTTTTTTTGCTAACAGCAGAACAGCATGCATGACGTCATGACGTTGCTGACGCCCAATCAGATTGACGAGAGACATTGTTTATTTTGACGTCATTGACGTCGCGTGTCTCGATGTAATTATTGGAATGTAAACTACATTAGGTTCCAATGGCTTACTATACGGCTTTTCAGTAAATACACCAAGAATGTAAATATTTATATATACATGTTTATATATAAAAACACAATTAAGTCCGTTTTCACAGTAATGTATGATTTATTTCGCTGTTTTCTACCGGTTTCACTGTTATAGTACAGATCATCAGGAACAAATATGGCGGCTTTGTGTCGCATTGAGACGACGTTAGCATCATAGTTCCTGTCGCATGCGCCTTTTAAATATATATATATTTTATGCGTGTTTATATATATATTTTTTCTCTTGCCTGACATCTCTTTTCTTTTTCCTCTCTCTTTGAGATGGCTTGATACAGACTGAAATACTGTTTCAACAAGTAAATTCATTGAATTTATATCCCCCGCCAAAATGGCTAATTTGTTTATGGCTCATTTTCAGTTTGATAAAATTTCGTTCACTGGTTATTTTGTTACGACTGAAGCTGAGGACTTTAAATCATCTAAACAACTTGCTTCGGCATCACCGTGATGTGATCATACATATTTATGTCAAGTTTCAAATTTTGTTCATTGGCAACTTAGTGATGGCTAATTTGTGTATTTTAAATCAAATCAAGGGCAATAACTCATGAATTACTGATGCCATCATGACAAAACTTTATGTGCACTGCCATGTTATGATGATACAGAATTATTTTAAGTTTCATGAAATTCTGTGCATCGGTTATTTAATTATGACTCATTTTTTATTTTAAAGCAAATTCAAGGGCATTAACTCATGCATTACTGAAGCAAATCCAACAAAACTTTACATGCACAATGTAGTATAAGTGTCATAGAATTCCATTCCTTGACTACTTAGTTATGGCTAAATTTGTTGATTTTAAATTGGTTCAAAGGCAATAAATCATGCCATAATATCAGTATAAAACTTTATATGCACAATTGTTTTCTGGTGATACACATTTACTTTAAGTTTCATAAAATTCTGATAATTGGTTACTTGGTTATGGTTCATTTTATTGTTTTGAAATCAATTCAAGGGCAATAACTCATGCACTACTGAAGCCAGTCTGATGAAACTTCATGTGCATCAGCGCCTTATGGTGATATATATTTATTTTAAGTTTCATGAAATTTAGTACAGTGGTTACTAAGTAATGGCTTGGACGGACAGATGGATGGACGGACATGACCATATATCCATCCGCCTTTGGTGGGAGATAAAAAGCTGTGAAACACAAAACCGACCAACCAACCAACTTGCAATTGTCATAAAAATAGAAAGCATTCTTCTTTTGACACAGAAGTGTGCCTAGTGATCCTAATAATTTTATTTTCACTCTGAAGACAATTTGGCCATGTCATAACACTGGGCAGGCTTTTTGAAGTATCAGTGCCAATCTTGGTGCCATTATTGAAGTTCCAAATATCAGTACAAGTTCTTCTAGAGTTCCCCCTTTATCTGAATAGGAATTTCTGTTATTACAAAAATGGGGAATAATAGGCTAAGAGCTGAATGTCGTACAAGGTATGAACATGTCAGTAACTGGGAAATTTGATTCTGAAAGGAGTTAATATGGCTATAAACTGAATGATGATCATATGGACAGGCCATAATTCTAACAGAATCAAATGATCAACTGATCATATAATCAACTTTGTTGAATTCAATTTCTGGTGAATTTCATAAACCAGTGATCCTGATATAGTACGTATGATGAATATGATCACCCTCAAATGACAATTACATAGAGGATCTTACATGAGTGCTCATGTATTATTGAATTTATTGCTCATGTATTATTGAATTTATTAAACAAGTTGGGGAAAAAGATAAGATGTGAGACTTTTCCGAGCATCTTATCGGTTTTCCCCAACGAGTTTTATAAATTTAATAATACAGGAGCATGAATGCAAGATCCTATTTATCATATGACACTAACAGTGCATTTTATTAGCAAAATTTGCACTAAAATGTCACAATTTTGCCATTAGAAAACGTGATGTTTTTATGGACGTCAAGGTATAACGTTACGACGTAATTTGCATATCTAATCCACTAGTGGATTATCATTTTTAATGCATGGCTTTATTACACTCTCAGATGCGACGTCATATGATAAAATATCTTGAAAGTCTAAGGAAAACCTGTTGAAAATTGAAGGACAAGTTGCAGTCAAAACATCCAATTCGGATGCTGACGCTGATCCAGATTCAGACTGAGTGAGTGAACTCGGGTTTAACGTCCCACCAACAACGAAGTCATATGGAGACAGGATCTCGGTTTAAAGTCTCATTCGAAAGATCGGAGAAGCGGGGGATTGATCTTGCTACCCCTGGATTGGTAGTCTGGAGTGTTATCCACTACACTACAGCCGCTCGGATGCCTACCCTGGAATGACAACAAATCATTTTTTCTGTATTTTTTTTACAGGCAAGATAAAACAAGAGGCCCACGGGCCACAAAGCTCACCAGATCTCTAGCTCAAAATTGCTATCAAAATTACTGTCACATTTGTACAGCCTAATACAAAATATTCAACTACAAAGTCTCAGTCTGAAAGTCTGTTGAGTTGATAACAAAATATATAACTATTTTCCATATTTTCATTGCAGTAAATGCCATTTTTCAATTTTCCCCATTATAAGTCAATGCAACTCTAAGTTGCCATAGCAACCTAACGAAAGAGCCGATTTTCATCAAAAACACAAACTTTCAACCCCCCCCCCCCCCCCCCACCCCCCAGCCTAAGGATACTAAAGATGAAATCTGGGCCTTATTGGCCCAGTGACATCTGAGGAGATAATTTTGTAAGTTGTTTTTTCCATTATTTTTGCATTTTGGTTTCCATGACAACCAGTAAATGGAGCAGTGGGTTCAAAAACAATAAAGCTAATAGAAGACTTCTTAAAGGAACATTTCTATAAAAGTTATGTCAACATATCTGCAATGGCTAGGCAGTAAATGCCATTATTCAATTTTCCCCATTATAAGTCTATGGGAACTCTAAGTTGCCATAGCAACCAAACTAAAGGACAGATTTTCATAAAAAACACAAACTTTCAATACCCCAGCCTAAGGATACTACAGATGAAATCTGGGCCTTGTCGGCACAGTGGTTACAGAGGAGATAATTTTTAAGTATTTTTTCCATTTTTTTTTTCATTTTGGTTTCCATGGCAACCAATAAAAGGGGCACTGGGCCAAAAACATACAGCTGATAGAAGACTTCTCAAGGAACATTTCTATAAAAGTTTTGTCAACATATCTGCAATGGCCTGGCAGAAAATGTCATTTTTCAATTTTCCCCATTATAAGTCTATGGGAACTCTAAGTTGCCATAGCAACCAAACTGAAGGGCAGATTTTCATAAAAAACACAAACTTTCAATCCCCCAGCCCAAGGATGCTACAGATGAAATTTGGGCCCAATCGGCCTAGTGGCTTCAGAGGAGATGTTGTTTAAAAGTGTTGACGGACAGACGACATACGACGACGGACGACGACGACGACGGACACTGCCTATCCTATAAGCTCCCCCGGAGCCTTCGGCTCTGGTGAGCTAAAAAAATTCAATCCCCCAGCCCAAGGATACTTAAGATAAAATCTGAGCCCAATCGGCCCAGTGGTTTCAGAAGAGAGAATTTTTTAAGCATTCCCCCCCCCCCCCCCCACACACACTTTTTTGCATTTTGGTTCCCATGGCAACCGATAAAAGGAGCAGTGGGCCAGAAAACATATAGCTAATAGAACACTTCTCAAGGAACATTTCTATAGAAGTTCTGTCAATATATCTGCAATGGCTTGGCAATAAAAGCCAGTTTTCGATTTTCCCCATTATGAGTCAATGCAACTCTAAGCTACCATAGCAACCAAACTAAAAAGCTGATTTTCATGTAAAGCACAAACTTTCAATCCCCCAACCTAAGGATACTACAGATGAAATCTGGGCTTAATCGGCCAAGCGGCTTCAGAGGAGATAATATTTTAAGTATTTCTTTTCCATTTTTTGTATTTTGGTTTCCATGGTAACCAATAAAAAGTGCAGTGGGCCAAAAAACATATAGCTGATAAAACACTTCTCAAGGAACATTTCTATAAAAGTTTTGTTAACATAACTGCAATGGCTCGGCAGTAAATGCGATTTTTCAATTTTCCCCATTATGAGTCAATGCAACTCTAAGTTACCATAGCAACCAAACTAAAGAGCCGATTTTCATAAAAAAAAACATAAACCACAATCCACCAGCCTTAGGATACTACAGATGAAATATGGGCCTAATTGGCCAAGTGGCTTCAAAGCAGATAATTTTTTAAGATTTTTTTTCCTTTATTTGCATTTTTGGTTTCCATGGCAACCAATAAAAGGAGCAGTGGGCAAAAAAACATACAGCTGATAGAAGACTTCTCACGAAACATTTCTATATAAGTTTTGTCAACATATCTGCAATGGCTTGGCAGTAAATGCCATTTTTCAATTTTCCCCATTGTAAGTCTATGGGAACTCTAAGTTGCCATAGCAACCAAACTAATGGGCCGATTTTCATAAAAAACACAAACTTACAATCCCCCAGCCCAAGGATGCTACAGATGAAATTAGGGCCCAATTGACCCAGTAGCTTCAGAGGAGATGTTGTTTAAAAGTGTTGACGGACGACAGACGACGACATACGACGACAAACGACAGACGACGACGACGACGACGGACAACTGCCTATACTATAAGCTCCCCCGGAGCCTTCGGCTCTGGTGAGCTAAAAATGACAAAGGCATCAGGCCATAAATTTAAGTCGGTGTCATAAAATTGTGCCATGATCTTTGACTCCAACTCAGGCAGGTAGCATAAACAGACTGAAATGTTATGGTTGACACAAATAAATGCAAACGCATAAGACAATCTGAGGTCAAAACTAATATTGCAGAACTGAATATCTTCTAAAAGTCAATTCCATCATAAATTGCCAGGTGTCTGAAATTTGGCAGATGTATTGTTAATCAGACACACTTAGATTTATATCCTGTGTGAGTGGTTTGTGTGTATGTGTGTGTGTGAATGGGGGTGGGGGGGGGGGGGGAGAGGGCTGGAGGGGGGTAAAAAACACCAATTTATCATTTCATTTTGCAAACTGTTAGCTATTTTTGTTTTGTTTGTTCCTGTAAAACAACATCTCAACTGCTAAACTAACAGGCAGAGGACTCCATTTGTGCAATTCAGGGAAACTGACAGATTAAAGTAGGGATTTTTTGGGAGTTAAAATAAGCAGGAAAACAGCACATTTTCAACTACTTTTATAGTAAAAAAGTTTTTCTTACAAAAAAAGATAAAGCATCTAAAAAGTAGAGTAATTTCTAAAAAAGAGAACTCTGTTTATAATAAATAAATCTAACATAGAATGAACATTCACTGAAACAGTATGCGGTCAAATTTAAACAATTATCACAGAAAGAAATAACTTTGGTTTTAATACAAATATACCGGTGTGTATAATAATATAAACATGCATTTTTTTGCAACTTTGCCACTGGTCATAAGGGCTGGGACTGGTAGAGATTTTGTACCCGGTTTCCCATATCCCTATTATCCGCTGGTACCCGGGTACCCATTACCTTTGTATTTACAGCATTTTCACAGTTTGAAATGTAATATAACTAAAGATAAATAATAAAGTTAGGTACATGCATCTGTAATTTACAAACTTGTGCATTGGAGTGGTACAAAAATGTAGAAATCTCCCTATAATAATGTGCAGAAATGGTCTGGAAATACATGTATATGATTGCAATTTATACAAGACAGTCACACTAACTTTGCTCTCTCTGATAGGAATTCTGTTGAAATTTTAAGGCACCTTATTTGAAAATTATGATATTCACTCTATACGCCTGAGTAATGCAGAATCTGATACAGGTGTGAGTGTGGTATTTAAACACTTCAGGTGTGAGAAATCTGTCCAAAAAGCCTCAGTGTACCACGGGCTTGTTTCTTTGGCACACTGAGGCTCTGAAAAATCATAGTTGCTGCTCAACTTATTTTTCTCTCTTTATAAACAAATACATGGATACATGGATATCCATTTTTGCACCAAGAATATATAGAAACGTTAAATAATTCTTTTGGAGAAAAAGAAAATAAACTGTGTTCTTTTATCTCTGTATAAACAAACAACAGTCTTTACATAAAATTACATAAAAAATAAATAATTTTTTTGGGGAAAAACCCCGGTATTTCTCTGTACAAACAAACATGGATCTTAAGACAAAAAACAAAAGCAAACAATAAATAATTTTAGATAAAAGCACTTAAATATCATTTATCAAACACAATTTTTCACATAAATTTTTTAGCATCGGGTGGAAACTAACAAACATTGGTTCCTTGGAGCTGTGGCCAGCAAGTCTTATAGGAACTGATATACAAAATAGAAAAGATTGTGTGAAATGAGACATTATGTCATGCATGTATGGAAAACATGCAAATCAGTTTGCATCTTGTGTTAACTGATCAGTCTTCACTGTTCAATTTTCAGATAACTCATGCTGTGTACATGCTCTTAGAGAATTGACCCAGACCAACCCAACTTATTGCTATATAAAATCTGGTTGCTCGGGGTATCGATTTCACATGTGTTTCTAATGAATCTGGTCGTATAATCCTCAGGTAGTAGTAGATTTCAATTCTCGTATCGACGTGATCCCTGCACCTCAGCGGAACGTATCCATAGCCGCAGTAACAGGGCGCCGAGCGTCCGTCCCTGTCCTCAGGTATACCAATAAATGATACAGACCTATGCAATTTTGCAGCAGCGCCCCAGGTGATAAAGATAACACTGTTCATTGATTTTCTCTATTTAAAAGTAAAACATAAATATCCCGCATCCCTATCTTGATACAAACTAGAAGATCGAAATCCTCGTTAAAAGTTATGTTATTTAGGCGTTTTGAACGGATTTCTACATTAAAATTCAAGCGTTTTGTAATACAGCAATTTTATAATGGCCTGGTTACAGCCTTTATAAAAAAAATAGTGCCAGTTGTCTTGCAAACTTATTTTCATGTGATACTTCAAAAATATGTCTTCAAACACACTGACTGTGTTCAGAATAAAAGTTGACAAAACTTTATCATTGGATATGCGATTTTCTAGAGTATTTTATGAGAGCGTTCTTTAAGCGGCACACTTATACCGTGAATCAGGTTTCAGTAGCACTGCCGATAAAAATACTATAAGCTTGAATTACCTGTATTTTTAACTGGGAACCAGAGTTATCGGAAAAAGTAGTTCACAGAGTATGTATAGCTGATACCTGCAGTGTCCAGATAATTAGGGGATGGCTAAAACATCTGGTCTGATTATCAGTTAGGCATAAATTTTAGGTTATTTTTCGCTAAGAGGATGAACACATCATGTTTAGGATTCATAGAAAGAAAACTGCTCAGACTGTGTGGATGCACATGTTGCAAGTTAACTATTAACACAATAAAAGTCAGATATGTATTCAACCATGTGTTTGGCCATTTTAACAAAACAACAGAAAATAAATATCTATTATAATATAAACATTTAAAAAAATATACATATAATATATGTATATTTTTTTTAAATGTTTATATATATATATTAAACTACATCTTGTTGACACAGAAAAGAAAGTCACAGATCTGTATTCCTATAAAGTATAGTTTTTATCACAGATATGCATCAGAAAATAAGCCAAGAAGCAAACAAAAAATCTGGTATATTCCTTTGAGAAACATTTGAACTCCATATACATCCTTTGAGAAAACTCAACATTCAAAGCTGTATGTTTAATATGTTTGCTCAAAATATTTACACACCTCAAACTTTCAATAATGACCTTTTTGGTCAAGTTCACACAGAGAAGGATAATTTCTGACAAAAAATACAGACCCACATCTCCTTAGGAGCAGTACAATTTGGGTTTCCACTGTTGGCTCTGCAAGGCTGTGCAAATATTATGGGTACCCTAATATGCTAAAATATTGGGACACCTAAAACCATTAATTTTCCATTTTTTCCAATTGGAAAATTAATGGTTTCAGATACCTTAAACCACTAATTTTCCATTAATCATTCCAAATGGAAAATTAATGATTTTAGGTATCCCAATGCTTTTCCAAATGGCAAATTAATGGTTTTGAGTACCCCAATACTTTTTTTCCAAATGGAAAATTAATGGTTTTTAAGGTTCCCGATACTTAAGCACATTCAGGTAATGTGTTGTCTGTAAAGCTGTCTTGATTCTAATGTTCCAACAATAACACTGGCATGCAACTTAGCTGTCAAGTTGGCAAAGACAAGCCACACCCCTGTTAATCCAGTGATTTTCAGGTTGGTCAGATGGGAACCTGATTGCCATGACGTAATTTGTGGAATGACCAGTAGTTGACAGAACACCTCTTCTAGCACTTGTCTTGTACACTGCAGAAAGATGCAAAAATAGTAAAATATTTTTCTGAAAATCATCCCAGCTGCTTCCAAATGATTTCTTTTTAAGCAGATATGTTAAGTCCGACATATTACCCCTGAGCACTAACAGGTACCACGTAGCCAGAAACGTTACAATATATAGCTAGAATTTATAGTGGTGTTACCACCGTTACTAGTACCTTTAAATGGCTTTGCTGGTATTGAACTCATGGTATGGGGAACCGTTTTACTATTTATTCCCAATTTCTGGATATCCATTTATTGGTTTTTGGATATCCATAATTTGATTTTGGGATATTAAAAAATACCGCATAATAGTATTCCATTTATAAAGTAATAAATTTGAATCTAGGAGGTCCAAATTCTTTTCTTCAGAAAAGTTGACACCCATTGGGAAGGGGGGCACAAATAAGAATGGCAAAATTTTCCCCCGAAAGTGTAGCAAGTCACCTAAATCTAAGGGATCAAAGTACAGCCATGATCCTTAACCTAATCCAGCTGATCTTTCTTACAAGAATACATGTACATGTACATGTGTACTTTACAGGTTTACATGTACATGTAAACCTGTAAAGTACACGTGTACATTTTTTACATATTTACACATACCTGGGCAATAGTACTCTTCTTTGAGCTCAAAGTTGGCAGTCTCACCAGGCTTTAACCAAATCTATGTATGTGGTTAAGGAAGGAGCTACATTCAGGTACCATAATATAAACCCTTGAAGTGCCAAAACAATGCAGGCAGTAAAATTGGCTTCGGATGTTTTTTCCAAGCTATATCATATTGAGAATTCAAAGATGAAAGGGCAAACAGTGAAGATCTAGATGAGGCAGCTGATGATGAGCGGCCTCATTTTGACCTAAGCTGTTTGCAAATTCTGCTATTTTCATTTTTAGGCGCAATGCTTCATATTTCTGAGCTGAAGATTAGAACTGAGCTGCGACACGACAACACCATGCCCAGGCTGATCAGACTCTTCGCTAAAAGCTTAAAGAGTAGCTAAGGGTCCAAGCTACCTTCATGCGGACAGCGAAGACTCTAATCAGACTGGGCGGATGTCCAGGCTGATCTGAGTCTGTGCCGGGCACACAACCACTTTGTTGGTTTTGTTATATCGCGGCTCAGATGTTTGCCTCAGTAGAACATGCATGTAGTACCACAATACTGAGATGCCTGACCAGATATAAAAGTATATGATCCCTAGCTTACGCATGAAAGGATACAACAGGCACAAGATCATATAAGATCTTTGGCATAGATTCTTCAATTCTCTTCTTCTTACGACACCATCTTGCTCCCTCCATATACAGCCCTCGGATGTAGGCACCGGTAGACTGAAATATTATGATATACATTTCTATATTATAGTCTTATACTGTTACTGAAAATTTATTTCCATTGATTTCTTGGATGGTCTCCAATCATTTAATTTGAAAAAAAAAACTCCATTAAAGGACCATTCTGACCAAATCTGACCAAAATCCATTCATGTGTTCTCGAGATATTGGCATTTCAGCAAAATGAGGCTCGTACACAGAAAGTAGGTCACTGTGACCTTATTCCGCTACAGATTTTTTTATTTTGATGATTTTGAAAACAAAGGACCAACTAATACTGCACCCAAAATATCAGCCGAATATATCAAGTGGTTCTGGAGAAAAAGTACTGTTGGTTTTATTGTTTTTGCTATTTTTAGTAATGGTGGCCATCTTGGAATCTAGACCAAGCTGAATTTTACCATTCAGAAGTCCTGCAGTCTGGTCATGCAGCATGTGAAATTTGAGAACCACGGGTGCAGTGGTTTTGGAGAAAAAGTCATTTGAATGGACTTAAATGCTAGGGTCGACGTAAATGTGAATGGATGGATGGACGGACAAATGGGTTGACGGACAGACGGAAAACTGAACGCCTATATCGCACCTTGCTAAAGCAGGTGCGACAAAAATGGTCTGTGCCACAAGAATTTGCAAAATGCTGTAAAAGTTAGAAAAATCTGCAATATTTAAAAAACATGCTTCATCTGAGCCATACATGCTGAGAATCAGACTAGATGGCAAACAATGTAGATCCAGATGAGGTGACTCATAATGAGCCACCTCATCAGGATCTACACTGTTATTTTCATTACTTGCACTTTTAGTAATAAACAGGTTTTCTCTGCACAAGGCTAAAAAAAACTTACAGGTTTATTCCCTATTGTTGTGTCATGACCCATTACTTCAAACTCAAACCCTAGATGATCAATAGGAATCTTGTGTCTCCTGGCATAGTTCTGAAGCACCCCTGTCAGGAAAGATTGAGTGAAATAAAATCCTGATATCCACTTCACAATAGGGCTTCCACCATAGATCCAATCCTTGAAGAATGCTAGTCTTGCTAGTAAGTCTGTGATGTAACTACCCAGTGGCTTCAGGGAGGGGTATGACTTGGCTGCCCACATTGCCGGAACCTACAATACCAGTAGTTAACATCAGCAGCTGTTATTTCAATAAAAACATTGATATGAGCCGCGACACGAGAAAACCAACAAAGTGGTTGTGCGCCCCGCACAGACTCTGATCAGCCTGGGCATCCGCCCAGTCTGATCAGATACTTCACTAAGCGCTTAATGGGTAGCTAAGGGTCTAAGCTACCTTCATGCGGACAGCGAAGACTCTGATCAGACTGGGCGGATTGTTGGTTTTCTTGTGTCGTGGCTCATATGTTTTCCTAACTGGGCCAATCAGCCAACTAGAGCTACAACAAAATATTCAAAAGATGGTCTCTACAAGCCTGGAAAAAGGTCTCAATTAAATCCTATGCTGCTGATTCTGTACATGTATATAACATTCTCTGTAACTTTATGGAATAAATACTGTTTAAACCAAGACCTTCAGTGACCCTGTATAGCTCACATGGTTTTCTCAATTCCATGTATAGGTCCTAATTTATCACATACCAGTTCTTTGCTTTTTAGGCTTATACACAATCATTTTTTCTTGTACAAGTTTACTGGACAACAAGTCATTTTCTTTGATCGTATATACAGCAAAAAAAATGATCATTTTTCGTATTGTTCAAAAAAAACTGATGAATAGAAACTCATCCTATTTTTCAATGATAACTTATCAAACTTGCCATCAAATAACCAATCAGAAGCAAGAGAATTTGAAGCAGCAGCATTGTAAACAAAAATACATGACTAAAGTGCCGTATACACTATCATTTTTTCTTGTTCAACTTCGTTTGACAATAAAATGATCGTGTATACACCTCATCATTGTCACTTTTTCTTGGTCATCTTTTATTATACAATAAACTTGTACAAGAAAAAAAGATAGTGTATACAGCCCTTGAGACCCAATCAGCAACTGCAATGATCCATGAATCAGCAGGCAGCTTGTAACTTTGATGAAATAAATTTAAACATTATAGACCTGATTTCAAGGAACTCACCTTTCCAACCATCATACTGTCAAAGACATCTTCAAGCTCTGCAGACATGAGCACAAGACCTTTTATAGCTTTGCGTATATCTTGTAAACTCTGTCTTATAACTTGGATCAATCTGTTGAACCTGATCAATTCTTGTACCAATACTGTGTTCATAGACTCCTCATATCTTACTGGGTACTTTGCCTAAAATACAATCATGTACTAAATGAAGACAGGTGCTGTGGTCGAGTGGTTGGAACGACTCTGTTAATTATGGTGCTGAAGATTGCTGGAAAGTTGTGTGTTCCCAGAGCTCTAGATAAGAGGGAGTATTTGATGATAATTAAGGATAATTTTTCTTATTTCTCATCGAAACCATATATTGTGACCCCTCATCTGAACCGTCTCGTTGAGACGGTTCAGATGAGGGGTCACAATATATGTTTTTATGCAGAAATAACTGAAATTATTCCTAATTATCACCAAATACTCCCTCTTATCTAGAGCTCTGTGTTCCAATCCCAGGCTTCACCATCCGGCAAATGGAAAACTCTCTCTGTTTACCCAGCAGTAAATGGATACCCGTTTCAAATCAGGGATGGATAAGGCAGTAAAAGAACAGGGATGGGCTCTGCCTTTGATATGCTGTGCCCAAGATACAGTGAGCCTCTAATCCCCCACTGTTCCTACTGCCTCTAGGCTATGGGAAACATTTACCTTTACCTACTAAATGAACATATGACTACTAGGTCTGGTACTTTTTGTCAACTGTTGTCTTTTTTCCTCTGTTTTTCTTCTGAAAGCTTGCGCCTGCCAACATTGTAAGCTTCACATATTTGTACACTCAATTTGTCAACATATAGTAAACCTGTTAAAATTCTGTGGCTGTTAATTTTCATGACCTCCACAAGGAAGAAAATTTTGCTAACAGTAATAAATGGCTACCAAATTTCAAACTTTAATGTTTATAACTCTTATTGTTCTGCAAACCTTCCAAATATGAGCAACACTTGAGATATTCACAGCTAAGAGTATTGGTTCATAATCATAAACCTGATAAATACTAGAACAGCTGCATGAGCAGACAATGCATTCCCAGAATAAGCGGACTGTTGAGACAGCACTATCTGTCATTAACCCTACTGCACTCAGAACAGCCAAAACTCTATGGAGTTTGGCCATTCTGAGTGCAGTAGGCTTAAGCATTTTATCTGAATATTTACAGTAATTACCATACTTATTTCACTACCATATTTATTTCACTACCCAACCCCCACCCCATCACCCCTCTCCAAAGTGATTCCAAATACGTAAATCAGACTTCCGCAATTCTTCTATAAGAAAGATTTTTCCCTTCAAATTAATCCCAAAAATCTAGATCTGTCTTGTAAGATAGATCTGGATTTTTAAGGTTGTTTGGGAAAGCAAAAACCTGGGTTCGAGGTTATAAAACTTGAGAATAATGTCAAACTCAAAATAAAGCACACTGATTGGCTGCTTCCGAGCACATGCTCGGAAGCAGCCAATCAGTGTGCTTTATTTTGAGTTTGAGAATGTACTCAAATTTTATAACCTCTGGGCCTGTTTTGCAATCAAAATAGTCTGGTATATACACTAGTTTATGCAACAACTAAGCCAGTAAGAAATCATTCACTTTATCCATCACATTATTTACAGTCATCACCATCTCTGTCCCCAATCCCCATCCAGTTGAGGAGCCCCGGTAGCTCAGTGGGTTAAGCGCTGGCCTACTGATCTAGCGGTTGCGGGTTCGAGCCCCGCTGGAGGCGGAGTTCTTTCCATAGTAAACGGGGTTCCATTGCACACAGCCTTTCATTATCACAAGCCCATCGTCCTGATATGACTGAAATAGTGTTGAAAAAGGACATAAAATCACAAGTCATCCATCCATCCATCCCATCCAGTTTATTCCCTCTCCTTCACTCACCTGAACCTCCTCCAAGTTGAAGTCTGGAGGTATCTTAGTAAGAATGTCACTGGCCAACTCCTCAATAACATCCTGAGAGGATTTTCCACCACCACTCAGCTAAAATAACAGGAAAACTTTTCAATCTATCATAAATACCATAAGTCTAGAATGAATCTGTGGATCCAGTTTTAGAAGAAGTAAACAAGAACTAGATACTGCAAAAACGAGAAAAATTTGACAATCTAGGGAATGCAGCTTCCAACAGGACTTAGAGAGAATAGGCATGTTTCTTTTATACTTTTCCATGAGTTATAGAGATTTCTCGGGAAAATCGAAATTGATAATAGAGATTTCTCGGCAAAATCGAAATCGATAATCCCTCTGTTTCAAACAGTGAATTTATCACTTCAGTTTTCACTGTCACGTTTATTTTTGATTGACTGGCTAGTCCTTATCTGGCTTGACAGCCTAAGTCTCCTGTAGGCATTGTTTCTTCACAAATTTCTTGAGATCTGTTTATCACAATGAAATTTCAAGCTTTTCCTTAGTTGCAAACTTATATCACACCCATTTAACACACTGTGTGTGTGTGTTTGTTAAAACAATTACAGATGTCATGATAAGCTGATTATCTTAAATCCTGAAATATTTTTAAGTCTTTCAAATTCAAAAAGCTCTTAAAATCAATCCTTTAACACAAGAAGACATAAAAATATTAACCACATATTGTAATTATTTTTTTTCTAGTGTATGAAGGATGACATTTCCAGCATCTGCTTGGGGAAATGACAAAGTTAAGCATGTCAGCCTACCCTGCAAGCTGAAACATAATCACCGTTTAAAGGGATTGGATCAACCTCTTATTCTAGTTAGACTCAAATAAAAATTATGTCACTTAACATATAACAAGAATTTCACAGACTTGTCAACTAATTTTCACTAAATATAGCTAAATCAAACAAGAGGGCCAAGAGGCCCTGAATCGCTCACCTGACCAAAAAGGTTAAAGGTCAAACAAGGGTCATCATTTAACAAACCTGATAGTTTGCAACCACTTCCAAATGGTTATGAAGAAGATTTTTGAATATTTTTCTATGTATTGCTATGGTTCATACCCTGGACCCCCTGGGGCCAGGCCATTTTGGACCCTGTGGCCATCATTTGAATAATTTTGGTAAAGGACCACTAGGCAATCCTACATACTAAATTTCAAGCATCTGAGCCAAGTGGTTCTGAAGAAGAAGATTTTTGAATAGTTTTCTATGTATTTCTATGGCTCAAACCCAGAACCCCCTAGGGTGGGGCCATTTTAGACCCTGGGGTCATCATTTGAACAAACTTGGTAAAAGACTACTAGGCAAAGCTACATACCAAATTTCAAGCATCTGAGCCTTGCGGTTCTGAAGTAGATGATTTTTTTAAATTTTTCTATATATTTCTATGGTTCAAACCTGGGACTCCGTGCCCCGGAGCCATTTTAGACCCTGGGGCCACCATTTGAACAAACTTGGTAGAGGGCCACTAGGCAATGTAACATACTTAATTTCAAGCATCTGAGGCAAGCAGTTCTGGTGAAGAAGAGTTTTAAGTATTGTTTAGTTCCAAACCAAAGAACCCCTGCCCCAGGGCCATTTTGGACCCTGGGGCCACCATTTGAACAAATTTGGTAGAGGACCACTAGACAATGCTACATACCAAATTTCAAGCATCTGAGCCTTGCGGTTCTGAAGTAGATGATTTTTAAGTATTTTTAGTTCCGAAACCCAAGACCCTCTGCCCCAGGGCCAATTTGGACCCTGGGGCCACCATTTAAACAAACTTGGTAGAGGACCACTAGGCAATGTTCCATACCAAATTTCAAGCATCTGAGGCAAGCAGTTCTGGAAAAGAAGATTTTTAAGTATTTTTAAGTTTCGAACCCAAGACCCCCTGCCCCAGGGCCATTTTGGACCCTGGGGCCACCATTTGAACAAACTTGGTAGAGGAGCACTAGACAATGCTTCATACCAAATTTCAAGCCTCTGAGCCAAGCAGTTCTGGAGAAGAAGATTTTTAAGTATCTTTTAGTTTCGAACCCAAGACCCCCCTGCCCCAAGGCCATTTTTCACCCTGGGGCCACCATTTGAACAAACTTGGTAGAGGACCACTAGGCAATGCTACATACCAAGTTTCAAGCATCTGAGCCAAGCACTTCTGGAGAAGAAGATTTTTAAGTATTTTTTAGTTTCGAACCCAAGAACCCCTGCCCCAGGGCCATTTTGGACCCTGGGGCCACCATTTGAACAAACTTGGTAGAGGAGCACTAGACAATGCTTCATACCAAATTTCAAGCCTCTGAGCCAAGCAGTTCTGGAGAAGAAGATTTTTAAGTATCTTTTAGTTTCAAACCCAAGACCCCCTGCCCCAGGGCCATTTTAGACCCTGGGGCCACCATTTGAACAAACTTGGTAGAGGACTACTAGGTAATGTTACATACCAAATTTCAAGCATCTGAGCCAAGCGGTTCTGGAGAAGAAGATTTTTAAGTATTTTTTAGTTTCAAACCCAAGACCCCCTGCCCCAGGGCCAATTTGGACCCTGGGGCCACCATTTGAACAAACTTGGTAGAGGACCACTAGGCAATGCTTCATACCAAATATCAAAGCCCTAGGCCTAGCGGTTTCAGAGAAGATGTCATTTAAAGCAAATTGTTGACGACGCACGACGGACGACGCACGACGGACGACGGACGACGCACGACGGACGAAGGACACTGGGTGATCACAATAGCTCACCCTGAGCTTATGGCTCAGGTGAGCTAACAAGAATTCCCTGGAATGTGGTGTCTCTGCTTTCAGTGCACTGTCACAAAGTATAGCTAAATCAGAAAGTTCCCCCTGATGACAATGACAACATCTGAAAAGTGATACCTACACAGGGTGTAATCGATTCCGCCAATTTTCGCTTCCTGCAGAGACTGTCCATCATATTTGGCTTCTGCCAAGACTGTCTGCGAACTCTTGCTTCCTGCCTAGACTTCTGTACATGATAAATGGCTTCCTGTCGAGACTGTCCACATGATTCTGCTTCCTGCGGAGGCTCTTGGCAGGAAGCAGAGTCACGCGGACAGTCTTGACAGGAAGCCGTTATTTGAGGACAGTGGTCCCTGCAGGAAGCAAGAGATCGCAGACAGTCTCGGCAGAAGCCAAATATGATGGACAGTCTCTGCAGGAAGCAAAATTGGGGGAATCGATTATGCCCTGTGACCTAAGTCTTCCTTCTGCTAGCGGCAGGTGAGACAAAAACTCAATGTAAGTTTATGGATCTCACGTCCAACACCACTAAGATGACAAAAAATAGCCATCAGAGGAGATGGCAAATCCCCCGACCGCAGGCCCCCCTGCGCCTTGGTAAACAGGGTGCACTTCAAAACGCATATAAATAGTATACTGTCATTCTTTTATGCTCCTTATTGACATTATCTGCTTAACAGATGCATGATTATCTAACACTCAGACCAAAACAATATGCCAGATTGCTAAAAAGAGGTAAAATCTCAAATAGTAACCATGTAGACAATGTATTGCATATGATACATTCAACATTTCAAAATGTGTGAATAACTTCTAAAGTACAAGCCCTACAAATCTAATTTTGAGCTCTGTAGTAAGTGAATTTGGACAAAGAATCCAAATCTGTAGAAAAAAAAAAAAAAAAAAAAAAATTTTTTTTTTTTGGGGGGGGGGTGGGGGGGGGGGGGGGGGGGGGGGGTTGGTGGTCTCGGAGAAGTATGAAAGCAAGAGTTGTCATTCTTTTATAAGACAAACTGTCATGATCTGATCTCCATATTTGTGAAGTATCATAAAAATAGCCATCAGAGGAGATGGCAAATCCCCCGACCGAAGACCCCCATAGGCCTTGGTAAAAAGGGTGCACTTCAAAACACATGTTAGTAATATATTGTCATTCTTTTATGCTTCTGATTGACATTAACTGTTAACAGATGCATGATTATCTAACACTCAGACTAAAACAGTATGCTTGACTGCTAAAAAGAGGTAATATCTCAAACAGCCACCATATTATACACAAATGTATAGCATACGATACATTCAACTTTCAAAATGTGTGAATAACTTCTAAAGTACAAGCCCTACAAACCTAATTTTGAGCTCTCTAGTAAGTGAATTTGGACAAAGAATCCAAATCTGGAAAAAAAAATTTTATTTTTTTTTTGGGGGGGGGGGGGGGGGGGGGAGGGGGCACGGGAATGTGGAGGGGTAAGAGAGAGTTAGGAACACTGATAAGATATCACAGCATGATCATCAATATTCTAAAAGGTTCACGGTTATTCAAATTCTGGAGCTGGCCAGAGGGCCAGGGTATACAGTTATGGAGCAGAGACTCAAACAGCAGCTCAAACTACCAAAGGGAAATAATTCACTAGGTCTAAAAGCAAGAGTTATCATTCATGTATGAGACAAATTGTCATGACCTGTTCTGCATATCTGTGAAGTATCATGAAAATATTTCAAAAGGTATTCAAGCTATGGAGCGGACACTTAAAATCATCAAAGGGAAATAACTCCAAAAGTAAGAAAGCAAGAGTTGTCATTCTTGTTCGCGACACATCATCATGACCTGTTCTGCATATCTGTGAAGTATCATGAAAATATTCCAAAAGGTATTCAAGTTATAGGAGAAAACGCGATGACGTCATCGATAAGGATTTCCAAGGTATTCCCCACACTGGTTGGCAAAAAGTCGATAATCAATCACGCTGTATATTGAACGTTTATTGGGTGATGTTAAACTATGTAATTAATCATGCCGTGTATTTTGCGCATTATGATGCATATTTTTATATAAATGATAACGCTGAGAAATGTAGGTATTTTAGTGTGAAATATTGTTTTATTCTCTCTCCTAATTCATTTAAATTGGTTCCACATGAAGTGCTTTTAGATGTACGTTTTAGCATGGATACTCTAAAAATGTGTCTATCTGGTGTACGTTTTGAAATTAAACCGGTTGTTTATTGTTTATAATGAATGTATCCGGTATTCAGCGGGTCTTTTGATAAGGAATGTCTTTAATTATCATATTTCAAAGGACGCCGCGGGTTTCCTACAGTGACAATGTCATATTGACTTGTATAATATACGGTAACTTGTATAATATAACCAACTGTTTTTGGCGGTGTGGCTAACTGAAATATCAAATAAAACTCGATTATTATAATCTATGATATCTTAATATTAATATGCTTGTCCGCTAATAAAATATAAAGAGCAAAAAATGAGAGAGAGAGAGAGAGAGACAGAGAGAGAGACAGAGAGAATTTATTGTTTAGATGTCATGAGCTCGGGCTAAATACTATGGTAATTACTGCATTTCAAAACAGAGAAGATTCTCTGTTTATATATTATCCTTTACCTTTTTATCAAACCATTAGAGAGAGAGAGAGAGAGAGAGAGAGAGGGAGACAGAGAGAGAAACAGACAGAGTGAATTTGTTGTTCAGATGTCATGAGCTCGGACTAAATAATGTGGTAATTACTGATAATAATTTCAAAACAGAAGGTTCTCTGCTTATATGTGTATATTATCCTTTACCGTTTTATAACATTCTCTTTTGAATCGCAGTCATGAATATAAATTCATTTACTTATTTATTTTTTTTACATTTTCTTATCCCAAAATCAGATCAATATGTTTTATTAATTTTCATTACTTCTCGTTGGATACAGGTTTCTATATTTTATTGTCTTTCATTTTCCATTACCCGTGTTATATTTACTAATCACCTTGATTGTCGAAAAGGTTTAAAGGTTAAAATACTGATCATTAGTACCTCCGATTTATTGTATTTTTATTTCATTTATTTATTTTTCTTTTTAAGTCAAAGTTATTAAGAGAAAAAGTCCTGTTCCGAAGCGAGGCATTGTATGTCGAGTAATTAAATAACTTTAAATAATATTAAATAACTCTCTTTTTTCGCGCGACAAGCGATTAAAACAATATTTGCACTGGTTTTATCGGTTTCTATTTATTCGCAGCTTTCTAAACTATATTCTACGCATTTCAGAGGTTAATTTTCAGCAAAATCCCATAGAAGGCCACTGTCTGTCGCTATCATTTTGCCAACCAATCTACCCACGTGATCATCCGATGACGTCACTCCGGGGATTCCCGTTATCTCCTATAGAGCGGACACAAAATCACACCTAAAACCATCAAGGGGTAATAACTCAAAAAGTAAGAAAGCAGGAGTTGTCTTTCTTGTTCGCGACACATCGTCATGACCTGTTCTACATATCTGTGAAGTATCATGAAAATATTCCAAAAGGTATTCAAGTTATAGAGCGGACACGAAATCATACCTAAAATGATCAAGGGGAAATAACTCAAAAAGTAAGAAAGCAAGAGTTGTCATTCTTGTTCGCGACACACCGTCATGACCTGTTCTACATATCTGTGAAGTATCATGAGAATATTCCAAAGGGTATTCTAGTTATAGAGCGGACACGAATCTGCCAAAAAATCACACCTAAAACTATCAAGGGGAAATAACTCAAAAAGTAAAAAAGCAAGAGTTGTCATTCTTGTTCGCGACACATCGTCATGACCTGTTCTACATTTCTGTGAAGTATCATGAAAATATTCCAAAGGGTATTCAAGTTACAGAGCGGACACGAATTTGCCAAAAAATCACCAAAGGGGAGATAATTCAAAAATTACAATAGCAAGAGTTACCACTCTTGTACGCGACACATCGTCATGACCTGTTCTACATAACTGTGAAGTATCATGAAAATATTCCAAAGGGTATTCAAGATATAGAGCGGACAAGAAAGTGTTTACGGACGGACGGACGGACAGACGGACGGACGGACGGACAGACGGACCGACGGACGCCAGGCTCATCGCTATATCCCCCGAACCTTTCGGTCGGGGGATAATCGCTATATCCCCCGAACCTTTCGGTCGGGGGATAAAAATATTTCAAAGAGTTTTCAAGTTATGGAGCGGACACTAAATCACACCTAAAACCATCAAGGGGGGAATAACTCAAAAAGTTAGAAAGCAAGAGTTGTCATTCTTGTTCCCGACACATGCATGACCTGTTCTACACAACTATGAAGTATCATGAAAATATTCCAAAGGGTATTCAAGTTATGGAACGGACACGAAGTCACACCTAAAACCATCAAGGGGAAATAACTCAAAAAGTAAGAAAGCAAGAGTTGTCATTCTTGTTCGTGACAAATCGTCATGACCTGTTCTACATATCTGTGAAGTATCATGAGAATATTTCAAAAGGTATTCAAGTTATGGAGCGGACACGAAATTACACCTAAAACCATCAAGGGGAAATAACTCAAAAAGTAAGAAAGCAAGAGTTGTCATTCATGTTCGCGACACATCGCCATGACCTGCTCTACATATCTGTGAAGTTTCATAAATATATTTCTATGGGTATTCAAGTTATGGAGCGGACACGAAATCACACCTCAAACCATCAAGGGGAAGTAACTCAAAAAGTAAGAAAGCAAGAGTTGTCATTCTTGTTCACGACACATCGTCATGACCTGCTCTACATATCTGTGAAGTATCATCAAAATATTTCAAAGGGTATTCAAGTTACAGAGCGGACACGAATCTGCCAAAAATTCACCAAAGGGGAGATAACTCAAAAATTACAAAAGCAAGAGTTACCATTCTTGCACGCGACACATCGCCATGACCTGTTCTACATAACTGTGAAGTATCGTGAAAATATTCCAAACAGTATTCAAGAGATGGAGCGGACAAGAAAATGTTTACGGACGGACAGACGGACGGACGAACGGACGGACACCAGGCTCATCGCTATATCCCCCGAACCTTTCGATCGGGGGATAAAAAGTAATACCTAAGTCTCGCAAGCAAGACAAAAACAAAGTCATAATATGATATTGAGTCATCAGATGATAATGGGTCAAACTGTATATACGATATTATACAATAAAAGCAGAAGATGAATATATGTACGTGATATTGTTACATCAAGAGCACACCTTCAAACTGACACGTGAAACTGTTGTGATGGGATGGTGTTGCAGCAGGAGCTAAAGCAACACAAAGATAACAGTGACGGATCAAAGCTGTGACTGGACATAACAAAGTGAACACATAATACAACAAGAGTGAATCATGCACAAAAGTGTGATGTATATATAAAAGGATAAAAGAAGGTTTGGTAATAAATCATATACTCAAATATAAAGTTTGCTATAATAATTGTAATCAATAATGCAAAGCTACAAATCTGCACATGTATTCAAAATAACATTTATAAGTTATACATTTAATGCACCAAAACTGAAAATAGCTGAATATACTGAACCGTTCATAATCATCCTCCCATCATCTTGATATCACTGAAATAATCTTCAAAAGGACATAAAATTGCCAAGTCATCCATCCATCATGTACATCAAGGGAAAAAGGAAGTGCACTATTCCAGGAATTTTAAATTAAACAATGTAAGAACAAACTTGAAGCAAGGTTTGATGATTGCAGATAGTATAGTTTAACAGAAATGGTTGGTTGGTTGATTTGATGCTTAACGTCCACGGTAAACAACTAAGGTCATGTCGGGACGGTGGCATAAATGCTTGGGTCAACATAATTGTGAACTGATATAAAAAAATTTCCGAGGCAACAAAATATGAAATATATGTCAAGGGTACAAAACGTAAGCAGCATCCAAGGAGGCCATTGTAAGAACTTCATGGTTAGATGAAGGTGCTCTATTTGAAGAGAAATGGACTTAAACACTAGTGTCAATGCAATTATGAACATGAAATTTAGGGTTAACAATTTAAAGCCTGAAGGTAGGTCAAGCTTTGAAGACCATCCATTCTAAGAAGATATTTTATGCCAGGTTTGAGGACTACAGGTGTTATAGTTTGCAAGAAATGGTCTTGAGAGCAATGAGACCAAGAGTCATTGACCTCAGTAAAAAGGTCAGAGGTAAACCCTGGGTAATTATTGAAAAATAAAAAATATGAACAAATTTCACAAAGGGCTTCCAAAAGTGGTATGTGGCATAAAGTACTTGAGTACTTTATGCCAAATGCCACTTTCTGATGCCATGTATTTTTTTTTCTTTTGCTTTTTTTTTTTTTTTTTTGGGGGGGGGGGGGGGGGGGGGGGTTCAAGAAGAAGAGTTTCTAATGGTTTTTTACCATATATGGAACAATGGTTATGTGACAAGGGCAGAAAGAAACTTTCATTCTTCCAACCTCTGGAATTTATAGAAGAAATTTGTTTCCTATGGTTGTGTGACAAGGACAGAAAGAAACTTTCAATCTATCAACCTCTGGAATTTATAGAAGAAATTTTTTCCTATGGCTATGTGACAAGGGCAGAAAGAACCTTTCATTCTTCCAACCTCTGGAATCTATAGAAGAAATTTGTTTCCTATGGTTATGTGACAAGGACAGAAAGAAACTTTCAATCTATCAACCTCTGGAATTTATAGAAGAAATTTGTTTCCTATGGTTATGTGACAAGGACAGAAAGAAACTTTCAATCTTCCAACCTCTGGAATTTATAGAAGAAATTTGTTTCCTATGGTTATGTGACAAGGACAGAAAGAAACTTTCAATCTTCCAACCTCTGGAATCTATAGAAGAAATTTGTTTCCTATGGTTATGTGACAAGGACAGAAAGAAACTTTCCATCTTCCAACCTCTGGAATTTAAATGAGAAATTTGTTTCCTATCAGACAAGCATCGAAGTAGCAGACATCATTTGACAGACATTGCCTGATTGGCGACAGAGCCCTGTCTATGCTGTGAGATCCCCTGCAGCCCTTGGCTCAGGTGACTAAAAAATTAAAATTGCTTCTTATAGCTGTCATACAAGAACCACAACCAAACATTTAAAACATACCTTAATGACCCTATATAAGGGGACAGAAGTATCAGATAAAAAGTGGAGAACCTGATTAGACTGCTCTTCAGTCTCATTAGGCTCTGCACTGTTTCCTATCCAGCTAGCAATTTTACCACCCATAGCATGATAGTAAAATCAACTTTTCTACAGTTAGGCTGTCCCAATATTTAGGTCAGTTATGGTACAGGATATAACATATAGCATGCTGTAGTGCGTGGAGCTTGCTGAAAAGAGGAGATAATAAATAGGCTGTGCAATATTGCTATATTATACATATTCATGCAGTACAATGTGAATATTCATATGGTACACTTTTTAAAGCTCTCTCTGCAATACCATATATGGAAATTTTTTTGGAAAAACATTCCAGAGATGTTAATTCTGAACTATACCCTATTATTGTATATTGCTGCATAGGCGTAACATTTTCCACAGAGCTACCTAAATATTCAATTCTTAATTCTTTATTCTCCTAAACATTAATGATGCCATTCAAACTAACAGTGCACCTCTGAACTCAAATATGTCCTTGTTCCCCAAAACATTTTACAATATATCCTTGTTCCCTAAATGTTTGTCTCTGTCTCCTAACCCATTCCATTCAGGATATCCCTTTAGGGGTGTCTGGGCAAACAGTTTGGATCCAGATCAGGCCCCACAAATGTGGGGCCTGATCTGAGATCCAAACTGTTTGCCGCTTAGACATCATTTCTACAAGAGTTAGTTAGACCAATATTGTCAAAATATTCTTGATTTTTGATGCAGACGACAATTTCAGCAGATGACAAAAACTACCCAGAATGCAATGGGCTAAGAGACTCACATGATTATTGACATCTAAATTTTCATTCACTGAAACAGTTGATGCAAATTCTAAAGTTACTACATAGCACTGGCCCAAGTTTGAGAATTAAATTAAATTAAATTAACTTGAATTAAATTAAATTAAATAATATGGTAATGCAGAGAGGACTTTTTCATCAAGTACTTTTTTGAATATTCCTCTTTTATCAGTTAAGGCCCCTGCATTATATATGCTCCAACTGTCGATCTGTGTCGGCTGTAAAACAAATATAGGAAAACTACATCTCTAGCTTCTAAATGTTTATGAATCACTAGACTGAAAAATAATCCTTAATTTTCAAAAGGAAGAGGCCCCTGCTTTAATGAAAGGCCACTGCCATTCTGTCTACTCTTCACACTGTCTTTGTTCCTGTCTTCCATCTCCAATCCATCTCACCTTCCAAACTCTCCCAAATGACCTGCATCTGGTAATTCCTGACCCTCCTACACCCCTGTCAAATGTCACCTTTACACTGGCTCTTCCCAACCATTCATTCTACACATTAACTCTTTAAGCACCAAAAAGAGATGACTATTATACAAGCATTGGGCTTACCGTCAGATCCTACATTGAAATGATTTGTATTTGTATATATGTATGTAGCTTAACTGAATAAAATACTGTTTAAACCAAGCACCAAAAATCAGACGACAAAATTTACGTCTGCAAAAATTAAAAAAATGCCTAGTCCAAGACATTTCATATTGGGAATTCAAAGACTAGAAGGCAAACAGTGTAGATCCACATGAGGCAGCTCATTATCAGCTGCCTCATCCGGATCTACGCTGTTTGCAAATTATGCTATTTTTATCAAAGGTGCTTAAAGTGTTAATTCATCCTACTTTTCTTTTTTACAGGCTAGAGGGTACAGTAACAGCTAAACTTACACCAAAAAATATTACAAAATAATAATACACAATAATATATACAAGTAAAAATATGGCTACTTGTTCTCCTAAATGTTTCTTGAGTAAGGAATAACATTCTTTTTATTCCAATGATCACAATGTCTTTTACTGACTACTTGAATGGTGAAGTCAAACTACAAAGGTTAAAGATGTTCACATTTAGGTACCGGACAAAAGCCGTATAAAATGACACAGTTTCATAAATGCAGTTCTGAATTAACAATACAATGTAAGAAAAATAAATAAGTAAACAAAGTATACTGCTCACAAAAAGTAGGGGATATTTTGACATGAAAGGAACTACAAAAAGTAATAATAATGTCTGGGATAGATTATTATTGTATATCCATAAAGCATGATTCAAGTGGCAATATTTAACTAAAACAGAAACAGCCACAGCAGGTCACGAGACCTAGAGCAACACATAAAAGACTATGGGGTCTACATCTCAATTTCAAATCGGCGAAAAAAATTCTTTTGGACCCTAAGATTTTGTGAATATTAAAATTCTGCATAATTTTCGATACTGAAAACACCCACTTGGTAGGCTTTATTGGGTTAGTTAAGGTGTAGGACTCTTGCTAATGTCACCATCGGTGTGACAGTTCACCACACAATGGTACTGTTTATGCCTACCATTTCGTCCTGTGATAAAACCGTATGAAAAAAGTATCTGCATCTTTTTAACTGAGGCATTAGGCATCTGTCTTAATAAAGTTTGCATATAAATGATAAGGCTTTGCTGTGCTGGATTTGTGCGAAATCTGGGTGTCGACCTTTGTCTACCTTCAATTTCCTCTAGGTCACATGACAAGATTAAACGTATCAATATTTGTATTGAAGGTTGATCTCTATGAATATTTGTTTTATGAATTATAACAGTAAAATATTCATCTACTTATTTTTCTTAATTCTGCTTTTTTAAATCCCTTACTTATTTTGAGCAGGATAATAAAACTGACTTGTGAAAGTTAAATTGAAATACAGAGATCCAGATAAGCCAAGATTTTGATTTTTCATGTGTGTTTGTTCCTCTTAAAGTGCTGCAAAATTTCAAAAACTGTCTAGTCCAAACTCTATATTGTCAAGAAGTCCAAGACTAGAGGGCAAACAGTGTGGATCCAGGTAAGGGGGCTCATTATGAGCAACCTCTCTGGATCTACCCTGTTTGCAAATTACGTTTTTCATTTTGGCACTTTACATGTTATCAACTTTCCTTATTCAGAGCATTTATATGTTGTGAGAATTCTCAATACATCTATATTGCAATAGCCATGCTGACAAAAATTAATAAGATAAAATAAATTACATCTTTGCCATATCTGGACCTTCAGGAAGAACAAATCAGTTTGTAACTCCACACACAGGGATTGTGAAATATTCTGAATGTCAGTTGCAGAACTTGATAAAACTGATTACCGTTTCCTGTTCACATTGGATGGTAACAAATAGAAATATATTAGAATATCTATGAAAAGATGGCTGTATCTGAAGTACTGAAGAGCATACAGTAAACTCTCTGTATCTCAAAGTTGAAGTTCATCTCAATTAACCTACTTATATCTCAAAGTAAATTTTCTGGTCCAAGAAAATTTACTTTGAGACATCGGTAGTTCGAGATAACAGGAGTTGAAATGTAAAGAAATATATGAAATTTGTCCAAACTGTATCGCAGGATATAAACCAGTCCGCCAATTTTCGCTTCCTGCAGAGACTGTCCGTCATATTTGGCTTCTGCCCAGACTGTCTGCCAACTCTTGCTTCCTGCAGGGACTAATGGCTTCCTGCTGAGACTGTCTGCGTGGCTCGGCTTCCTGCCAAGAGCCTCAGCATGAAGCAAAACTAGAGCAAGTGAGCAGGGGCTCACGTATACCCCCGACCAGTGCCACCGCCTAATGAAAGCATACTTTAACACACAACTTCAATGCAAATGTCATACATGAACAAAGTTCTAAGTCTGTGACCTTGACCTTAGAACAGCAGCAGCAGCATCCATATGATGTAAACCAGTATTAAATAAACCTAGTCATGTATCATTAGGCTCCACTGAAGTATATTGGAACTATACGCCAAAAACTACAGCATATGGCTAAGTCCTAGTTATCGACCCCTGGCCCCACCCATGAGCCTGACCCTGCAGCTTAGGTAGTCCATAACTAAAGCAATGATGTAGAGATATCATGAACCAAATATGGAAGAAATCTTCAATGCAATTACATAGATATGAGCAATCAAAAAGGTTTAAGGCAAAATTTTGACATAATGAAAATGCCTAAGTCCTAATTATTGACCCCTGGCCCCACCCTGGGACCTGACCCAGAGGCTTAGCTAGTTCACATCAAAGGTAATGCTATAGAGACATCATGAACCAAATATGAAAAGAATCTGATGTGTGGTTACAGAGATATGAGCAACCCAAAAAGGTTTAACGCAAAACTTTGACGTAAAGTTAACGAACGGACGGACGAACGAACAAACGAACGAACGAACGAACGAACGGACAAACCAACGAACAAACGGACGGACGAACGGACGGAATGACAAAAACTATATACCCCCTGACATACTTTGTATGTCGGGGGTATAATCACACAGACAGTCTCTGCAGGAAGCCATTATCATGTACATAGGTCTCAGCAGGAAGCAAGAGATCGTGGACAGTCTCGGTAGAAGCCAAATATGACAGACAGTCTCTGCAGGAAGCTAAAATTGGTGGACTGGTTTATACCCTGTGTGTATATTTTGATGATATAACAGGTACTTTGTTTTATTAGTTTTTGAGATAATGCAAGTCAACTGTATTCTAAGTATGTCTGTTATGTAGAAACACTTTGGAAGATACTACGGAACCCCTGAAGGCACATTTCCTTTCCGATATTTATCAGAATAGAAATTGAAACAAGAAAAGTAGAATGGAAATCATAAGCTCAACAAATATCTCATTTAAATGACTTATTATATCATTTAAACAACATATTAAGTCGTTTAAACGAAATATTAAGTCATTCAAACCAGAATACTTGTTGTCTTGATTTCCGTTCTAATTTTCTTGTTTCAATTTCTTTTCTCATATTTATCAGAATGGAAAGTAGATAATAATTCATTTAAACAACATATTTTTGTTTCAATTTCTTTTCTGGTTTTCTTGAGTTAATTTCATTTCTGGTTTTCTTGTTTTAATATCCATTATATTTTATATTGTTCAAATGGCATATTATGTCGTTTTAACGATATGATAAAGTCATTTAAATGAGATATTTGTTGTTTTGATTTTCATTTTAATTTTCTTGTTTCAATTTCTTTTCTGATAAATATCGGAAAGGAAATGTCCCTTCCGGGGTTCCGTAAGATACAGAAGATGTTTACTAGTGTTCGAAGACTGAGTAATCTTACAAGCGGAAAAGATTCACACGACCATTAGTTCATTTGTTCACAACTTTTATCATCACATTTCTTCTATGCAAAATGTATTAAAATAGGTAGCATATCATGTATTCTAATGTGCTTAAGTATTGGGACACCTGGAAACCATCAATTTTCCATTTGGAACAAATAGAAAATTAAGGGTTTCAGGGTCCCAAATAAAAAATATACGGTTTTCAGGTGTCCCGATATTTTATTTAGTACACTAGGGTATGTGTTCTTGACCTTTAAACTAATAAATGAAAAGCAACACAGAAAGAATAAACAATATGAATGCAACAGGGAAAAGATAAAAATGTTTTTAATTAGAAGATGCAATGTCAGGAAATAAGTAACAGAGTAGAATGTTGTTGTTTTTTGTATCAGTACTCGTAACAGTAAAGAACAGAATGATTTGATGCATATCATTATAAACCTGGTATATGGTATACACTGGAGGGCCGTTATACCGCAGACCGATATATCGCGGAAATCAGTATAACGCGGTTGTCCTGTGGCTCCCAAATTTTTTCTACAGATCGCGGATTTTTCGGCGGTTTCCGTCGGTGTTCACGACATTGGAATAGAAAGTTAATTGGGTTGTTTACATAATTTTAATCAACAGAGTGTCAAAAGTTATCACAGACAATCAAAGCGTCGGTTGTCTTGCCAAGGTGTGAAAGACTTCGATAATTAGCGCATATCACATGTCACCAATTCGCGAAGGTCACCTCATATACACAATACACAAGCCGACGCTCAGGAAAAAGGCTGTGCGTAGTAGTCACTGATAACTTCCAAAGAAAACATTATAAAAGAATTTTATAAATGGAAAAAAAAACCAAAGCTTAAACCCGATTTGGTTATCTGTAGGCTGCTTAGAAATTTTTTAAGCGACGTCAGTACTCGCGCTAATAAGTATATTATATTCGTCCGAAGGTACCTTTTTTGCAAGAGTGTATATACAAGGGAATTAACTCAAACAAGTCTACTTTCGCTCCATCGGACATCCTCGTCGATATAGGTTTAATTCAGGATACGGAATTGGCCGATGTGTTCCGATTGTACTTTCGCTTTGTAAATGGGTTTCAACCGTTTTGCAGCGCATTTTTCACAATAAGTAAGAACATAGGGACTGAAAGCTTACTTCAGCGATGACTTTCGTTGTGTCAGGTAAGCAGTAAACATGTCTATCTACCTCGTAAGAGCTAAATAAGCGCTACGAACATGTAAACATGGGGTTTTTCATTAGTGGGTGGGGTATTTCTGTGAAGATCGTTATTACGCGTGATCACTTATAACGCGGTTCTATTTTATGTCTCCCGACACCCGCGTTATAACGGCGCTCCAGTGTACATGCATGCATGCCCACACCAACCTTTGCACCAGCAAAGCCTGGTCTAGGTAAAGGCAGTTCACACAGCTCAATAATGTATATTTACATGAATAACTATTTTCAATCTTAACCCATTCCATTCGGGATACCCCCTTTAGGGGGTATCTGGGCAAACAGTTTAGATCCAGATCAGATCCATCTGAGATCCAAACTATTTGCTGCCTAGACATCATTTCTACAAGAGTTAGTTAGACCAACATTGTCAAAATATTCTTGATTTTTGATGCAGACGACAATTTCAGCAGACGACAAAAACTACCCAGAATGCAATGGGTTAAGGCCATTTGATTTTTAAATATATTTATTGCAAAGTTTTTCAAATGTGAAGAAAGAAACCATAGATAAGAGTGAAAAGTCCAAACAGCCCCCAACCCCATCTTCTGCAGGGGCAGGTAGACCTGCTCTACCTCAGGTTAAGATGGTAGACCCCTACCACTGAAAGTTTCACTGCACCGTACCATTCCTAAGTGCCACTGAAAATGTATTAAAAGTGGCGTTGAAATGCACAATTCCAACCATTAACAGACAGAAAAGGTGTGAAAGAAGTTCTGGACCTATTCCATTGCTACAGACATAGAAGACAAAGATTATGTTAAGTTAATGACATAATTTGTACCTGTCTTGGTAAGGTAAGAAGAATTCCTCCAAACAATGCCAGGGTTTCCTGTTGATCTTTGGTGATATCTGCATTCTCATGTAATCCAAATACCTGCAAACAGATTATATACATCAATAGGAGACATTTTGGATTATTTCCCTTTAGGTAAACTGGTAAACTTTGCCATTTCCATTTTTGCCTCACTACATGTATTTATGGCAGTCAACTCTGTAACTCTTTAAGCCCCAGTGACGAAATTAGCAAAATTTGCAAACAGTGTAGATCCTGATGAGGTGGCTCATCATGAGCCGCCTCATCTAGATCTACACTGTTTGCCCTCTAGTCTTTGAATTTTCAATATGAAATGTCTTTGACAAGGCATTTTTTTTTTTTTTTTACAGCCGTAAATTTTGTCGTCTGCTTTTCGGTGCTCAAGGAGTTAAGAGTAGACCCTTTCTTGAAAGAGCTACTTAGTAAAGGGAAGCAAACAAGATGTCACTAAAGTTGTTGTCCTTGGTACAAATGGCAAAACAAATTTGGATGCCATACATTCTCAGAAGATATAAACTGGGAAAGTAGGAAGAAACCAACATAGGTTAACACTTAAAGCACCAGTGATGAAAATGGCAGAATTTGCAAACAGTGCAGATCCTGATGAGGTGGCTCATAATGAGCCACCTCATCTAGATATACACTGTTTGCCCTCTAGTTTTTGAATATGATATATCTTGGATGAAACATGTTTTGAAATTTTTGCTGACGTAAATTTTGTCATCTGCTTTTTGGTGCTTCAAGGGCTAAGCTCTTTACTTCCCTTACTTGCCCTAGTTACTTACCCTCACGACAGATTGTCCAGTATAGGAAAGGGAGGTAACAATTTTTCCATGGGAGGCTAAAATACTTCCCTCTCAAACATGAGCTGCAGCACTACAAAACCAAGAATTCCGCGGAATGCAGTGTCTCGCCTGTCAACGCTTTGTGAAACTGACCTAAATGCAAAAACCCAATGAAAGTTTACGCCGCCAACACCGAAAAAGGAATACCTATGTCTTGCTTCTGCTTAGGAGGCGAGACAAAAACCAACAAAGTGGAATGAGTGCCCAGCAAAGAATCAGATCAGCCTGGGCATCCACCCAGTCTGATCAGAATCATGACTGTGCACAAATGGTGTACCTCATGGTTTAAAGCTACCTCAATGCAGACAGCCAAGACTCTATTAGACTGGGCGGAGGTCATTGACCCCTTTAAGAAGGGAGACAAAAATGAAAGAGTTGCTTCCCTTGAAAGTGAGCCTTAAGGTAACACTGCTTACCTCTGGGTGGGGTACCAGTGGAAGACTCCTGATGTACTGTACATAATCTTGATAACTCCCTTTTGGTGGTGCAAAATACTTCCCACTGGCTGAGAACTTGTAGTCATCATCATCAATCACCTCGGGACAGTAGAAGATGTTGAGAATACTGATAATGAGTCGTCGGTCAAGGTCATCAGTGACACGACCTCCATAGTTACATTCCCCAGTGAGATAGGTCAAAGCCTCAAGAGGTGGTGCATCATAATCATTGATGAACATCTGAATGTCAAAGAGACAAAAAAGATGATCTAAATGATTTCTGTACATGTACCTCTAGAGGCTTGAAAGTAATCTAATGAATTTGTAATCATATCCTTTTGAGGGCAAGAGGTTTCAAGAAAACCGCTGGAAAAGGGGCTTGGGTAGAATATTTGACCCTAAATTTTGACTTGATTACTTGAGTGAAATTGCAATCCTTTAGCTTCCCAATATATGACAATTATTTTTCTCATGACATCAGAGGTCACGGCACAGGGGTCATCCAACCAAGAAATGTGTGCATGGACATGTTTTTTTTTGTTGTTTTTTTATTTTGCTACAGATCTTTCCATCTTTTTTTTCTCTTTTTCTCTATCTTCTTATTTTCCTTTTTATTGCACATTTATCCCATATTTTTCTTTTGGCCATACTTGTTTGGTAAGATTAGTAAGGCAGTTACAAAAAGTCAAGATAAAAGCCTAATTTCAGAAGTGAATTTTTTAAACTTTTTTCGGCATTTGAAAGCGTGTAGTGTCCTCCCAGTATGTATTTTAGAACTGATACTAAGAGCCTGCAAGGCCATGTTTCTGGCATAAACAGAGAAATCAACAATAATAAGATGCCTGAATATATGAGGTTGTGAGGGTCGTTCAATAAAGTCCTTGTCAGCGATGTAAAAATATGCTACGGCCATCGAAAGGATATAAATGCCTGTAAATGAAATGTTTCAAATAGATTCTTAAAGAGCAATAAACTTTTTACTGAAAATAAAATCAGCAACTTTAGCTCCATGTTATGAAGGTCATAACATATATAAAATAGGGATTTACATCCGGATTAAATGTACACATATAGATAAAATCATGAAGCAAATCAGCACACAACTACCCACATAAACCAAAACAAACTCTGAGCATCATAAGCATTTCAAACCATTAGTCTTAAAACTCAAACACATTACCTAACACAATCAACAGAATTATCCAGTCTGAAAAGAACATGGTATTAGAATAATATAAATGACAGTTTGGATATCTTTTATGTGTACAGTCATATTATTTTCATGAAATTGGTACAAACGGAGTTTTTGTGAATTTTGAAGTTACAGAGTGGAACTGAAGGGATTTTCGCAGAAGGTATTTTTCACTGAAGGTATTTGTATTTTCACAGAAGGTATTTTCACTGAAGGTATTTTCACAAAACCTGACACAGACAAGTTTTGTGAAAATATCTGTAGTCATTTTAAAGTTATTGGGAAGAAATAATTTGTAACAGACAGACAGGCAGCAGACAGACAGAACAACAGACAACTTTGGTAAAAACAATATGTCCCCCTTCTCATAGGGTGGGGGGAGGTGGTGGTGGTGGCTTTTGGGGGGGAGGGTGACAAAATAATTCCAAAGTTTGAGATTTTAAGATTTAGCCATCACAAGCACCACTGCCACCCCCAGTGACCTTGGATCAATGATCAATGTCGCAGGCTTAACAGATGTCACATATATTGTACAACTAAATAATATATTTCCATCGCTGGGAAAACAGGTACTTAGAAGGAAATTTTTGCTGTTGAACTGTGGCCACTTATTGAGTTTCATACTATTTGTATATCAGGCAGTGAACAAATTCTAACTTTTTATCTGCATTTAACCCTTAAAGCGCAAAAAATTAAAATTGTTGAATTGGCAAACAGTGTAGATCCAGATGAGGTGGCTCATAATAAGCCACCTCATCTGAATCTACACTGTTTGCCCTCTAGTGTTCGAATTCTCAATATGATATAGCTTTGAGGGGACATTTTTTGGAATTCTTTCTGGCGCATTAAGGGTTAAAGTCTCCATAGTCCTACCACCTGTACAGCCTTCAGAATTGATGATAATATGTTGGTTGATGTGCTGTTTTGTATAATATATCTGGCAAAAAGAAGGAACAAGGTATTTTGAAAAATGATAAGTCTCTCTGTAAAAATACTGTTTTCGTCTCTGGTTCCCTGTTAGGCAATGAAATAATGCAACAGCGGCACAATCAATGGGATCTTCGCCTTACATATTTGTACATTGTATCTTTATCACCTGTTAACCACCTGTACCTTGTATTTTTATCTGCTGTGCCTTGTGCTTTTACCATGTAAGAAAGGTTGTGAAATCGAAAGTAGGTCATTTTAGTTGGCAACTTTTTTAAATCATTTTTATGAGAAACTCAAGGATCTTTTGATTTTGTAAAGCCGACCTATCACGATCTTAATCAATGACGAAACTGTAGTGAGAAGCTTGCAGTGATACCTCAGGATAAAATATTGCATGCTGATAGAGCAATGGGGCCTTTAAAAAGGAATCATTACAATTTATGTACAGTGTACAAATTTTAATCTAGCACTGTCTCATAAAACTACATTTGAGCCACGACTTGAGAAAACCAACAAAGTGGCTGTGTGCCCAGCGCAGACTCAGATCAGCCTGGGCATCCGCCCAGTCTGATCAGAGTCTTCGCTGTCCGCATGGAGGTAGCTTAGACCCTTAGCGACCCTTTAAGCACTTAGCAAAGAGTCTGATCAGACTAAGCAGATGCACAGGCTGGTCTGAGTCTGCGCTGGGCGCACAGCCACTTTGTTGGTTTTCTCAGGTCGCGGCTCATTTCGTCAAAAATATTACCTCTAACTGACGCACAGAAATACGAAGGTCTGACTCATTGAACTCATATGGAATGTTCCAGCCTAAAGCACCAAATTTTCTCCTTTCTTGAACCAAAGCATGGAAGAAACATAGCCCAAATAATAACTTCTCAAAAACCTGAAAATTCAAGAAATAGAGGCTCTTACATGAGTGTTCATGTATTATTGAATTTATTAAACGAGTTGGGGAAAAAGATAAGAATCGAGGCTATGCCGAGCATCTTATCGCTTTTCCCAACGAGTTTAATAAATTCAATAATACAGGAGCACGAATGCAAGATTCTATTTATCATATGACACTAAAATCGCATTTTATTAGCAAATTTTGCATTAAGACGTCATGAATTCCCCATTAGAAAAAGCGACGTTTTTATGGACGTCAACGCATAACATGCATATTTAATCCACTAGTGGATTAGCGATTTTTAAATGCATGGCTATATTACACTCTCAGATGCGATGTCATATGATAAAAATGTTTCAATACTGTTAACCCATCATGCTATCAGCTTTTAAGTACAGCTATGTAATTAGACCAGTAGGGAAGGTCATTGAGTCAGCAGTCTAAAGAACCCAAGACACCCATAACTCAAATTGGATCCCAACCAAGTGGGGCCTGAGAAATAAATGGGCTGACTGGTGCGTTTGTGCCAGAGTTACTAGCAGCTATGGTACTTCAGTACCACAATGTGCGTAAGAATTGGGACACCTAAAATAATTAATTTTCCATTTGTTCCAAATGGAAAATTTATTAATTTAGGTGTCCCAAAATTTAGGTACATTACGGTATGTCATTTATCTCAGGTTTGGTGAAAGTCCCACAAATTGGGAGGTGATGTCTTTTGGTATGTATAGGACTGAAATATTGTTGACTGGGATGCCAACTAACTCGCTTGCTTGTTCCTGCTTGCTGGATTGCTCACTTACTCACCCACCTAGCCATCCACTCACTCATAAACTCCCTCACTCAGTCTGAAGTTGAACCTTTCCAGCATTTTGATGATGCCCACTCCTGGACTGACGTACATGCTGCCATACGAAAATTCTTAAGCTTTCCATAGAACAATAGCTGGTATTCCTCAAAAACAGTCATTCTGATTCCAAATTAATATATTTAGAGACAGGCTCATTTTGATTAACTTCTTGCTGAATTTGTTTGTTTCCATTTCAATCCAATTATATCAAAAGCTTAACCCATTCCATGCGGGAAACCCCTTTATGGGTATCTGGGCAAACAGTTTGGATCTGGATCAGGCCCCACAAATGTGGGGCCTGATCTGAGATCCAAACTGTTTGCTGCCTAGACATCAATTCTACAAGAATTAGTTAGACCAATATTGTCAAAATATTCTTGATTTTTGATGCAGACGACAATTTCAGCAGACGACAAAAATACCCAGAATGCAATGGGTTAAAGTACCAAAAGTGAAAACAGATGAATTTTCAAAAAGTTTATTACCAGATCAGATGGCTTATTATCTCATCTAGATCTACACTGTTTGTCCTCTAGTCTTTGAATTCTCAATATGATATAGCTTGGACAAAACATTTTTTGAAATTCTGCAGACATAAAAATTGGTGTCACAAGGGTTAGCATTCTATCATTATCCAGAATAGTCATCATAGACACATTATGTTTATTTTAATAAGGTCAGATTCAGGTAACTTCAGACAGCAGGTAAATTCAGACATACCACTGCAAACAGTGAAAATCCAGATGAGATGGCTCATAATGAGCCATCTCATCAGGATTTTCACTGTTTGCTTGTTTATTTTTGGTTCAATTCCAAACAACTGACATATAAAGGAAATAATGTCACTGACCGAATTAACCTGCTGTCAAAATTTACCTGACTTGACCCTAACTTCAACTCATATTATCCTACGAAACCCAAATTGTTCCATTTTAAGACAAATATGGTAACTATTATTGGCTCCCCAATTTTTAGAGTTTTTAGGATATCTTGAGGGAAAAAGATATAATATTGAGGTCACAAGATACCTTGATGCCTCTTGGCCTTTCATCAAGATATTACTTCCAGGCTCAAGGACAATATCTGGCCCCGAGGTTATAAAACTTCTTTTGTGCTCAACTCAGCTGAGCATGAAATTTTCTCTGCTGATGAATATGAAAATGCCAACATTAGTTGGCATTTTCATAAGCAGAGAAAGAAATCAACTGAACTTATCAGTAATTTGCTATTTATAAGCAGGTAAAATTTCATGCTCAACTGAGCTGAGCACATGAAAAAAGTTTTATAACCTCAGGGCCTGGTTTCCTTGACATAAAATGAAGTATGTCCCCTCTGGATTCAATACAAGAGTCCTTACCTTTGGTTTATTACAAGCTGTAAAGAAAGCGGGATCAGAGATGGGGTCATTAAGGTATGACCTCAATAAGTTGGCCCTTAGACCCTTTGGTGGTTCATTTGTCATCTTCACCCCATTCTGCAGTACCGAGACAGGAAAGTCTGGGGATGGGTAACTTGTTAACCATAGTCGGAATGTATCTTTAGTTTTCGTAACATCAGTTATCACCTGGAAAACACCATGCAATTGTAGAATCACAAACAATACAATGGGAAGATTCAGAATTAGAGTGAGTAGTAGCTCTTACTAACATGAGCTTTGCAACTGTTTCTAGACTGGATTATCATATGAGAATCTGCCCAGTCTGATCAGTCTTCGCTATGCCCTTAAAAGTAGCTAAGGGTCTAAGCTAGCTCCATGTCCACAGCAAAAACTCTGATCACACTGGGCCTAGACTGATCTAGGTCTTCACTGGGTGCATATACCATTTTATTGTTGTTTTTTTTTCATGTCACGGCTCATGTTTCTTGACTGATTTACATAGGAGCCGCGACACGACAAAACCAACAATGTGGTTGTGCGCCCAGTGCAGATGCAGATCAGCCTGGGCATCCGCCCAGTCTGATCAGAGTCTTCGCTGTCCGCATGAAGATAGCTTAAACCCTTAGCTACCCTTTAAGTCCAGAGCAAAGAGTCTGATCAGCCTGGGCTGATAACCAGGCTGATCCGAGTCTGCGCTGGACGCACAACCACATTGTTGGTTTTGTCGTGTCGCGGCTATTATTTGGAGTCATTTTGGAAGGGGAAGACACACTCATAATGACCCCCTCATCTGGATCTACCCTGTTTGCCCTATAGTCTTTGAAATCTCAATTAATATGATATAGCTATGACAAAACTCTTTAAATTTTGCACATGTAAGTTTTGTTGTCTGCCTTTTTGAAGGTTTGACAAATCATCTTCCATTTCCCCACCCACTGTAACAATACGGATTCCCTACAGCACTCCTACTCATGCTTTTACATGATTGATTATGGAACACTACCAGGGATGACAAAACTTGTCCCAAAGATTTGTCTCCCCTTTCATTGGGGTCTTCTCTTACAGGAAAGGAGTTTGCTCCCCCCAGGAGGATATTCTTCCCTGCATGAGTAGGTCCTATTCTAAGTGGTACATCTTCCAGAAAAGCAAGCAAGAAATCACAAAACTTTCTCCCCTTTGTAACAAGGGCTTTGCAAGCGGCGCATAATACGCCCGTTTCAATGTCCTAAAGGAGTTACAGAATGAACAAGATTGTTTACAAAAGGATAGACAGGCAGACAGACAGGGGCAACCACTCTATAATTAACTAGAACTGTCAGCGAATCCAACTATACCCCCGCTTAATTGCTTAAATCAAATGGTGTTATTTTCGTAACAAAAAGCATAAAGAGGGAGAGAAATCATTGTTACCATGTATACCAAATATGAATGGTTGCTGTGAAATCTGTTACAAAAAATTACATTATTCAAAGTCAGGAGAGAAATATAGGGAAGAATATGCAGGAGAAGACTGGTTCTCAATCCCACAATACAACAAGTTATCATCAACCTGCATACAAAAATCCCTACTCTAACTTACAGATGCATAGAAATCTTTTGTGAAAAAATTGCATTATTCAAAGTAATGAGAGAAAGAAAATCGGACAAATACAGGGAATAAAAAGAGGAGAAGTCTGGTTTTGATTGATTGATTTGATGCTTAACGTCCATGGTAAACAACTATGGTCATGTCGGGATGGTCAGTTAACCTAACCACACTATTCCTGGGCAGGCTTAGACCTCCTAAGCGGTTAATCAGTACTAAGTGCACATACTTTCACCAGCAACTGACAACTGCCCTTCTTGAATCAGCGGAAGGAGAAACGAAAGTATGTGGCCAGACCAGGTTTCGAACCCAGGACTTCTGACTTATGAGTCAGGTGCCCTACTGACTGCGCTATGCAGACCGGCTGTTCTCAATCCCACAATACAGTAAGTCATCATTAACCTGCATACCAAATATGACTAATCTAGCTTGCATGGTTGTGGAGAAAACTTTGATGAAAAAGTTCATTATTCAAAGTATGGAAAGAAAGAAAATCAGACAAATACAGGGAAGAATAAGCAATAAAAGGCTGGTTCTCAATCCCACGATACAACGTATCGTCATCAACCTGCATACCAAATGGGACTACTCTAGCTTGCTTGGTTGTGGAGAAATCTTTGACGAAAAATTTTATTATTCAAAGTATGGAAAGAAAGACTATTGGACAAATACAGGGAAGAATAAGCAGAAAAAGGCTGGTTCTCAATCCAATGATACAACATATCGCCATCAACCTGCATACCAAATATGACTACTCTAGCTTGCATGGTTGTGGAGAAATCTTTGACGAAAAATTTCATTATTCAAAGTAGGGAAAGAAAGAAAATCAGACAAATACAGGGAAGAATAAGCAGGAGAAGGCTGGTTCTTGATCCCATGATACAACATGTCGTTATCAACCTGCATAGCAAATATGACTACTCTAGCTTGCATGATTGTGGAGAAATCTTTGACGAAAAATTTCATTATTCAAAGTATGGAAAGAAAGAAAATGGGGCAAATACAGGGAAGAATAAGCAGGAGAAGGCTGGTTCTCAATCCCACAATACAACATGTCGTCATCAACCTGTATGCCAAATATGACCAGTCTAGCTTGTATGGTTGTGAAGAAATCTTTGATACAATATCTTTGAACAAGAAAGATAACCTACATACACTAGGTATATCTTTTTTAGTTCTACTTTTTTCCCTTGACAATATATTACATGTACAACAAAAGTTTACACAAAAGTAGCCGATAAGAACTAATGAAAGGGATTCACTCTTAAACGAAGAAAGGGAGAGCAGCCATTGTTGTACGCGACACATCGTTAGGACTTCATACACATTGCTATGAAGTTTTATAAAGATATCCCAAACGGTTATCTAGTTATGGCGCATACAAGACTTACAGGGATAAAATTAATCAAAGGGGCATAACTTCAAAAGTAAGAAAGGGGGAGCAACCATTTTTGTATGCGACATGTTCCCCCACCCTAATACATATGCCTACCAAATTTCATGAAGATATCCCAAATGGTTACTGAGTTATGGCGTGTACAAGAATGTTTACGGACGGACAGCGCCACGACATAATACGTCCGTTTTTTCAAAACGGGCGTATGAAAATGAAAAGTGAAACTTTACCGTAACTTTCATTTATATCAATAAACACTTTTACCGGTTACCCGGGTGCGCCAATAAGTCAACGGCGGGACTCTAAGAAACAACAACAACAATGGCAAGAAAACATGAAAATATATTCAGTCAAGTTGATACTTACACTCTCACAGATCCTCTCCAGCTCTCCCAACCATGACGCTGCCAGATGACAGTTCTGTAGTACCACCCATGTGCCTGCCTCAACAGCCTGTAAACAAAACACATCACAACTGAACAACAATTCTGCAGATTCTGGGCAATGTCACAAAACAAAGTGAAACTAGAAAACTCAACAAAATTTTACACCACTGTCACTACTGATGCCAGAAAAGAAAGCATAACCTGGTAATGCTTTCTTTTCTGGCCTCAGCAGTGACAATGGTCTAAAACTGTAATGCTTTCTTTTCTAGCCTCAGCAGTGACAGTGGTGTAAAACTGTAATGCTTTCTTTTCTGGCCTCAGCAGTGACAATGGTCTAAAACTGTAATGCTTTCTTTTCTAGCCTCAGCAGTGACAATGGTCTAAAACTGTAATGCTTTCTTTTCTAGCCACAGCAGTGACAGTGGTGTAAAACTGTAATGCTTTCTTTTCTGGCCTCAGCAGTGACAGTGGTGTAAAACTGTAATGCTTTCTTTTCTGGCCTCAGCAGTGACAGTGGTGTAAAACTGTAATGCTTTCTTTTCTGGCCTCAGCAGTGACAGTGGTGTAAAACTGTAATGCTTTCTTTTCTGGCCTCAGCAGTGACAGTGGTGTAAAACTGTAATGCTTTCTTTTCTGGCCTCAGCAGTGACAGTGGTGTAAAACTGTAATGCTTTCTTGTCTTGCTTCAGCAGTGACAGTGGCGTAAAAATCAAGAATATTTTGCCAATATTGGTCTAACCAACTCTTGTAGAAATGATGTCTAGGCAGCAAACAGTTTGGATCTCAGATCAGGCCCCACCTTTGTGGGGCCTGATCTGGATCCAAACTGTTTGCCCAGATACCCCTAAAGGGATATCCCCATACCTGCCAAGTTTCACGATTTGTGCGTGACCCTCACGAATTTGGACGCCTCCCACGACCTCACGATCGTATTTTGAAAAATAGCCATAACTCACGCTTCCTTCGCTTGCTCACGATTTCACTCTAAACCGGAGAATACTAAAAAAAAGTGTCTTTTTTTGCGCTCTCTGGATCGTCAAAAACGTGTTTTCTCTCAACTTCCGCTGCATTCGGACAATCTCGGTCACCGAATCTATATTTATCTCCGGGAAAATTCGTCACCTGGTCTAAAAATAGGTATAGGTAAAGGTTTCCGATAGTCTTAAAATAGCGTGGGTAAAAATAACTTGAGTATTCGAGAGCGATTAGAGCCGAAACCGACCAAATGTGTACTTCCGTTTTTATGTACATGTGAATATTGACAACATGAAAACGCCGGGGAAAAAAAAAGGTTTATACATCAAAGTACCAAAATGGATGGGAGATCGAGTTTACCTGGGTTACATAGAGTGAGAAGGGCATCAGCTTTGCGTTTTGTAAACTTTGCCAAAGGCATTTCAGTGTTTCCCACGCCGGAAATACATGTAAAAAAAGCACGGTAACAGGTTTTCACAGTCGGTCATTGAAAACGTCAAAAGATTTTGTAACCAAGACTGACCAAGATGTTATCAGAGCTGAAACTCTCTTTAGCAACTTCATTGCAGAACACTACTTGCCATTTTTGATAGCAGATCACTTCAACAAACTCAATGTATAAAACTTTAGTAAAATAAAAACTGTAAATAAGAATACTTGATGTTTATCTTCATTTAAGAACTACCTACTGATCCTACTCCTCCCCACTGCCATCCCCAATCTCTAGTTTCACATAAAGAGAAAAAAATGACACAAAAAATCTCACTCTTTTTCATTGTCAATGGGTTTCTCCGCGAATGAACTAACGTGGAAAAGGGGGCTAAATCGAGGCTTCGCGCGCAGTCTCACTCTTTTGTTAATTGAAAACTTGGCAGGTATGGATATCCCGAATGGAATGGGTTAACTGTGAGTGCCTTTTGTGAACTGTTATCAATTTATGTATACATTTCTTTCCCTTTTGGTTTTGGGAACAGGATATGGGATCTAATTGCATCAGTTCCCTATCATTACCAACTGTTTTACTTTGCATCTAGTCTGCTTGCAACTTAAATTGTTGTCGAATACTCCTTTTCTAAATGATGGACTTTTCCAAATTCAGAGTCAGAAACCCAGCAGGCAAATGACATCAAAATGACATCGTACTGACGTTGATGCATTGTCATTATGTTGCATCAAAACCAATAAGTCACATCAATGTCAATATGACGTCATATGATGTTGATGAAATATCATTATGTTGCATCAAAACCATTTAGTCACATCAATATCAATATGATGTCATATGATGTTGATGCAATGTCATTTTGTTGCATCAAAACCACTAAGTCGCATCAATGTCAATATGATGTCATACAATGTTTATGCAATGTCATTATGTTGCATCAAAACCATTAAGTCACATTAATGTCAATATGACATCATACGATGTTGATGCAAGGTCATTATGTTGCATCAAAACCATTAAGTCGCATCAATGCCAATATGACGTCATACGACGTTGATGCAATGTCATTATGTTGCATCAAAACCATTAAGTCGCATCAATGTCAATATGATGTCATACAATGTTGATGCAAATGTCATTAAGTTGCATCAAAACCATTAAGTCGCATCAATGTCAATATGATGTCATCACACCATCATGTGCCTGCTGTGAAGGTACAAAAATAGAGTCAGATGTAGTAGGGTCGAATGGGGTAACTTCAGACAGCAGGTAAATTCGGACATACCACTGCAAACAGTGAAAATCCAGATGAGACGGAGCCGTCTCATCAGGATTTTCACAGTTTGCCCAGTTAATTTAGTTTTAATTCCAAACAACTGACATATAAAGGAAACAATGTCACCGTCCGAATTAACCTGCTGTCCAAATTTACCTGACCTTGACCCTAATTGTTTACCTCCATGATCATCTTCTCAGCTATAGGCCCTTGCCCCTGACCCAGGGATATTGTCTGCAATGCTTTACTACCAGTACCTGTAAGAAAACATTTTATAGTTACTAAAAATAAAAGTTTTCAGGGAAGCATTCGCTTCAACAGCATGAGCCACCACATGACAAAACCAACTAAGTGGTATAAGCTCCCAGTGAAGACTCAGATCAGCTTGGGCACCTATACCCAGTCTGATTAGATTCTTCGCTTCGCACTTTAAGGGTAGCTAAGAATCTAAGCTAGTTCTATGGGGACAGTGAAGACTCTGATCAGACTGGGTGAATGCCCAGGCTAATATGAGCCGCGACACGACAAAACCAACAATGTGGTTGTGCGCCCAGCGCAGGCTCAGATCAACCTGGGCATCCGCCCAGACTGATCAGAGTCTTAGCTGTCCGCATGGAGGTAGCTTAGACCCTTAGCTACCTTTAAATTCTTTGCGAAGAGTCTGATCTGACTGGGCGGATACCCAGGCTGATTTGTGTTTGCACTGGGCGCACAACCACGTTGGTTTTGTCGTGTCGCAGCTCATATGAGTCTTCGCTGGGCGTACATGCCATTTTGTTGGTTTTTCGCAGCTCAATTATGAGAAGAATGCTCCCTTGAAAATTTCTGTTTCAGAAACAAGCTGAAATTTCAGAGCTGAAAGGAAAAAACAAATAACACTATTGAAAATTAAATGAAAATTTACTAAAATTCTGACACATTCTTTATAGCAATAAGATATTATAGAAATGCATCTAGAACATCCAACTGACATGCAGAGCAGGAACTTGTGTATTTATTTTGTTACAGGCTTGAGTGAAACTCTGTCATATGTGCTGACGAATAAATTGCATGTGTATGTCATAACAAAAAGCAAAGAGTAGATAATATCATCTTAGGTCTGATTCTGGCTTTGAGCAGTAAGTTTTACTGTTTAGTTATGACTTTACAGTGCTTAAAAGATTCACATTGTTACAAAATGCAAGTTTTTGACTAAATTCACAAATGTCTCCATCTCTAAAATGTTAGTCTCTGGAAAAGCTCATGCATATTACAGAAGATACACATGCAGTTGTTAGACTGGACTGTACATGCATGCATCTGAACAAATGTTCAAAAATGTCACAAGCAAATGAGCAAAGACTGCTATACAGCACAGGGTATAAACCAGTCTGCCAATTTTCGCTTCCTGCAGAGACTGTCCATCATATTTGGCTTCTGCTGAGACTGTCCGTGAACTCTTGCTTCCTGCAGGGACTACTGTCCTCAAAAAATGGCTTCCTGCTGAGACTGTCCACGTGACTCTGCTTCCTGCTGAGAGCCTCAGCAGGAAGCAGAATCATGCAGACAGTCTCTGCAGGAAGCCATTTATCATGTACAGAAGTTTTGGCAGGAAGCAAGAGATTGGGGACAGTCTCGGCAGAAGCCAAATATGATGTACAGTCTCTGCAGGAAGCCAAAATTAGCGGAATAGATTATACCCTGTGTATACAGTCAGTGTTTCACTACTGACTGGTCTAAGGAGCCTGGGTAGCTCAGTGGGTTAACCCATTGCATTCTGGGTATTTTTTGTCGTCTGCTGAAATTGTCGTCTGCATCAAAAATCAAGAAAATTCTGATAATATTGGTCTAACTAACTCTTATAGAAATGATGTCTAGGCAGCAAACAGTTTGGATCTAAGATCAGGCCCCACATTTGTGGGGCCTGATCTGGATCCAAACTCTTTGCCCTGATACCTCATAAAGGGGTATCCCGAATGGAATGGGTTAAACATTGGCCTGTTGTCCTAGCAGTCCCAGGTTTGACTCCTGCTGGAGGCTAGATTCTGTTCAACCATGATGAAACAGATTTCCATTGCACACAGCCTTTCATATCACCCTCTCATCATCCTGACATGACTGAAATACTGTTGAAAAGAATGTAAAATCTCAAGTTATCCATCCATCTGAATAGTTATCATATTTAACTGGTTACTAGATAGGGCTTTTCCCTAGTAAATCTAGATCCATCTTAGATTTTTGAAATTGTTTTGGTGAGAATTTACCCATCTTACAGCTGAACTACGTAATACTGATTTACCAGGGATGATCCAAAAATTCATGGACACAGTCCATAAAATCCAAATGCAATAAGTTATTTCTTTCAAAACCTAATGTTTCTCCATAAATGACTGATATCAGGTGAATTCAATGAATATAAAGTTTGGAATCTAAGTTTCAATATACCAGGGGTTGACTGTGTGGCGCATTCCAGACTTTATGTAGGAAAATACAAAATTTCCTTTTAAAATAATCAAATATATTTTTTGTCTTAACATTTCTAAATAAAATTTCAATCAAAAAATAGCGTTGCATTTCCCTGATTTCAAACAATATGAATCTTCATTACTGGCATTTGACATGACATCCTGTACAAGCAAAACAGACCACCACCCTCGGACATGAAAGAGGAAAATGACGTTTCTGAAACGTATGGACGCAATCAGTTTGTCAAACGGCTGACGTAAAAAGACATAAAACCAATGGAAACTAGAAATGTGTCCATAGGACACGGATGCCCCCATCTAGTGCCCTAAGTAAGATGGCGCCTTGTTCAAGGTACTGACACTTGTAGCATAACTAGGTTCACAAAGGCAGACTTCTGTGGTACATGTTTTATTGTTTTCCTTGGGCAGATGTATTGTGCTTCTTGGATCAAGAGAAGTGTGTGTGTGTGTGTGTGTGGGGGGGGGGGGGGGGGGGGGGGCTTGGAGGAGGGGGGGTGTCATGACTGTGATATGTGATAACATTCTGTATCTTATCACAGAAACGTATGCCATGCAACTTTCCAAAAGAAATAGCCCGGAAACAAGTAACTTTTCAAAAACTAACAAACTAAAACCATTATTGTATGAACTGAAGTCGGAAAAGGGCCATAACTCCCACAATAATTGACGGATTTTACCAAACATCGAACTTGACCTGTATATTATGATTATATACCTGTGTATAAAATATGGTTTCAATACACCAATGCTTTCAAAAGATAATGAACGGAAACCAGTTTTTCATACAAAATGAAGTCGAAAAGGGCCATAACTCCCACAATAATCGACGGATTTTGCCCAACATCAAACTTGACCTGTATTTTATGATTATATACCTGTATGTCCCAGAAAAGCTCAATTTATAACAGTTTTATCATTTGACCTTCAAGTGTGACCTTGACCTTGGACCAATCTGAACAAACATTCCACATGACACTACTACTTATCAAGAAGATCAATTATGCCAAATTATTTGAAATCCATGCATGACAATCTATCATTCACCTTGAACTTCAACCTACCGGAGTACGTTTCACACAACACTTCTACTTATCAAGGAGAACAAAATTTTGTGCTTGATTATTTTGAAATCCATGCATAAATGGAAAAGTAATGGCTCGTGCAAGTTCATTTTATGACCATTTTATCATTTGACCTTCAAGTGTGACCTCGACTTTAGACCTACTTGAACAAATGTCTCGAATAGCACTTCTACTCATCATGGAGAACAATTGTGCCAAATCATTTTGTAATCCATGCATAAACCTAAGTTATGGCCCAAACAAGCTCAATTTATGACCATTTTATCATCTGACTTTTAAGAGTGACCTTGACCTTTAAACTACCTGAACATGTTTCAAAAGGCACCTCTACTCATCAAGGAGAACAACTGTGCCAAATTATTTTGAAAACCAGGATTAAATGTAGAAGTAATGGCTCGGACAAGCTCAAATTATGACCTTTTTATCATTTGACCTTCAAGTATGACCTTGACCTTCAATCTACCTGATCAAATGTTTCAAATGGCACTTCTACTCATCAAATACAACAATTGTGCCATATTATTTTAAAATTCATCTGTAAATGTAAAAGTTATGGCCCAGACAAAGCCGGACTGACAGACGGATGCATGCACACATGCACTTAAACATGTACTCACATACACTGAACTGAAGTTGTGACAACTATGTCTTGCTCACCGCAAGTTGGCTTGACAAAAAATTTTTGTCAAAGCTATATCATTTCTAGAGGGCAAATAGTGTAAACCCAGATGAGGCAGCTCATCTAGATCTATGCTGTTTGCCAATTCAACTTTTTCATGTATGGCAATTTAACTTTGGCATTTTCTTTTTTGGCATTGTTTACAAAATCTAACATTATCATATTTCAATGTATGCTTAGAAGTGCAGGGGCCATATTTATAAAATGACTTAAGTGGTTGCTATGCTGTTGCTAAGGCTAAATTTCTTTGAAGGAGATTCCCTTCAACTATGAAATTTGCTCAGGAGGAACAGTCTGAAAAAGACTGTTATGTTCCTCCAGAGCAAATTTCATAGTTGAAGGGAATCTCCTTCAAAGAAATTTAGCCTTAGCAACAGCATAGCAACAATTTAAGTTTTATAAATACGACCCCAGAAAATTTAATGACTCTTTTCACAATTTCTGATAGCCACAACTGAGACAATCAACAAGTACTGTTTTCTGATTAGCTATGAAAAAATAATTGAAAAGTCTGGCTACAAAATTCTGTTCAACTACAACTAAACTAAATAAATGAAAGACATCTATATAAATGCATAGTTTCTGAGGAGATGATTTTTTAATATATTTTTTTATTTTTAATAGCCATTCGGTTGAAATGGCAAGTAGCCAAATTGTGCAATTTACATAAATTTCATGGGGCTCAAGGAACGTTTCTGTAAAAAATTTGTCAAAATATCTGCAGTGATTTTCAATTTTTTCCATACAAATTAATGGAAAATTTATGTTGCCATAGCAACCAAAGTTCTAAAGCGATTTGGATAAAAAACAGAACATTGTTGGTTCCCCCTGCCTATATATGCTATATATGAAATTTGGTAACAATGGACCTTGTATTTTCAAAGTAGATGTCTTTTGAAAATGTTGACGGATGGACGATGTACAATAGATGCCTGCTTATACTATAAGCTCACCTGTGAGCCTTCTGCTCAGGTTTGCTAAAAATAACCATTCAATGCTATGACCCACCTGTACTGTGCTTTCACAGCAGGAGAGATTATGGAAATAAGGTTTCATGAATTTATGAATAAAAACTTGAGAGACTTTTACAAAGTCAGCAGAGCGTGACATATAGGTCAAAGTTCAAAATAAAAGCACCAGTTCATTCTAAATCTGAACAAATTCTCGTTCCCTCAACCCACATGAATTATGGCTTTAACTGACCCAGTGGGTTCAGAGGAGATGTTTGAAAATGCTGATGGGCAACACACTTTCAGTGACCTTGAACAAAGATCAAAGAATGACCTTTACCTACCATAAATTAGGTCAACGTCTATGCAGGGTCATCATTTGAACAAACTGCTATATACAGAGTTTCAAGGTCATTGGCCTTTTGATTCTGGAGAAGAATTTTTAATGTTTTTTACCATATATGCGTGTGGTGGCCATCTTGGTCATTTGACATAGATCCCCCAAACAAACTTTTGTTCCCCTGTCCCATGAGGGTTTCACATGCCCCATGAAGGTTTCAATCAACCCAGTGGTTTGTGATGCATATATGGGCATGGTTTATAGCTATAATATTGAATTATTGTAATCCCTTTTACCGAATCTTCAATTTTTGTAATATAATTAACGGACAAAAGCAAAAAAAAAATAAAATAAAAGCATCGTAAACGACTGCGTAATACCCCGCCACTTCAAACCTTTCATAGCTTTTTTTTCATGATTTCATACTGGTATATAGCTCCAGGACTGGGGCAGATAATTAACCTCCTTCTGATAAAATTGTAACCGTCACTAGATTATTGCTTTGATCATTTGTTACACGTTTCATAAAAATTCCTTTCAGTTCTGATTTTATACATGTATATATGCCCGTGGCAGGGGCAGATAACCCTGCTAGACTTAATTCTGGTTGTAAAATAAAGCTAATGTTACTTATATCATTTCTGTGAAATTTCATAAAGATGTACCAAAAATCTGATTTTATATGGATTTTTTCATGATTTTATACATGTATAAAGCCCTGTGCCAGGGGCAGACAACCCCTGGGGACAAAATTTTGATCACGACAGAAAGCTTATATTTCTAGGATAAGCTGTAGCAAGTTTCAGGAAAATCACTTTCAACCCTGATTTTATACAGAACTTTTTATTATTTTATACATGTATACAGCCCCGGGGCAGGGGCAGATAACCCCTGGGGACAAAATTTTGATCATGACTGAAAGCTTATATTGCTTGGACAAGCTGTTGCAAATTTCAGGAAAATCACTTCAAACCCTGATTTTATACAGAATTTTTCATGATTTTATACATGTATATAGCCCCGGGGCAGGGGCAGATAACCCTGGTGGACAAAATTCTGCTAACAACAGAAAAAAAAATTATTTCAATCATTTCTGTGAAATTTCATTATGATATTTCAAAGTGTAAAGGAATAACAGACCAAAAACCACTTTTGCGACAATGACAAGGGCAATAACTCTGTCACAAGATATCGAAATTTGCCCATTAACAATCCCAACCGAGATATTCCCAAGACCAATTCATATGCCAAGTTTGAAGAAAATCCTTTAATAAATACTCAAGTTATCGAACCGAAACGAAGTGCTCACGGACGGACGGACAGACAGACAGACGTACGTACGACGGACGGACAGACACACGGACAGCCAGCGGGAAAACATAATACCCCGCCACTAACGTGTGGCGGGGTATAAAAATGACAAGATAAAATTCTGAATGTCAGTTTCTGGTTATGTATTAGTTTGACAATACCAGTGGTGAAAAAAAATCAATGTTATCACCAGTATTAAGTGAGAAAATCTGCAAAATGACCTGTTTTATGGACAGCAAATAGCCTAAAACAAGCTGTAAGATAAGATTGTCTGACACAGTTTTAGGTAATTCATATGCAGAAATAATAGTTAGAAGCACTTAAAAATTGTAGTTTCTTCACATGCTCTTCCACATCTTATGTGGCTAGTAAAAGGTAGGAAGCTCATTAGTCTAAAAAGTAACTTCTACAAGAAATTGTGTGCTCCACGTTCTTTTTTCTCTTGACGTAAGTACTTTCAAAATGAGGTGTCATGATATACCTTTACATAGACCAATAACAGAAATTATAACAAAACTTACTGTATTCAAATACTCTGATTATCAAGAGCTCTGAATTAGCTTCTAATTTTGGTGCAGAAATCATTTATTATTCAAGTATAATCCAGACCTAGCTTAAAAATCTTAAGATGCTTGCTGCTAACAAATATTTGAGTATTATTCTGTTTCACTGAAAGCCAGGCTTGCTCCTCATCCTCTACTTCAAAATTCCCTGACTTTTCACACTTTTTCCTGATGTGTTTCAATTTCCAATACCCTTTTGTGGATTCAAAAAGTTGATAAGCACTCAATGAGGATGGAAATAAATACTTCTCCATCAATTATCTTTCCTCAAAGTTTATCCTTTTCCCTAGAGCAGAAAGAGCAGAAAAAATGTATTTTCAAAAGACTGCCATAGCCATTAATTTTCAAACTCCCTGACTTTTCCCTGACTTTTGAAGTCCTTTCCCAAATTTCCCTATCAACCACTAAATTCTGACTTCTGCCTGATCTGGAAAAACATGGTTTCCAGAAGTTTTTTTTTTCCATGACTGTAGCAACTCTGGTAAATCTATTTCTATGGGCTTTCACATTAAACAGCAGTTAGCAGTCTTTATCAAACATTTTACTATCAAACATTTTACTCACATCAGTGAATAAAATGTAACATTTTGAAAAAGCAATGTTAGAAGTCTACAGAACATGTTAATGTTGGTCAATGGGTCAATTATCATTAGGAGAGTGAAAACAGTGCACAGTGCTCCTACATCTGGAGTTAGGATTATGTGGCATAATACATTTCTCTACAATCTTATTGACCGACATACGCAAGAGCCTTTCTTGTTTCTGAAGCAACTGGGTGGCTTCCCCAAAGATGCTTGATACTCGACGGCGTCTATCATCAGATGACATATGAGATTTCACTCCCGACCAGTGCCCTCCCAGTTTTCCTTTGTCAACAATAGGTCTTAGTTCATCAAGATCTGACACAGCCCTTTCACCCATCTCTGGTTTAGGTGACTCATCAGTGGATTTCTCTGTGTCTCCATTTGGAAATGTGTTTTGGCGGGATTTGGGTCTGGGCACTATGCCTATTTTTAGTAACATGGTGAAGGAGAAATTTTCAGTGTTAAACATGTTAATACAATGCTTCAAACTCTGAAAGTGAAAATGTAATTAAAAGCAGTTCATTTATAATATTAGCTATTGTGAGACTTTAGTACACATTAATTTGTCTTTGCAACACATATTAGTCCAGTGAACAAATCCATGTTAACAGAAAACCAAAACCACATTAATAATTAGTTAAATAATTTTCTGAATAAAACTGATTCTGATTTCAATTCAAACTGGGCCTTTTAAATAAGTCCCAATTTAAAAGAATCCATCTACTAGAACTGAATGCTGTTTCAACTAAACTGTTGAATCAACTCACTTCGAAATGTTTCTTTAAAAAATGGTCCATCCTCTATCACAAAATATATTGAAAAATAGTTTTTGTTTATTTTAACAGAGTTAAGAAGTAGTTTAACAATACACACATCTGCAGAATAGCAAGGATCAGTTACATAGCTAAGGTGGTTAAAAAATTCATCAACACCCCTATCTTAACTGGTGCAATGACCAGGATAACAAAGCTGGTGTTTTGGCTATGAACTGTAATTCACTTTGTGACTTCCTTAGGATCACTTATCATTTGGTATCAGGACTCATTCAGTTAATTCAAATTATGCCAAAATCTAAATAGCAGAAACCTCTAACCAAACATGCACTCAGCACAATACTAATTAAGCAAAGTAAAACCTTAAAAATCTCTTAATTCATACATGTGTGAAAACATGCAGCTAAGGCAACTTACAACTAAGGCAAAAATGTTGAGCACGTATAACATGCAAAAATTTATTAAAATAATAATAATAATAAACAAAGCAAATTTAAAATAAGACTACTGAGAAAATATCATTTCTGCTTATAATTACAAAAGATATAAGGCAAATGATAAACTGTCAAGTGAAAAAGCTTTTATGATAAAGACTTAATCAGCACTGGCAAAAATTATTCTGTATGTGAGGATAGGCAGGGCTGACATAACTCACATAGTTTTTCAAACTTGATTCTCTTCTGTGTTGTAACAAATAGCTTTATATATACAACTAAAACCTTTACCGAACTAATGTGGATAGGGAACTGGCAAAAAAAAAGCCTGGCTATTTAATAAAATACTGCACCAGCACCTTTTAAACATTAACTAATTATCAGTCTTCCATTCCACCAAATATTATACTTTGACCTTGACCTTTAACCTGCTGTGAACAAAATGAAGTTGATTGCAAACAGTGTCCACCCTTATCAGATTGCTCCTTAGGTAAACACTGTTAGTAATTTAGATTTTTTTTTGTTTTTGTGCAAAACACCTCCTCAAATTTCCATTATGGAAAATCTGCAAGTTAAAGGTAAACAGGTCAAACATATTATCTACATTTTCTTTCATTCACCTTTTTCCTCAGCAAATCTGAAAAGCCCTGCCATAGGGTCTGCTCCTGGAGACAGGACAAATATAAGGGGGGAGGATGAATTTGAATCTTCATAGCTGAGGGATAGGTCAAATGTTGGGGGTTCAATGTACTGGTTTCCCATCTGTTCATGGATGAAGTTCTGTACTGCTGAAACCATCTGAAAAATGAAAAGAAGATAATGATCAGTGTCAGTTCCAAAATCAAAATGGCACTTTGCATAACAATGCGGTAATTTACAAAGAAATATGATCTACCCCAGATGAGCATAATAATATCTGAAATTTTTTTAGCCGCGACACAAGAAAACCAACGATGTGGTTGTGCGCCCAGTGCAGACTCAGATCAGCCTGGGCATCTGCCCAGTCCAATTAGACTCGTTGCTAAGCCCTCAAAGGGTAGCCAAGGGACTAAGCTACGTCCATGCAGACAGCAAAGACTCTGATCAGACTGGGGGGATGCCCAGGCTGATCTGAGTGTTGCGGCTCATATCTGGAAATTTTACGAAAATACACTCATCAGTTTGAGATATCATGCAAAGTGCTGCTAACTGTCCACATATTTTTCATTATCTGCTTCCAATTTCTATGCTTATCCTCAAACTGCCTAAGGACAAAAACAGTTGAATTTGCAAACAGCCTAGATCCAAATGAAGCAGCTAATTATGAGCCCCCTCATCTCGATCTACACTTTTTGCCCTTTAGTCTTTGAATTCTCAATACAGCTTGGAAAAAAATATTTTTTTGAAATTTTGCAGACCTAAATTTCTGTCATCTGCTTTTCTGGGTGATTTAAGGGTTAAATGGCTTCAGGATCGTTGAATGGGTACCCTTACAGATGTGAATGATGAGACACGTAAAATCATTAATTTTCCATTTGGGACAAATGGAAAATTAGTGGTTTTTAGGTGTCCCAATTTTTAAGCTCTTTAAGGTACTCATGCCATCACCAATAATCTCTGTGCTAATGTTGTTCTTTCGGATGAGACTTTACACCGAGGTCCCGTCTCCATATGACCTCACTGTTGGTGGGACCTTTAAACCCGAGTTCACTCACTCACTGCTAATGTTGTTTTACCTTATCTGATCTGAGACACCTGAGCACTATGAGCTCCTCCAGTTTACTAAGGTTACTGCACCAAGGCTCGGGAAGTTTCTCTGTCTGAGGGGAATGGGAGTCATAGATCTTCTTCCATACTCCTAACTGAAATTAAAAGGACAAGATGTTATGGTACACCTCAGCCCCGGATCCAGGGGGTGGGCTTTGGGGCTTGAGCCCCACCACCAAGGCCTGGTTAGATTAAATATATATGTTGTGACACCTGATTAGAATCGCCTTGGCGAGGCTATTCTAATGAGATATAACAACATATACTGAACAAAAATAAAAACTTGACGGTTTTTATTTCTCGATTCCGGCCAACCTAGCAAGTATGCAATGTATGTATGGATGTTTTCGCATTGAACGGGCTTCTGATTACTTAAATCATGAAAAAATACTGGTTAATTTTTGTCCTATCCAGAGTTAGCTAACTTATTCCTATTTTAATAATTCTGATCAGAACATTACTTTGCGCATGCCCAGAAGAAAGTTTTCTTGTACGCAATAAACAGCGAATCCAGTACGTACAGAAAACACTTTAAACGCTTATGTTTATTGTAATCACAACCTGAAAATAACATTTAAAGATTCAAAACTTTCAGATTATCTCCCTTTGAATTAAACATAGAGAGATTCTTGAGACGCTGTATTTTCTATTACAGCGTGTCTTTTTTATTATTCTCTCCGAGGTTTATTTGAGTGTCTTGCAAACTCAATGTCTTAATAACTAAATTTAGTAGAAAGCCATTCCTTAAACTGCCAAAAAGACTTTAATGTGTAATGGGAAAACCACTGAAACTGAATTTCTGACTTCATAATGGCATAATGACTGAGGGTTTTCGTCTGGTCCTCACGGTCACCTAGTGGACTGTGCATCGGCATAATTTTAGCTAATGAGTCCATAAAGATTGGATTTAATAATGGAAAGGCATTGCCAACAGAATTTGTATCATTCATCAGACTTTAACAATTTTAAATTTGGCAATTGTTTAGTTTTGAGCATAGAAAACAGAAAAGTACCCTTGTGACGTTTACAGTAGCCTCAATATTGCTGTATCTTAAGACGCTTCTATGGTATCCCAAAATGATTACTTTTTCTTAAATGAAAATAATTTTCATGTCTCACCTTTTCCCGACTACCGTAGGATGAAAAATAGCGACTGTCAAGTTTTTATTTTTGCTAAGTATATATTTCAAAGCAAAAAAGACAGTAAAAATTCTCATCAAATTTATCCCCAATAATGTCATATATTTTCAAGCCCCACTCTCACAGCCCCCCCCCCCTTTCCCAGCATATCGGCACCTTCTCACCCCATCAGTTATCCAGAGCCCCACCAGTAAGTGGTGGTCTGTCTTCAGGCCTGCACCTTACCGGAAGAACCTCTCCCATATTTTTGTCTCCTGTATAAATGGGGCCAATTCTTAAACAAGAGCTGTCGCCTGACAGCATAGCTCGCCTGAATAAGTGCTTGCCCATGACACAGTTGCTATGGTGGTGTGGACTGCTAGGCATAAAACTTCAAACAAGCATGTCCATAATGACAACACATTTATAAACAAACGCTATCTCAGAAATAAGTCTTAAAATAAAATAAAAATAAAAAAAAATCCACATGAAATTTCAAAGTCCATGAGCTTGAGGACAAAGAACTAAGGGGTAGAGGGGTAAGGGGTGGGGTGTGTGTGTGGGGGGGGGTGGCTAGGATGTATCAAAACCTTGAACCATTATCCAATATCAGTCCAAGTATTAGTACAACTGAGTCCATTGTGGCCCTGTGAAATTATGTCTTATAAATACTATAACTTTAACCAAAATCTTGTAGACAAAATTCAAAGTTAATAACTTTGACTTCAAGGTCATCCAGTGGGGTAAGTATATAGTGTTTTGTAAAAACTAAAAAGTGTCTAACATCAGTTCAAGTGTAAACTAAATCTCTGTCAAGCATTATGGATCAGTATGCAATTAGAACACTTTAATAAAGACCAAATTTCCTAAGTCCCTGACCTTGACATCAAGGTCACTGAGCAGGGTTGGGGTAGTACTATGTAAAAGTTTATACTAATATATAACTACAGTGCAAATATAAAAAGAATTCATCTATGGATTCAGGAGATAGGTGTCTTTAAAAAACTTTAACCAAAACATCCAATCAATAAAAGGACAATTTTCTACGTCCATGACCTTGACATCAAGGTCACTGAGGGGGGTGGGGGTAGTACCTTGGAAAACTTTGAACCAATATCTAACTATAGTGCAAGTATCAACGGAATCTATCCATGGGTTAAGGAGATATTGGGCTTTATAAAACTTTAACCAAAACATCCAGTCCAAAAAACTCCCAATTTTCTAAGTCCATGACCTTGACATCAAGGTCACAAAGTGGGGTGGGGGTGGTACCCTGTTAAACTTTGGTACAATATCTAACTACAGTGCAAGTATCAAAAGAATCACTCCATGGGTTAGGGAGATATAGGTCTTTAAAAAACTTTAACCAAAACATCCAATCCGGACGCCGATGCTGACGCTGACACGGAAGCGGACGCCCAGGTGACAACAATAGCTCTTCCTGAACTTTCGTTCAGGCGAGCTAATGAAAGAATTTTCCTCCCTAGTTCTTTTCTTTACACCCCTTCCTTGAAAGTTTTATCGCAAACAGGAAGTCACGTAAGCTGTTTCCTTTCAAACAATGGCAGAAAAACGCCAGCAAAGAAATCTTTATCTTAGCATTCTTATGTAGAGAAAATGCATCATCTTAAGTTTCTGCTCAACATTTCTCTCCATACTTGCAAGCCCGGCCGCGTAGCGCAATCAGTAGGGCACCTCACTCATAAGTCAGATTGATTGATTTGTTGCTTAACGTCCACGGTAAACAACTATGGTCATGTCGGGATGGTCAGTTAACCTAACCACACTATTCCTGGGCAGGCTTAGACCTCATAAGCTGTTAACCAGTACTAAGTGCACATACTTTCGCCAGTAACTGACAACTGCCCTTCTTGAATCAGCGGAAGGAGAGGCGAAAGTATGTGGCCAGACCGGGTATCGAACCCAGGACCTCTGACTTATGAGTCAGGTGCCCTACCTATTGCACTACATGACCTGACTCATGTAGTCAATCTGGTTGTGATACTTCCTGTCAGGGCTGAGCCATGTCCACCTTCTGGATTGCTCAGACTTACCTGTTGCAATACTTAGCATTTTAAGATTAGGCTCTAGTCTACAGCATCTGCTCAGGCATATCTGTCGAGATAAGTTCTAGTGAATTGCCTGGCCTAGCAGTATGAGTGTTTGCCTCTCACACAGGGAGTCATGGTTAGACTTCCAATGGAAAGCACATGTCTCATCAATTTCTTCATTCCCCAAAAGCCATGAAATTTGCACCTAGTGTGCCCTAAACTTGAAACAGTGGTATCAGGGTGGCAGTCAATGATTGTAGTGTTACCAGAGCTCTAGATGAGAGGGAGTATTTGATGATAATTAAGAATAATTTTTTGATAATTAAGGATAATTTCTTTTTTTTATTTCTCAACAAAACCATATGTTGTGACCCCTCAACTGAACCGTCTCAACACAGATAAGGGGTCACAACATATGTTTTTATGCAGGATTAACAAAAATTATCTCTAATTATCACCAAATACTCCCTCTTATCTAGAGCTCTGGTGTTGCTGAACTGTCCCAGCGGTGTCAGCTCTATCAAACCAGCAAAACTGTGCATGTGCAAACATGCTCGTATAAAAAAATCAGCACATACCAATGTAATGTGCCTGCTATGGTATCACACCCAGGGACTAAAGGCCGCCATTTTCAAACAAGCATGACCAACAGTAAAGGTTTCCCATAGCCTAAAGCATGACTACATAAATCAATAACAGAGATTACAATTTATGTGGTCATGCTTGTGAGTAAGATTAGTTCCACAGAAGGATACTCACATGTTGCTGAATATGATCCAAAAATCCTTTAAATGCTGGAAGGTCTGAACACCTGACAATTTCATCCCAGGATTTATCTGGCAGCCAGTGAGAGGCTGGGTTAGGGAAGGGGTTTTCTAGAGCCACACCCCCTGTTAAAAGGAACCTCCATTCAATGTCATCTATCTTCCCTCTGCAAAATACAGGTTGATCAATTGATGGAAAATATATATCAGCCACAACACGACAAAACCAACAATGTGGCTGTGCACCCGGCACAGACTCAGATCACCCTGGGCATCCCCCAAGTCTCATCAGAGCCTTGGCTAAGCACTTAAAGGGTAGCTAAGGGTCTACCCTACCTCTATGCAGACAGCCAAGACTCTGATCAGACTGGGCGAATGCCCAGGCTGATCTGAGTCTGCGCTGGGCGCACAACCACATTGTTGGTTTTGTCGTGTCGCAGCTCATATTGCAGCTAAGTATAACCCACAACTACTTATATGAAAGACACGAAGCCCTAGACAACCTTAACATATGAGTATTGACACGACAAAACCAAGTGGCTTGCCACCCAATGACTCAGCCCAGTCTGACCAGAGTCTTCGCTATCAGCATGGAGATAGCTTAGACCCTTAGCTACACTTTAAGCACACAGCAAAGACTCCGATCAGACTGGGAGCCCTGGTAGCTCAGTAGGTTAAAGGCTGGCCTGCTATCTAGCGGTCTCGAGTTTGAGTCCCACTGTAGGCGGGAATCTTTTCAATTGTAAACAGAGTTCAATTGCATACAACCTTTCATTATAACCCACCCATCATCTTGGTATGACTGAAATAATGTTAAAAAGGATGTAAAATCCATCCAACCATCTGATCAGACTGAGCATATGCCAAAGAATGGCTCAGCCCAGTCTGACCAGAGTCTTGGCTATCAGCATGGGGATAGCTTAGACCCTTAGCTACCCTTTAAGCACACAGCAAAGACTCCGATCAGACTGGGAGCCCTGGTAGCTCAGTAGGTTAAAGGCTGGCCTGCTGATCTAGCGGTCTCGGGTTTGAGCCCCACTGCAGGTGGGAATCTTTTCAATCGTAAACAGGGTTCAATTGCATACAACCTTTCATTATAACCCACCCATCATCTTGATATGACTGAAATAATGTTAAGAAGGATGTAAAATCCATCCAACCATCTGATCAGACTGAGCAGATGCGCATGTTGATCTGAGTCTTCACAAGGCCACATGCCACTTTCTGAGATATCAATAGTTTGAAATAACAGGAGTTGAAATGTAAATACAAATAGGAAATACATTCTTTGAGTTAAGAAGATACTTTGGTTTGAACATATTTATTTCAGTTTTTTTCCCAACATGTATATACAATACAAAATGATTTTTAGGATAAGAACAACAAGGGCTTCGCAAGCTGCGCATAATACGCCCGTTTAAATGTCATAAAGCAGAAACAGAATGAACAAGATTGCCTACAAAAGGATAGACAGACAAAGTGGTACAAGGGAGATAACCTAAACATACTAGATAGGCCTTTTTTGGTTGTACTATATTCCCTTGAAATGATTTTTATAATATACATACCATTTATTTCGAATGGTTAAGGAGTTAGAGTAAACAGGAAATTTATGCAAGGTCAGATAATTGAGTAAGTAAGCCAGAGTTGTGGTTCTTGTTCAGGATACATTGCCCCATTATTATACACATTCCTACAAAGCTTCATTCTAATATTTCAAAAGGTTCAGGAGATATGGAGTGAATGAGAAACACCTGAAAATACTAATCAAATGGAGGTTACTCCAAAAGTAAGAAAGAGGGAGCAACCATTCTTATATATGACACATTGTCTTGTGATCATGCACATTGCTATAAAGTTTCATCATGATATTCCAAACGGTTACCAAGTTATGGCATGCACAAGATAAGTAAACACAAAAATAGGCTCAAAGTACTAATGAAATGGTCGTAACTCTAAAATGAAGAAAGGGAGAGCAGCCATTTTTGTACGCAACACATCGTTAGGAATTCATACACATTGCTATGAAGTTTTATAAAGATATCCCAAACGGTTATCTAGTTATGGCGCGCACAAGACTTGCAGGGAAAAAAATGATCAAAGGGGCATAACTTCGAAATTAAGAAAGGGGGAGCAACCATTCATGTACGCGACACGTTCCCCCAACCTAATACATATGCCTATAAAATTTCATGAAGATATCCCAAATGGTTACAGAGTTATGGCGCACAAGAATGTTTACGGACGGACGGACAGACGGATGGACGGACGGACGGACAGCGCCACGACATAATACGTCCGTTTTTTCAAAACGGGCGTATAAAAACACAATGCTTATTTAGTTCTTCTCCTAAGAAGACACTTTGAGATATCAGTGTTTGAGATATCAGGAGTTGACTGTATAACTTACTCTGCCTTTTGAATGCCGATACAGAGTAAGAAAGAGAAGAGAAGCTTGTCTTTCTCAAACAATGATCGGCAAACATTCTTGTAGATACTGTAGGTGAAATGGGAGTTCAGATTGGCAATTCTTTCTTCAAGATCTGTTGATGGTTTACTGTTGAGTATGGACTGTAACAGAATTAAACATGTAGCAGTTGTACACATTTTACTGATAAATAAGTCACATCAAAATTGTTGTATGAGCTGCAACATGACAAAACCAACAAAGTGGCAGGTGGGCTCAAGACTCATATCAGCCTGGGCAGCCGCCAAGTTTGATCAGAGTCTCTGCTGTGCACTTAAAAGGTAGCTAAGAACCTAAGCTTGGTTGGTTGGTTGATATGATGCTTAACGTCCACGGTAAACAACTAAGGTCATGTCGGGACGGTCAGTTAACCGAACCACACTATTCCTGGGCAGGCTTAGACCTCCTAAGCAGTTAACCAGTACTAAGTGCACATACTTTCGCCAGTAACTGACAACTGCCCTTCTTGAATCAGCGGAAGGAGAAACGAAAGTATGTGGCCAGACCGGGATTCGAACCCAGGACCTCTGACTTACGAGTCAGGTGCCCTACCGATTGCGCTACCCGGCCCGGCATAACCTAGCTCCATGTGAACAGCAAAGACTATGATCTGACTGGGTAGATGCCAAGGCTGATCTGATTCATCGCTGGGCCCCCACATGCCACTTTGTTGGTTTTGTTGTGTTGCAGCTGATATGGTGTTGCAGCTGTTAGTTTACTGAGCCTGCCAATAATAACTTAACCAAACCACTGAATATTAACTCTTTAAGCACCAGTTTCATAATGAGCCGCCTCATGTAGATCTACATTGTTTGCCCTCTAGTCTTTGAATTCTCAATATGAAATGTCTTTGACAAGGCATTTTTTGAATTTTGCAGACGTAAATTTTGTTGTCTGCATTTTGGTGCTTAAAGTGTTAATAAGCTACACCTCATACAGCAGCACACCAATATTGTACAGATAATTAAAGCTGCTTACCCTGTATGGTGACTACATCTACATGTTTTCTGCCATTTTTACAAAGGGGAACAACTTTCATGATTACCAGTCTGCTTCCCTGGTAGATGAAACCCTTCCACATGGTTGCAGGGGAAGGGGGTGGGGGTGGAGGGTCTCTTCTTAAAGGAAAAATTTTCTCCTATGGGAGCCAACTTTTCCTACAGGAGATAATACCCTATGAGAAAGGTGGCAAAAATAAAAATAACAGACTAGCTTGCCCTGAAAGTGAAGATATTCACCTGAAATTGTATTATTACATAGAATCAACACAGACAAAGTCAATGTAGATTAACACACTGGCAAAACTTATGAAGAAACCAAGACAGAGCATTCTAGTATACCTTGTCAATTCAGGCATGGTAAACCTAGAAAGGCCGGATAACTCCCCTGGTGGCGCAGTTCACAAGACAGGGCTTAACTAGAAAACTCAACATACAGTAGAACTTCATTGGCTCAAACAGGCTTGGGACAATGAAAATTAGCTGCAGCCAAGGGTAGTTCTAGCCATCCAGGGTTAGTTTCCATATAAAGTGACCTCTGAGGACCATGGAAGAGTTCTAGCCAGGCAGGGCCAACGAGCCATCAGGGTTCAAGCCATTGAAGTTCTACTGTACTATCAAGTTTACACCACTAATGCCAAAACTAGAAATGTTTTTCAGAGAAAAACTGATGTCCCCCCACCAGCCCACTTCCCATCCTCTCTCATGAATAAAAAGCCTGTACAAATAAAAGATCTATGCAAGTTTACAGAAAATCCATCCTCAGATTCTAAAGATATCCTACATGGAAAACTATGTCCTTGACAAATGGGTGAAGGTCACCAACTACATGTACTAAACATGTTTTAAACCTGTCACAACAATATATTCATGCAAGTCTGATGAATATCCATCAACTGGTTCAAGATAAAACTCATTTTTAAGAGAGAAAAAAAGGGATTTGCAAGTTAGCTTATGACTGTGAAAATAGGGTCAAAGTAATGTATTGAGATTGTCCCAAAGGTATATCTATGAAAGTAAAGTGGAAATCAAGCCAAAGACTAGTGAGATATCAGTTTTAATGAAATTTTCACTTATCTAAGTCCTCTTGTGGCCTTGAAAAGGAGGTCAAGGTCACCAAACTCTGATCAGCTCTTAGAATTGTCCAAGTGATGTTCATGAGATATGGTACGTACAAGAAATTGTAATCTAAGTCCTCCATTGACCCTGAAAATGAGGTCAAGGTCACCAAACTTTTGATCAGCTCTTAAGCTTGCCCCAATGATGTATCCATGCAAGTTTAGTGAAATTCCATCCACGGGTTAAGAGGATATAGTGCATACAAGAAATTGTCATTTAAGTCCTCCAGTGACCTTGAAAATGAGGTTAAGGTCAACAAAATCTAATCAGCTCTTAGAATTGTCCCAATGATGTATCCATGCAAGTTTGATGACATTCCATCCATTGGTTCGGGAGAAATAGTGCACTCAAGAAATTGTCATCTAAGTCCTCCAGTGACCTTGAAAATGAGGTCAAGGTCACCAAAATCTAATCAGCTCTTAAACTTGTCCCAATGATATATTCATGCAAGTTTGGTGAAATTCTATTCATTGGTTCAAGATATATTGCGTATACAAGAAATTGTCATCTCAGTCCTCCAGTGACCTTAAAAAGGAGGTCAAGGTCACCAAAATCTAATCAGCTCTTAAACTTGTCCAGATGATATATCCATGCAAGTTTGGTGAAATTCCATCAGTTGGTTCAAGAGATATTGCGCATACAAGAAATTGTCATCTAAGTCCTCCAGTGACCTTGAAAATGAGGTCAAGGTCACCAAAATCTAATCAGCTCTTAAACTTGTCCCAATAATATATACATGCAAGTTTGGTGAAATTCCATCCATTGGTTCAAGAGATATCGCGCATACAAGAAATCTGTCACACCGACGCAGACGGGATCCGCACTGAAACCAATATGTCCCCCCTCACCTTTGGTGGGGGGACATAATAAAGAAAGTAATACAGAGCTCTAGATAAGAGGGCATATTTGATGATAATTAAGGATAATTTTTTTTTTATTTCTCATCGAAACCATATGTTGCGACCCCTCATCTGAACCGTCTCGTCGAGACGGTTCAGATGAGGGGTCACAACATATGTTTTTATGCAGAATTAACTAAAATTATCCCTGATTATAACCAAATACTCCCTCTTATCAAGAGTTCTGTAATACTTATGTATTGTATTCTGCTACTTGCAGGCAAAACAATAAACAAGGTGAAGAAAATGAAATAACTGTAGGCCATGCCTTACAAAAACTAAACTAAGCCAGAGTTGTTCAAACCTATGTCATTTGTTAATGAGCTGTTATCTTTTTAAACATATTGTATCCAAAAACACAGCCAATTTTTGCTGAAAAATTGTGAGTGCTTTTGCAGTGCATCACCTAGGCCCTGACATTGTCACTTACCTGATGATATAGATGAATAAACCAGGTCAATGAGTACTGGTACATGGGGTCAATATTGGCAAGGTCGGATATTGTGAAGAATAAAATACTTCCATGCTTGGCAACCTGTGGGGAAAGACAAGGTACAGTGCATAAGTGCTTGATAAAGCAAAAGATATGAAAAGGAAGTCAGCATCAGTGCCTTTGAAATTTAACATTGACTCTTTAAGCCCCAGTGACAAAATTAGCAAAATTTGCAAACTGCGTAGATCCTGATGAGGCGGCTCATTTAGATCTACACTGTTTGCCCTCTAGTCCTTGAATTCTCAATATGAAATGTCTTGGACAGGGCATTTTTTTAATTTTTGCAGACGTAAATTTTGTTGTCTGCTTTTTGGTGCTTAAAGAGTTAAAGTGCCAGAATCAAAGACAGATGAATTTGCAAACATTGTTGTCAGTGTAAATCCAAATGAGGTAGCTCGTGATTAGCTGCCTCTTTGTCCTCAGGGTTCGAGGTTATAAAACTTGAGAATAATCTCAAACTCAAAATAAAGCACACTGATTGGCTGCTTCTGAGCACATGCTCGGAAGCAGCCAATCAGTGTGCTTTATTTTGAGTTTCAGAATGTAGACAAGTTTTATAACCTCAAGGCCTGGTCTTGACATAGCTTGGACAAATCGCTTTTTTCGTTTTTTTTAATTTTGCAGATACAAATTTTGCTGTCTGCTTTTCCAGCACTTTAAGGGTGAAGCAAGAAGAACAAGAGGGTCATGAGGCCCTGAATCGCTCACCTGAGCAAAAAGATCAATGGTTGAACTAGGATCATCATTTGAACAAACCTGGTAGTTTAAACTGTCAAAATATGAGACATTGGTTCAAGCTACCTGACCTCTATTGCTAAAAATGTTCATAAGTACTCATTTATTTGACTGTATTTATTAACTTCTACACCAAATTTTCTACAAGTTCCATGAACTCTTATATTCAACCATTTTCCCATATAAAAGCACCAGAAAGCAAATTCGACCTTAACAAAAAATAATCAAAGTCCCTCAGCCCCTGGAGGTTCTCCATGTAATTTGGTTAAAATTTGCCTTGTGGCTTTTGAGGAAATATTTGAAACTGTCAAAATATGAGTCCTGGGTCAAAGGTCAAAGAATGACCTTGACCTCTTGTACTTACTTATCCTCATGTATGCATTAAGATGACTGTATATACACCAGATTTAAGGCCTATATCTTTGAAATTTTCCAAGAAATCCTGTGTTCTAGCATTTTCCCATATTTGACTATGCCGTTGAAAAGGTCAAGGTCAACCCAAGGTCATGATTTGAACAATCCTGATAGTACTCAGGTACCAAATGCTACATACCACGTATGATATTTGTTTACAACTGGCCCAGCGGCTTTTGAGGAGAAGTTTGAAATTGTCAAAATATTAAAGTTCACAGTCAAAGGTCAAAGAATGACCTTGACCTCTTGTACTCATCAATCTTCATGTACTCATTAAGATGACTGTATACACCAATTTTAGGACTAAATCTTCAAATTTTCCATGAAATCTTATGTTCTATCATTTTTCCATATTTGACCTTGATGTAAAAAAGGTCACGATCAACCCAAGGTCATCATTTGAAGAACCTTGATGGTTCTTGAGTACCCAATGCTACATACCAAGTTTCAAGGTCATCTGACAATTGGTTCTGGAGAAGAAGATTTTTTAAGGTTTCTATCATATATGGGAAGGGTGGCCATGTTGGTCATGTGACCAAGACCTTTTGAACAAATTTCCATTCCCTAAACGCCTGGAGGGTCTATATGAAATTTGGTTACAATTGGCCCAGTGCCTTTTGAGGAGATTGTTTGAAATGGTCAAAATATGAGAGTTTAGGGTCAAAGGTCAAAGAATAAACATGACCTCTTGTACTCATAAATCTTCATGTACTCATTAAGATGAGTGCACCAATTTTTAGGCTTAAATCTTCAAAATTTTCCATGAAATCTTATGTTCTAGCATTTTTCCATATTTGACCTTGCCATAAAAAAGGTAAAGGTCAAAGTCATCATTTGAACAATCTTAATAGTACTCGCCAGTACCTGATGCTACATACCAAGTTTCAAGGCCACTGGGTCAATGGTTCTGGAGAAGAAGACTTTTAAAGGTTTTTATCATATATGGGCATGGTGACCATATTGGTCATGTGACCTAGACCATTTTCACAAACTTTCATTCCCTCAATCCCTGAAAGTTGTATATAAAATTTGGTTACAACTGACCAAGTGATTTTTGAGGAGATTGTTTGAAACTGTCGAAAGATGAGAGACCTGGGTAAAGGTCAAGGACTGACCTTGACCTCCTGTACTCATAAATCTTTATGAACTCATTAAGATGACTGTATTTACCAACTTTTAGGCCAAATTCTTCAACAGTTTCCAAGAAATCTTATGTTCTAGCATTTTCCCATATTTGACCTTGCCGTAAAAAAGGTAAAGGAAAACCCAAGGTCATCATTTGAACAATCTTGATGGTACTTGAGTTCCAAATGCAACATACCAAGTTCCAAGGCCATCCGTAAATTGGTTCTGGAGAAGAAGATTTTTAAAGGTTTTCACCACATATGGGCATAGCGGCCATATTGGTCATGTGATCCAGACCATTTTCACAAATTTCCATTCCCTCAACCCCTGAAAGCTCTATATGAAATTTGGTTACAACTGACCCAGTGGCTTTTGAGGAGATTGTTTGAAATTGTCAAAATTTGAGAGACCTGGGTCAAAGGTCAAAGAATGACCTTGACCTCTTGCCCTCATAAATCTTCATATACTCATTAAGATGACTGTATTTACCAATTTTTAGGCAAAAATCTTCAACAGTTCCCAAGAAATCTTATGTTCTAGCATTTTCCCACATGAAGACCAAAGACCAAATTAAATTTTGATCTTACAGTTTTAAATAGGTCAAGGACAACCTAAAGTCATAATTTGAACAATCTTGGTAGCACTCATGTACCCAATGCTACATACAAAGTTTCAAGGCCATCAGCCTATTGGTTCTGAAGAAAAGATTTTTTAAGATTTTTACCATATATGGGCATGGCAGCCATGTTGGTCATGTGACCCAGACCAATTGAACATGTTCCCATAAGCCCTGGAAGCTCTATATGAAATTTGGTTGCAATCGGCCCAGTAGTTTCAGTGGAGTTGTTCGAATTGTTGATGGACGGACGGACAGATGATGACGGATGATGCAGCCTGCCTATCCTATAAGCTCCCCCGGAGCCTTAGGCTCAGGTGAGCTAAAAATTTACGCTAGACATGTGCATGCACCTCAGAGTTAGCATTTATATGCACAAGTTTAAGTGCTTGTATTTAGGCTCATTTAGAGTCAAGCAGCCATTTGGCATGCTCTGTTGTCCTCTGACAACTCCTGTTTAAACCGCTATTGACACTTTCCCACTTCAAGGAAAGTTTCATGAAAATGGCTGAAAACTGAAGGGGTAATTGTGGCCATAAATTTGCATTACTGGAGAGCCTAAGTGCTGTTACTTTTTGTCAAAGAGTCGTGATTTGAATTACCGTATTTATTCAGTTATATGACAGGGTTTTACCATTCAAAAAATATGTATATCAGCCTTGTGTAATTCAACATATTTACACTTGCCACTGACTTCCCACAGGTAAACCTTTGAGGGCAACTGGTTTCATACACCGAAGAATGTCAGTTGATCATGTGACGTTGTCGTCAAGCAACGTCTAAGGTAAATAAACGTCTTGATCGGTCTACTGACGTTCAATTGACGCCACATTATGGCGACGGCTGTTCAGCGTAATGGCCCATTGCGTCATTAGTATCTTTTTTTTCTGACGCATATTTTGCATATTCTACATTAAATTACCACGAAAACAGCACAGGAAGGGTCTAAAACAAAGTGTAAATATAAGAATAAAAATTTGATTTTTCAGAGTTCACCTTGTGAAGAAGCCAGTGGGCAGAGTAAAAATTCTACAAGAAGTGCTTTGCACTTCACGGAATTTTAGCTCCGCCCACTCGCTTCATCACACAATGAATGCTGAAAAATCAAATTTCAATTCTTAATTAAAAATGAATTTTGTTCTCTTTCAAAACAATCCAAAAGATTCAGATCTGTCTAATAAGGCTCTCCCAATGACCTAGAGCCACCTATCAGATGGATCTAGATCTTTGGGATTGTTTGGGGGGGAAAAAACACTGTCTAATAACTGAAGAAATATGGTAGAGATCAGAGAATGTCAAATGGCAGTAACTGAAAATTTTATGAAAATCTGTTGAAAACTGGGAGAGTTGTGGCCACAAGATTTGCCTACAGATAGATAGATAAACTAGCTCTGGCAGAAAGGGTCTGATCATGACCCAATTTTACATGATCCTTGTCAGACAGCAAAAACAATAGCCTGTAGCTTTTATGAAAATATCTGAAAACTGAATGAGGGGTGCAGCCACAAAATTTATCTATGGACAGACTGATGGACAGACAGATTGGCAAAACCTATTTCTATAGTCCCCTTCAACTATGCCAGTGGGTCAGTGAATAGCATTATTATGAGGTTCTACTGTACTCCTTTATAAGAAGCTATGAAAGCTTTATTTTTTTTATTTGTCTAAAAAGTTGAAGTTTTTCTGGAATTTTAACCCATTGCATTCTGGGTATTTTTTGTTGTCTGCTGAAATTGTCGTCTGCATAAAAAATCAAGAATATTTTGACAATATTGGTCTAACTAACTCTTGTAGAAATGATGTCTAGGCAGCAAACAAATTGGATCTCAAATCAGGCCCCACATTTGTGGGGCCTGATCTGGATCCAAACTGTTTGCCCAGGTACCCCTAGATGGGTATCCCGAATGGAATGGGTTAATTTCAACCCAGAAAATTTGTCGTATCAGGAATTGTGAGGTTTCTTACAGGCTGGTATCCATCTCTCACTTCATCGATCTCTTTCTCAGTTTTACTGGCAATCTTCTGTTTCTCCGAGATTTCTAATGACAACACTTTACTGGAAGACAGAATTTCTATGGCTGTTTCATCTTCTAAAATATTCCCCTGAAACAAATCATATTATTTATTTTAGAGGGTGTTAGTCATTTACCAAAAAAACTTACATATCACTGGTATATGAGCCGCGACACGACAAAACCAACAATGTGGTTGTGCGCCCAGCGCAGATTCCGATCAGCCTGGGCATCTGCCCAGTCTGATCCGAGTCTTCCCTGTCCACATGGAGGTAGCTTAAGCTACCCTTTGAGCACTTAATGAAGCATCTGATCAAACTGGCTGGATGCCCAGGCTGATCTGAGTCTGCGCTGGGCGCACAACCACTTTGTTGGTTTTCTGGCGTCGCGGCTCATATATTGTATTATCATAAGACAGCCAACTAGTTCTGAATCAAGTCAACTTGTGCAATGGTTGTCAACATGTCTTACAAATAATCTTGTGCCTGTATAAAATTTACAGAGGATTAACAATTGCAAGCAATGCTGCACATCTTTCTGACTAAGTTTGATTCTTGTTTTCCCACTTAAACTTCACTAACAGCATGTCTTTCAGTTTTCATATCTAGATATTACATTTTTGGTGGTTTGGCATGACTTAAAGGGCTACTACACTGTTTTCTTTACTTTTTCCAGAAATATTCCTAATTAAATGCTCTTTATGAGAGAAACAGATTGCTGAAAACCCAATCTAAAAATTCTCATCCATACTGTAATTATTTACCTTTAAAGCTTATGCAAATTAGATTTTAAGCTCCACCCACTTTTTCTTTTCTACAACTTTTCTTGCATGATGTAATTTGGATTCCAGTTATTGTCTTTATATTCTGATGCATAATATTTGAATTTTTATCACGAGATGATGTAACTTGTGCCACTTAATACTAATAGTTTTTAGGAGAAAAACATATAAAGAGTAGAAAATATAGATTTTTTTTTTTAATTTTAATTATATGACTTACTCAAATGATGTCATAAGAGTCCTTGCATATTTTTCAGCTAATTAAAATTTATACTTTTTGTAACTTTTTAACCCTTTGGAATTTTTTCTTGCCATTTTTTGACACTCTTTAAAACAATACCAATTATTTCCAGTGATTTTAATGCATGTTGAATAACAGTATGGTAGCCTTTTAATGTTGTTTTTCATTGTTTATAAAATTGATATTTTTTTTTCAAGTTTTTCTGTGTTTTTTGTGTGTTTTTTTCTTTGGTAGATGACTGAAGTTAATAAGTTAACGACATCTGATAGAAAAATGCACTATGCCAGTTCAGATGTCATGATGATGCTGATGACATCATCTACATGAGCCGTGATGCGAGAAAACCAACTAAGTGGTTGTGCACCCAGCACAGATACAGATCAGCCTGGGAATCCGCCCAGTCTGATCAGAGTCTTCGCTGTCCGCATGGAGTCCGCATGGAGGTAGCTTAGACCCTTAGCTACCCTTTAAGCGCTTAGCTCAGAGTCTAATTAGACTGGGCAGATGTCCAGGCTGATCTGAGACCACACTAAGCAAACAACCTCTTTGTCGGCTTTTCTCATATCACTCAAGAACAAATTCTTTCCTTGAGTCAAGAAGCAAACAGGAAGTCATGACAGTTTTTCACTTTTGTAAAAATGGCAAAAAAACAACAACATGAAGTTGCACATTTGCATTGTATACATTCGTTACACTTCTTGGAAAGGAGTCGCTGATTTTTTTTTTCAAAACACACACATCTTGACTAGATACATGTGCTTGCAGGCCTGAAATCATTTTCTACATTTGTCTACACCGTTACGGTGTGACAAAATGTGCCCTTCCGGAAATCCGCTGTCCTTTTGTGCACTATCTATTGCACCCTGTAGTGAATTTTTATTTTGTCAGTAACTCACAAAAATAAGAATACCAAAAAAAAAATGAGCCGCGACACGACAAAACCAACAAAGTGGTTGTGCGCCTAGCGCAGACTCAGATCAGCCTGCCCAGTCTGATCAGAGTCTTTGCTGTCCACATGGAGGTAGCTTAGACCCTTAGGTACCCTTTGAGCACTTAGGGAAGAGTCTGATCAGACTGGGTGGATGCCTAGGCTGATCTGAGTCTTCACTGGGCGCACAACCACACTGTTGGTTTTGTCATGTCGAGGCTCAAATATTGTTTGCATTACCTCTGACTCTGATAGAACTTCTAGAATCTTATCCTCAATCTCCTTGAGTTGTCGCTTATTTTTGGCACTCTCAATAATCAACTTGTTCTTTTTCTCCTCCAACTCCGGTTTCTCTTTGGCTGCTACAATACCTAGAAGCTGGTTGTCCAAGCCAATAGGTGTGATCATGAAATTCAACAGGGTCACCTGGAAATACATAAAGAATACCATGTTAGTGTCTTTTGATATCAAGTTTAACTTGATATCAAAAGACACTATCATGGTTTTCTATTTATTATGCATTATTACATTATTTTTCGGCATAAAGAGAGTCAAACAACTGAAAGCAAACACAGTTTTGTCCGAACTTGTTAACGTCGCGAATGCGTTATGACATAAGTCGGTGACGTCATTTAACCAATCGAACTCTGTTATCATGGCCAATGTTAGCATATAGCCAATCGTCTTCAGAGATTGCTTGTAAAGGCATCGCCTGATAACATTCGCGTCAGCGCAATTCTACAGTGACATGATAGATATCACATTATGTTATCATACCCCTGTTATCAGGTGGGATTTCGCAGCACATGCATGATAAAAGAGGATTGTGGGAAGATTACATTACTACCAAAAAAACAAAAAGATCTTTAAATTGAGGCACTTAGAATATTATCGCAATTGTCCTAAAATGTAGCAATCAGGTTTTACAAAACAGTAATGCATCCACCAGATTTTGATGGAACAGCAAACAGTGTAGACCCTGATCAGACTGCTCCTCTGAGGAAAATGATCAGCAGGATCACTGACTGGTCCATTAATGCCATCTCATCAGAATCTTTGCTGTTTTTTCAATCCTTGCAAGGGAAATATGAATGTAACTTTATTCCCTACAATTAGATTCTTAAAAGACGGATTCCTGAAGCAAGTAGCAAGTCAAAGAGACAAAAACAGCAGACCTGGTTTTATTGAGTTTGTTCATCAGCAAGTAATGAACTGTTTGCCTCTACCCCAGCTTTAGGAGAACTCTGTTTTCAAAATGACTATAAACACAGGGTATAATCGATTCCACTAATTTTCGCTTCCTGCAGAGACTGTACATCATATTTGGCTTCCGCCGAGACTGTCAGCAATCTCTTGCTTCCTGCCGAGACTTCTGTACATGATAAATGGCTTCCTGCAGACTGTCGGCGTGATTCTGCTTCCTGCCGAGGCTCTCGGCAGGAAGCAGAGTCAGCAGACAGTCTCAGCAGGAAGCCATTTTTCGAGGACAGCAGTCCCTGCAGGAAGCAAGAGTTCGTGGACAGTCTCAGCAGAAGCCAAATATGACGGACAGTCTCTGCAGGAAGCGAGAATTGGAGGACTGGTTTATACCCTGTGATAAATATTTATAGAATTTGATATTCCAAAGGACCAGAAAATGTAAACTATACAACAGAGAAGAACAGGAAGACTTTATCACTGAAAACTATCTGTTTAAACACTTAAAAGTGCTAGAAATGAAAACAATAATGAGCCGTGACACAAGAAAACCAACAATGTGGTTGTGCGCCCAACCCAGACTCAGATCAGCCTGGGCATCCGCCCAGTCTGATCAGAGTCTTCGCTGTCTGCATGGAGGTAGCTTAGACCCTTAGCCTTTAAGCGCTTAGCAAAGACTCTGATCAGACTGGGTGGATGCCCAGGCTGATTTGAGTCTACACTTGGTGCAAAACCACATTGTTGGTTTTCTCCTGTCATGGCTCAACATACCTGTCAACTCTCCCCCATAAATAGTGAGTCTCCCTATTTTGGGAGGCACTCCCACTCTCCCTCCTGATTATGCCCAAACTGGCCAAATCTCCCTATTTAAAGGGCATCTCCCTATTTTTTGTTTGGATTTTAAGAGTTTTCCTTTAAATACTATAACATTTTCAAGCATCTCCCCCATGGAAATTGTCATAGCTTTTGGAGCCGGTGGAGCGTGGGCATTTTTGATTAAAAAATCAGTTGAAAATGGTCATTTTTATGCTCTCTCCCCCATGAGATTTTCAAAAGGTTGACAGGTATGTGGCTCAATTTAATTTGCAAACAACTAAGCTCCAGATTAGGCAGCTCATGATGAGCCACCTCTACTGGATCTACACTGTTTGTCCATTAGTCTATGAATTCTCACTATAATAAAGCTTGGATCAGTGGTGGATCCAGAGGGGGTTTGGGGGGCTCAAACGTACCCCCTTCTCAGCCCAAATTATCTTATTTTCATGAAGAATTTCAGGAAAAGGGGTCAAACTGCATAAATCGAATCCCCCTCAGCTAATTCCAAACTTCCTGGATCCGCCCCTGTTGGATGAAACTTTTTTTTTTTCTAAATTTTGCAGATTTTGCTGTCTGCTTTTTGGTGCTTTAACAGTTCAAGATAACAAAGCATAATTTAGTAGTTATATTCCAGCTTACCTTAACAGAGACTTCTGGAAGATAATGTGGATTCCTGAGCCTCGTTGTGATATAAAATACAAAATCTCTGCTGAACTCAATCACATGATCTCCAATACGCATATAGTCAATGCCACTCTGTTTAAACGTCTGTTTCAGTAAGACAGGTTCCAACATTGGATCTAACTCTTCTCCAATGTTCTCCAGGAGACATGGATTACCAAACTAACAAAACAACAGAAACATTTCAAAATCTTACAAAAATCTTTCCACAATTTATCAATTTAGTTTGATGTTTCCCTCAATTAGAGTTTAAATGCAACCTAAATCTTTTATTTCAAATAGGAAACAATGATTTACTCAAATCTGCCTACATGTTAGCAACTTTTTAAGATTTAGTAAATCTATCCTGCCTAATGTTCTGTAAGTAAACAAGGGCTTGAAAGATGTGAAGAATTACTAAAACTCTATTACTACTGGCCAGCTTTAAGTAGATCTACTTTACAACTGATCTCAAAAAAAGTGATATATTTTATTCAACAAGCAAATTCGACGAATTTATGTCCCCCGCCTTGGAAACTAGGTCTCCACTGAATATACACTTAGTGTTTGAGCTGGAAAAGCAGCTAAGTTAAAAATGTGAAAACAGTAATAAAAAAATAATGTGAGGATTATATCCAAACCACATGCATATCTTCAGACCATGATCAAAACACCTGTGAAGTTTCAAAGGAATGGGCATAAAACTGTAGGAGAAGTTGAACACACAAGGTACCCACTTTCTATTCACTTTGATAGTAAAAATGTATGAAAAATGGCTAAGTTCAATTTGCAAAAAAAGTGATAAAAAATAATGTGAGGATTATATCCAAACCACATGCATATCTTCAGACCATGACCAAACTACCTGTGAAGTTTCAATGGAATCGGCATAAAACTGTAGGAGGAGTTGCGCACACAAGGTACCCACTATCTACTCACTATGATAGTGAAAACGCCTAAAAAATGACTAAGTTCAACTTGTGGAAAAAGAGACAAAAAATAATCTCAGGATTATATCCAAACCACATGCATATCTTCAGATCATGACCAAAACACCTGTGAAGTTTCGAAGGAATCGGCATAAAGCTGTAGGAGGAGTTGCGCACACAAGGTACCCACTTTGATATGAAAAACGCCTAAAAAATGACTAAGTTCAACTTGTGGAAAAAGTAACAAAAAATAATCTCAGGATTACGTCCAAACCACATGCGTATCTTCAGACCATGACAAAAACATCTGTAAAGTTTCGAAAGAATCGGCATAAAACTGTAGGAGGAGTTGCGCAAACAAGGTACCTACTACTTTAGGGGGACGGAAAGACGGAAGGACGGACGGACGGAAGGACGGATGGACGGAATGTCGAAAACTATGTCCCTCCGCTTTTCTTCGAAAAGGCGGGGGACAATAAAGCCTGGCTATGGCTGAACTATTTCTTAAATATCTATATTTACACCTGCCACTGACTTCCAATAGGTAAGCCGTTTAGAGCAACTGGCTTCATACACCGATGAACGACAGTTGACCATGTGACGTTGTTGTCAAGCGACGTCTAAGATAAACGTCTTGATTGGTTCACGTAACGTTCGACTGGCGACGGCTATTTAACGTAATGGCCGAATATGTTGTTTCTGTCTTTTCTTTGACGCATATTTTGCATGTTCTGCATTTAATAACCACGAAAACAGCACAGGAAGGGCTTAAAAATAAAGTGTAAATATAAGAACAAAAATTTGATTGTTCAGCGTTCATCGTGTGAAGAAGCCAGTGGTCTTCGCTAAAATTCTACAAGAAGCGCTCCGCGCTTCATGGAATTTTAGCTCCGCCCACTACCTTCATCACACAATGAACGCTGAAAAATCAAATTTCAATTCTTAAATATTACCTGCATATGTCTTACCTGTATACAGTTTTCAAGAGTTCTTGTGTAGTTTGGATCAGACAGCTTGATAACTTCAAGTTTATTTGCCTTTTCCATATTTTTGATCCATTTATTGGCCTGGCCCTGGGGATCAATCATCAGAGGCCAACGATTAGCACTTTTTGCAATGATGGCATTGTCAACAGAGTAACTGGAAAATAAGAAAGGGACATTCAAAAAGAGCACTAAACTTGTCTACATCTACAGCTGTTGATGCTATACTACAACTGAGAATGAAAAATATTCAAACTGAACTTTCAAAATACAGTGATTATGATGAATAGCTCAAAAAGAGCATTTCGAGAAAAATTATCATCTTATAATGTTGGACTTGCTAAAATGCAGAAATATAGCAGCTTTGCCCCCTTGTAGCAAAGACATAGATCCAGGTAATATCTGATGACAGTATAGAGAAATATGTTACATTCTGTCATCACAACTTCAGTTTAAAAATAGTTCTACCAGTTCCAGTGATGTACGTGTCTACTAAAAATAGTTCTAACAGTTCCAGTGATGTATGTGTCTACTAAAAATAGTTCTAACAGTTCCAGTGGTGTATGTGTCTACTAAAAGTAGTTCTAACAGTTCCAGTGATGTACGTGTCTACTAAAAATAGTTCTACCAGTTCCAGTGATGTACGTGTCTACTAGAAATAGTTCTAACAGTTCCAGTGATGTATATGTCTACTAAAATTAGTTCTGACAGTTCCAGTAATGTACCTGTCTACTAAAAATAGTTCTACCAGTTCCAGTGATGTACGTGGCTACTAAAAGTAGTTCTAACAGTTCCAGTGATGTACGTGTCTACTAAAAATAGTTCTACCAGTTCCAGTGATGTATGTGTCTACTAAAAATAGCTCTAACAGTTCCAGTGATGTACATGTCTACTAAAAATAGTTCTACCAGTTCCAGTGATGTACGTGTCTACTAAAAATAATTCTACCAGTTCCAGTGATGTACTTGTCTACTAAAAATAGTTCTAACAGTTCCAGTGATGTACGTGTCTACTAGAAATAGTTCTAACAGTTCCAGTGATGTACCTGTCTACTAAAAATAGTTCTACCAGTTCCAGTGATGTACGTGTCTACTAGAAATAGTTCTAACAGTTCCAGTGATGTACGTGTCTACTAAAAATAGTTCTAACAGTTCCAGTGATGTATGTGTCTACTAAAATAAGTTCTGACAGTTCCAGTGATGTACATGTCTACTAAAAATCTTGCAGAATGCCAGACAATGTAGACCACAACCATTGCTTGCTCAGCAGTCTGCTGTTTGATCAACAACTTCTGTCCCTATATTTAGGGAATTTTATGAGATGAAAAAGTAAAATATTATTAATACTCATTTGCAATTTAATGTGACAGCAAAATAATAGTGCCTACTTGTCAACTGGAAGTCCAGCTATCTGCCAATCTCGTATTCTGACAGGGTCTCCAAGAATCTCACTAAGGGAAAATTTCTCTGACACTGGGATTTCCTTATCCTTGCACATCTGGTACCACTCCTTCAAGCAATCCTGAAAACAGAAATACAGTTGACTTTTGTTATCACAAATTTGCTCTTATGTCAGTGAAATTTTATAAGTTTAACCCATTCCATTCGGGATGCCCATATAGGGATATCTGGACAAACAGTTTGGATCCAGATCAGGCCCCACAAAGGTGGGGCCTGATCTGAGATCCAACTGTTTGTTGCTTAGACATAATTTCTGCAAGAGTTAGTTGGACCAATATTGTAAGAATTTGCTTGATTTTTGATGCAGACGACAATTTCAGCAGATGACAAAAATTACCCAGAATGCAATGGGTTAACATTTCAACTGCAGTTATCTCACTCTCAAATTTCTGTTTTCTTTGATTTGGAAATAATGAGGCAATTATACTGCAACCTGAAATGTTTTCGTAACAGAAAGCAAATAATGGAAAACAACACAAAAATATATGTAAAACATAAAACTATTTCAAAGTAAAGTTGACAGTTTAAACACTTAATATTTCACATTTCGAAACTTTAAAAGGGCACTTCAATGCTACTCCAGAAGAATATGGATTATTAAGAAACAAAACAATACATATTGCAACAAAAATTTTGTTTAGTTTTGTCAACAAGATTTTTGATACACATGAATTTGCATTTTCAACCTTCTACATCAAGCAAGTCTGTCACTTTAACTCTTTAAGCACCAAAAAGCAGACGACAAAATTTACGTCTGCAAAAATTAAAAAAATGCCTTGTCCAAGACATTTCATATGGAGAATTCAAGGACTAGAGGGCAAACAGTGTAGATCTAGATGAGGCGGCTCATTATGAGCCGCCTCATCAGGCTCTACGCTGTTTGCAAATTTTGCTAATTTCGTCACTGGGGCTTAAAGAGTTAATTGCAATAGTAAAGACCTAAAGGAAGGCAGGAATCCTTGAAAATGGGATACTCCCCTCGACTATCATTGACTGGTTTCCTTTTCTATTTAAAGATGATATACAATTCAAAAATTTATTCTTTTATCTTAGATCTAAGACTGTAACATGTCAAATTTGTGTGGTCAAGTTGGCTCGACTATCATTGACTGGTATCCTTTTCTATTTAAAGATGATATACAATTCAAAAATTTATTCTTTTATCTTAGATCTAAGACTGTAACATGTCAAATTTGTGTGGTCAGTTTGGCTTCTGATTTATTTGTTTATTCTTTATTGTATCTTTTATTTTATTTTCAAAACAATATTACCTTTCTGTATGACAAGATGAATGGTCCTAGATATGCTACCACACTTGCAGAAAGTAACACGTCACCAATAATGTTGTCATACGTCAAACTCAAATCCTCAATGTTCTGAAAAAAATAAAGACACTTTCGTGCTGAGAAATCAATGATGACAACCAATGGTTTTCTCTTTATTTAATAATTCTAACAGCACTAAAATAAGACAAGATCACTGTTTACTTTTTCTGCTAACCAAAGTTTGATTGACACTCGAATTCCCAATGTATCAACCACTTCAGAGGTACCGGTATCTAAACAAGACCTGTCAGCGGGACAGGATAGCTCACCTGATAGCGCCTTGTCCATCACCTAAAAAACTTTAACGTAAACCTTTAACATTTTGCTAAAGCCAACTGCGCCACCAACGCTGACGCCGACACCGGAGGTAGTGCAATAGCTCTTCCTGTACATTTGTACAGGCGAGTTAAAAAATGTACATGTAGTTCAAACATTATCTGAGACGGACATTGTTTTTCAAGGCTTTTGTATCAATAATTGCTTAAAGTGGTGCCACATGCAAGCTTTGTTTCAAGGGCAAACAGCCATGTTTCAACAGGGCAATTCACACAGTGTCAAAAACTTGCTATGCAATTTGCCTTATGAAATGACAGAGCATTATAAAATCTGACCCTACAATCAGTAGCATGGACAGTAACAAACATAGGGGAGAGTCGGGTAACTTCAAACAGGCAGGTAACTATGGATATACAATTGCAAACAGTGAAAATCCAGATGAGACAGCTCATAATGAGCCGTCTCATCAGGATTTTCTCTGTTTGCCCAGTTAATTTTTGCTTTAGTTCCACAATACTGACATATAAAGGAAACAATGTCAGTGTCCAAATTTACTCGCTGTCCGAAGTTAACTGACTCTCCCCTAATTTCAAGAAGTCAAAAATAACTTCCCTGGAAGTGGCATCTGAAAAATGTCCACAATAAAAAATGTTCACAATATGAAATTCTGCAGTATAATGGTCAGAGGAAGATAGCATGTTTCAAAGCATTTTCTGCAACCCTTCAAAGTATTCTTGCATTACAGAATGTAATCGTTAGCCTAACGAGCTCATTAAGAGGTCAACTCGTTAAGTGTTTTGTGACTTTATAGCCAAAAACACTGATATTTTTTGTTGAAAATATGTGAGAAGCTTTTCACATTTTTACAACAAAAATATTGGCCTATTTGTGATATCAAGGTTTAAAATTCTAACGTCACATTAACTAACACCATCGTTAGTTTTGAACAACTGGGCCCAGGTTTCTAGCATGAATGTTTGTTTCTATATTCCAATCCTGAGACTATTTTCATGGCTTTTACATATATATGCGTTTATTTTACAATGTGAATTTATTTGCAAGGATCTCCTGTGTGTACAATGTTCCTACCTGAGTCCATCTGTCTTTCTCTCCTCCCAGTCCACTGATCAGTTTCTCTGCTCTCTCTATCTTTATTTTTGTCAGCTCTATATTATCTTCAAGATTCTGTGGAGGATAAAATTTTTAACCATTACTGATTCAGGGCTTATTCTGGAAATTTGTGTGGATGGGCGAAGGCCAAAAAGGCATTGTAGCCTTTTTCAGAGGGTAGAGAAAGGCTCTCCTTGAGACAAAAATGAAAATCTAACCAGTGATTTCTCACAATGATTTTAAAGTCCTACATTTTATAGAGATAAACATTCTGACAATGTTTCATGAAGATTAGATTAAAACTGAGCCCTCTAGAGTGTACACAAGGTTTTGCAAAGATATGTCCTAATGACCTAGTTTCTGGCCTGACATGACCCAGTATCCATCTCCTCCTAAATTTCATAAATATAGACATTCTGACAAAGTTTCATGAAGATTGGATCAAAACTGTGCCCTCTAGGGTGTACACAAGGTTTTTCTAAGATCTGACCTAGTGACCTATTTTTTGGCCAAGCATGACCCAGTTTCAATCTCATCCTAGATGTCATAAAGATAAACATTCTGAAAAACTTTCATGAAGACTGGATCAAACCTGTGCCCTCTAGAGTGTACACAAGATTTTTCTAAACATTGACCCAGTGACCTACTTTCTAACCCAACATGACCCAGTATCCAACTTTTCCTAAATTTCATAGTGATAAACATTCTGACAAAGTTTCATGAATATTGGATCAAACTGTGCCCTCTAGAGTAGACACAAGGTTTTTCTTAGATTTTACCTAGTAGCCTAGTTTTTGACCTGACATGACCTACTTTCAAACTTGCCCTAGATTTCATACAGAAAAACATTCTTACAGAGTTCCATGAAGATTAGATCAAAACACTGCCCTCTAAAGTGTACACAAGATTTTTCTAAGATTTGACTGAGTGACCTAGTTTCTGACCTGACATGACCCAATATCTATCTCCTTCTAAATTTCATAGAGTTAAACATTCTGACAAAGTTTCATAAAGACTGGATCAAAAACTTACCCTCTAGAGGGTACACAATGTTTTTCTAAGATTTGACCTAGTGGCCTTATTTTTGACTGATATAACCCAGTTTCAAACATTGCCTAGATGGCACAGAGATATAAATTCTGACTAAGTTTCATGAAGACTGGATCAAAACTGTGCCCTCTAGAGTGTACACAAGGTTTTTCTTAGATTTTTTTGCGGTCAAAGGCAAGTAACTCTGAGAAGATTTATTCAACCTGGCCCAAATTCGAACTGGTCTGAGATTTTATGGATGTCCTGGATACCTGCAAGTTAAAAGAAGTTACAATCAAAAATGAAGAAGCTAGGGCCCAGACAACGTTTTCCCCATTATAAGTCTATGGGAAAATATTGTATCAAAACTATACGCCCCTCCCACTTGTGGCCAGGGTATAAAAAAGAAAATAACTAAACTTGCAAACAGCCTGGATACAAATGAGAGGGCTCATACTGGCTCTACACTGGTTGTCCACTAGTCTCTGAATGCTCAACATATGATTTTGATGAAACATTTTTTTGAAATTTTGCGGAAGTAAATTTTGTTGTCTGCTTTTTCACACTTACAGTAAGGGCTAAAATACTGACAGTAAATACAATAAGTCAAATTTTTTACCTTTTTCTCTTCTTGTTTTCTAACGAGATTCTCCTCCAGCTCAGCAAGCTTATCAGTGACTTGTTTCAGTTCTGCTCGTTTTTCTGTGAGTTTTGCCATTTGCTCCGCCAGAATTGTCTCAGCAGCTTCAAGACTTTGACGTTTTGGAGCCACTACTTTGGCCACACTGTCATAAACATCTATTGCACGCACCCATTTACACAGTCCCTCACAAGCAGACGACACATTCTTAATAATTGCAGGATCAAAATCGGGATTAGTGATATATTTTTGTCTAATCTTGTTCATTATTGTATTCGGTATATTGTCTTTGTCATACTCTTTCAGAGATTCAAGGAATTTCAAGTCTCCTAGCATCTGAAAAAACACACAAAAAAAACAAGGTCAATTGACTGACTTGAAGTCAAAGGGAACAATCATATTTTATTTCAATTTTCAAGACTTAGAACTATCAGGGGTTAATATGTGTACACTTCTGTTTATTAATATTTTGAATTTTCAGCTTGATTATTGATGATAATGACATAAACTGAAGGAGTTCACCGGTACATTGAATTATCAGAGTTTGAGCTACTGGGCCTAGTTGTACAAAGCATTTTCAGCTTAACAAAGTCATTAGTCGGGTATTAATTCAATCTTCGCTAACACTCAAAATCAAGTGGGCTAATAACTTAGCTGAAAAATGAGAGGGGCTTTTGTACTGCCAAAACTCCTCACATTTTGCAGCAATAATGGTGTTGTTTTTGCATTCAATATGAGTGAAACTTTACCATCTCGTTAACTAGCTGATTTGAAATCTATATTCACCTTTTTTGCAGTTGGCCAGAAATCTTCGACTGCTTTTCCAGTACCATCTACTTTCTTTTCAGGTTTAAGATTTTTCATAATGCAGACTGCCTCCATAACAAGTTTTACACCATTAGGTGGATTGGCCATACTCTTCACTAAACTAATGTCATTCTGCTTCAGAGTATCAAGAGCTGCTATTGCAGCATTCATGGCTGGCATAGCAATGGCTAGTTTCTCTTCACACTCGTCCTGAAATGGAAAATATACTTGTGGTAAAATAGATTTGGTAACTGGCATTGCACTTTGGTGAATAGTTTTTGTAACTAGCATTGCACTTATGGTGAATAGTTTTGGTAACTGCCATTGCACTTTGGTGAATAGTTGGTAACTGGCATTGCACTTATGGTGAACAGTTTTAAAATAATAACAATAATAATAATAGTCTTTATTTTCAGAGGGACACATTTAGCAATAGCTAATCTTCCATGAGGCCCTCCAATACTAATTTTCTAACAATTATTGACAGCAAAAATTATGAAGATGAGCTGTACAAAAAGATAAACATGCACATTATAATATCCATACACACTAGCTCTCACATGTAAAACAAAAACATTCTGTCTAGAAATATGATTCAAAGATTAAAAAAAAAAATAACATTTGACATGAAAGTGTACATACATTTTTGGTAACTGGCATTGCACTTATGGTGAATAGTTTTGGTAACTTGCACTTATGGTGAATAGTTTTGGTAACTGGCATTGCACTTATGGTGAATAGTTTTGGAAACTTGCATTGCACTTATGGTGAATAGTTTTGGTAACTTGCACTTATGGTGAATAGTTTTGGTAACTTGCACTTATGGTGAATAGTTTTGGTAACTTGCATTGCACTTATGGTGAATAGTTTTGGTAACTGGCATTGCACTTATAGTGAATAGTTTTGGTATCTTGCATTGCACTTATGGTGAATAGTTTTGGTAACTTGCACTTATAGTGAATAGTTTTGGTAACTTGCATTGCACTTATGGTGAATAGTTTTGGTAACTTGCATTGCACTTATGGTGAATAGTTTTGGTAACTTGCATTGCACTTATGGTGAATAGTTTTGGTAACTGCCATTGCACTTATAGAGAATAGTTTTGGAAACTTGCATTGCACTTATGGTGAATAGTTTTGATAACTTGCATTGCACTTATGGTGAATAGTTTTGGTAACTTGCATTGCACTTATGGTGAATAGTTTTGGTAACTTGCATTGCACTTATGGTGAATAGTTTTGGTAACTGGCACTGCACTTATGGTGAATAGTTTTGGAAACTTGCATTGCACTTATGGTGAATAGTTTTGGTAACTTGCACTTATGGTGAATAGTTTTGGTAACTGGCAATGCACTTATAGTGAATAGTTTTGGTAACTTGCATTGCACTTATGGTGAATAGTTTTGGTAACTTGCATTGCACTTATGGTGAATAGTTTTGGTAACTGGCATTGCACTTATGGTGAATAGTTTTGGTAACTGGCACTGAGTAAGCTAAGTTGTTGTTTTGTATGGACTTCCAATTAACTTCAATCTATGGTGCTTAAAAATGGACATGATCAAGTCTTAAGCTATAATACCATAGTGGTTAGAGACATCTAGTGCTTGGTCAGTATCACTGATGCATTAATACATCATGATTATGTGATTATGATGATACTTAACCTACTTAACATATTTACAAGCAACAAAGTTACTGCTTTATGCAATTTCTAAATGTCTATTAGACTTTCTGCAGCTAATTTGTAACCTGAATTAATTTCTTATTGAGAAATTTTGTATACAGCAGTCCCATGGGATATCACAGAATCCCAGAAATGGGAGAATAGACAAAAATAACCAAGCCCCGAGGTTATAAAACTTGAGTATAATCTCAAACTCAAAATAAAGCACACTGATTGGCTGCTTCCGAGCACATGCTCGGAAGCAGCCAATCAGTGTGCTTTATTTTGAGTTTGAGAACGTACTCAAGTTTTATAACCTCCGGGCAAGGCCCTGAGGTTATAAAACTTTTTTCGTGCTTATCTCAGCTGAGTAAGAAATTTTCTCTGCTGATAATTATATATGAAAATGCCAACATTTTCATATTTATAAGCAGAGAAAATGTCATACTCAGCTAAATTGAGCAACAAAGCAACTGTACTTATCAGTAATTTGCTGTTTATTAGTAGGTAAAATTTTATGCTCAGCTGAGCTGAGCATGAAAAAAGTTTTATAATCTCAGGGCCAGTATATGCTCCCCAACAGCCCAGACCCCACTCCCCTAGCCTGGGGGGAATAAAGTTTACCTTAATAGCTTTAGCTTAAGCGGCAGCCTTTGCAGCTGTTGCTTGATCTACCTCTACGACAGCTTTAACCTCTTGTACTTCCACACCCTCTTTATGATAGGGGGAAGGGGGAGGGGAATAAAGTTTACCTTAATAGCTTTAGCTTCAGCGGCAGCCTTGGCAGCTGTTGCTTCATCTACCTCTACGACAGCTTTAACCTCTTGTACTTCCACACTCTCTTTCTCTATGATAGCTATCAGTTCTTCTGTCTCCTCACTTGTCTGTATCAGCTGCGGCTGTAGCTCTATCAACTCTTTTTGCATCACATTTATCTGAAATATAGAATAGAGATGATATACAATCTAAAGTAAAAGCCCTCAAGTATATCCTTAACCCTTTTGCACTCAGAACGGCCAAAACCCTATGGAGTTTTGGCCGTTCTGAGTGCAATAGGGTTAAACCACACTTTAACCCTTCTCCTACCAAATTTAATGTCAAACTGACTCTTTATATAGAGGACCCGGCCCCTACCTGAGAAGCCATGACTTCCCAAATTTTTGAAAGAGGCAAAAAAAATAAATAAATTAAATTAACTGCACTTCCCCTCACTGTTTTCTATCAATGTATGAAGTTATATTGACTTCCCGTTAATACTTACAGAGATATGCTCCAGACTAGTAAAATAGTGTATAAACTAGGAAGGGAGCTAACTCTGTAATTATTTGCTATAGTGTTACAGTTCTTGCACTCTGCACTTCCTTTAATTGCCCTCTATCAATGTGTGACATTTCAATAATTTCCCTTTACTCTTTCATAGATAGGCTCTGGACAAGCAAATTACTGAAAAATCTAGGAAGGGAGATAACTTTGTAATTACTTGTGATGGGGTTAAGGTTGATCTTGCACTCTGCGCTTTCCCTTATTGCTGTCTATCAATGTATGAAGTTTTATTGAGTTCCCTCTGAGACTTTCAGAAATATACTCCGGACAAGCAAAATACTGCAAAAACTAGAAAGGGAGCTTTGTAATTACTTGGGATAGTGTCATCCTTCTTGCGCTCTGCACTTCCCCTCATTGCCCTCTTTCAGTGTGTGAAGTTTCATTGCATTCCCCTCTTATACTTTCAGAGACATGCTCCAGACAAAGTGTGATGGACAGATGGAAGGAAAGACAGATGGAGGGTGAATGGACAGATGGGACAAAGCAGCGACTATATGCTCATCCTTCCGGGAGCATAAAAATGGTAGAGATGCTACCCTTGAAAGAATATCAATACACTTAAAAATGTTCAAATACAGAGTTATCGTGGTAATACCTGCTGTTCTGAGAAGTCCAATTTCTCCAGTCCCACCTGGTACCTATTCTTGAGGGTGAGTATTTCAAGACGTTTCTTGTTTAACAAGTTCTTGAAAGTCTTGATCAGTTCAAGGTAGGAAGTTGGCGTCACATAGTTTCGCCGCCTCATTGTGTCATAGAATCTGGAAATAAAAATAATATTCAATTTATAGAACAGACATAGATCAGACTAAGTTAAGACTTAAAGTGCCTGAGGATCCTCCTGTAGCTCAGCTCAGTGGCTTAGCTGCTAGCCAGCCTGAGGATCCTCCTGTAGCTCAGCTCAGTGGGTTATCTGCTAGCCAGCCTGAGGATCCTCATGTAGCTCAGCTCAATGGGTTAGCTGCTAGCCAGCCTGAGGAGCCTCGTGTAGCTCAGCTCAGTGGGTTAGCTGCTAGCCAGCCTGAGGATCCTCGTGTAGCTCAGCTCAGTGGGTTAGCTGCTAGCCAGCCTGAGGATCCTCGTGTAGCTCAGCTCAGTGGGTTAGCTGCTAGCCAGCCTGAGGATCCTCCTGTAGCTCAGCTCAGTGGGTTAGCTGCTAGCCAGCCTGAGGATCCTCATGTAGCTCAGCTCAATGGGTTAGCTGCTAGCCAGCCTGAGGATCCTTGTGTAGCTCAGCTTAGTGGGTTAGCTGCTAGCCAGCCTGAGGATCCTTGGGTAGCTAAGCTCAGTGGGTTAGCTGCTAGCCAGCCTGAGGATCCTCCTGTAGCTCAGCTCAGTGGTTTAGCTGCTAGCCAGCCTGAGGATCCTTGTGTAGCTCAGCTCAGTGGGTTAGCTGCTAGCCAGCCTGAGGATCCTCGGGTAGCTAAGCTCAGTGGGTTAGCTGCTAGCCAGCCTGAGGATCCTCCTGTAGCTCAGCTCAGTGGTTTAGCTGCTAGCCAGCCTGAGGAGCCTCCTGTAGCTCAGCTCAGTGGCTTAGCTGCTAGCCAGCCTGAGGATCCTCGTGTAGCTCAGCTCAGTGGATTAGTTGCTAGCCAGCCTGAGGATCCTCAAGTAGCTCAGCTCAATCGGTAAGATGCTAGCCAGTCTGAGGAGCCTCCTGTAGCTCAGCTCAGTGGGTTAGTTGCTAGCCAGCTAAGCTAGTGGCAGGGGGAAAGCATCGACCCAATGCATAACAAGAGGGCCATGAGGCCCTGAATCGCTCACCTGAACAATTGGCCAGGTGGCTTTGACTTATCATGTCTGAAATTGTCAAAATGTGAGTTTTGGGTCAAAAGTCAGAGAATGACCATGACCACTTGTACTCATAAATCTTCATGTACTCATTAAGACAACCATATATGCCATTTTTAGGCCAAAATCTTCAAAACTTTCCATGAAATCTTATGTTCTAGCATTTTCCCATATTTGACCATGCCGCAAAAAAGGTCAAGGTAAACCCAAGGTCACCATTTGAACAGTCTTGGTGGTACTCTAGTACTCCATGCTATTTACCAAATTTCAAGGCCATAGGTGTATTGGTTCTGGAGAAGAAAAATATTAAAGATTTATACCATAAGTGGTAATGGCGGCCAAGTTGGTCATGTGACCTGGACTGTTTGAACAAATTTTCATTCAATCAACCCCAGGAGGCGCTATATGAAATGTGTTCACAATTGACCCTTTGGCTTTTGAGGAAATGGTTGAAAATGTCAAAATATGAGCGATTTGGATCAAAGGTAAAAAAAAATGACCTTGACCTCTTGTACTCATAATTCTTCATCAACTCATTAAGACAACTGAATATACCAATTTTTTAGGCCAAAATCTTCAAAACTTTTCATGAAATCTTATGTTCTACCATTTTCCCATATTTGACCTTGCTGTAAAAAGGTCAAGGTCAACACAAGGTCATAATTTGAACAATCTTGATAGTACTCAAGTACCCAATGCTACATACAAAGTCTCAAGGCCATCGGTCAATTGGTTCTGGAGAAGAAGATATTTAAAGGTATTTACCATATATGGGCGTGGCGGCCATGTTGGTCATGTGTCCAGTACCGTTAGAAAATGTTTTCATTCCCTCAACCCCTTGAGGCTCTATATGAAATTTTGTTTCAATTGGGCCAGTGGTTTTAGAGCAGATTGTTTGAAATTGTCAAAATTTGAGATTTCTGGGTCAAAGGTCAAAGAATGACCTTGACCTCTTGTACTCACAAATCTTCATGTACTCGGTAAGATGATTGTATATACCAATTTTTGGGCCAAAATCTTCAAAACTTACCATGAAATCTCATGTTCTAGCATTTTCAGATATTTGACCTTGCCGTACAAAAGGTCAAGGTCAACCCAGGGTCATAATTTGAACAATCTTGATAGTATTTGAGTACCCAATGCTACATACCGAGTTTCAAGGCCATCGGTCTACTGGTTCTGGAGAAGAAGATTTTTACAGGTTTTTTACCATATATGGGCGTGGCAGCCATTTTGGTCATGTGACGAAGACCGTTTGAACAAATTTCCATTCCCTCAGCCCCTAGAGGCTCTATATGAAATTTTGTTACAAACAGCCCAGTGGCTTTTGAGGAGATGTGTGAAATTGTCAAAATATGAGAGACCAGGGTCAAAGGTCAAAAAATGACCTTGACCTCTTGTATGCATAAATTTTCATGTACTCATTAAGATGACTGTAAATACCAATTTTCAGGTCAAAATCTTCAGCTGTTTTCAAGAAATCTTATGTTTTAGCATTTTCCCATATAAAAGCTACAGAAAGCAAATTTGACCTTACCGTAAAACAGGTCAAGGTCAACCCAAGGTCATAATTTGAACAATCTTGGTAATACTTGCGTGCCCGATGCTACATACCAAGTTTCAAGGCCATCAGCCTATCGGTTCTGTAGAAGAAGATTTTTCTAGGTTTTTACCATATATGGGCGTGGCGGCCATGTTGGTCATGTGACCAGGACCGTTTGAACAACTTTTCGTTCCTAAGTTCCCTAGAGGCTGCATATGAAATTTAATTATAATTGGCCCAGCGGTTTCAGAGGAGAAGTCGTTTGAAATTGTTGACGGACGACGGACGGACGGACGGACGGACGGACGAACGGACGACGGAGCCTTACCATCCTATAAGCTCCCCCGGAGCCGCTGGCTCAGGTGAGCTAAAAAACACAGACTTGGGGGGAAAATCGACCCCATGCTCTACAGACGGCCTGTGGGAAAGTGTGCAATCACCGGCACAGGCTATACCTGTGAAATACAATAGGCCTGACTGGGGAGAGCTTCAAGAACAGACTGGGGTAGAACTGATCCTGTGCAGTGTAAGTAGCTGATTTTTGGGTATATTAAGATGGCCAAAAGAGGGTCAGGGACCCTAACCACACTATTCCTGGGCAGGCCTAGACGTTGTAAGCAGTTAACCAGCACTAACTTTCCCACATACTTTCGCCAGTAACTGTCAACTGCCCTGCTTGAATCAGCTGAAGGAGAAATAAAAGTATGTGGCCGGACCGAGTATCAAATTCAGGACCCCTGGCTCTTGAGTCAGACGTACTACTAACCAGCTACATGGCCTGGCATTTTATACCTGCAATTTAGCAATACTGACAAGTCAATATAGCATTTTTTGCATGGGGGAGGGCTTTTATTAGGATTAATATGGTACCCAAACATTACTGTACATATCATTTACCTTTCTGACAGAGCTCTGACACTCTCATGGAAATGTTTACACATCACTACAGTTTCACTTCGAACTTCATTTGTCATTTCGACATCATCCAGGAACTTATTGGCTACTAATTCTAGTGCGTCTTCAGGCCAAGCCTAGAAACAAACAACACGGAAACTTCTCTCAGCAAACTTTAACACTTACAGGGCAACAAGAGGCCCAAATGGGCCTGATATCGCTCAACTGGCTATTGTGCAACAGGACCATTCTGATACAAAATTGGTCCAATTCCACTGAGAATTTCTCATTTTCACATTTTGCTACTTTTAGTAACAGAGGCCAACTTGCCTGGTCTTTATATATTTACTTTTGAAACACCTCAATGCAAGAATCATTTTGCAACAAATTTCATCAAAATCCATTAAGGGGTTACTGAGATATTGCCAGTTTCATGTTGTGTACTATTTTTAGTAATGGCAGATGGCGGCCATCTTGGATTGCTAAAATGTAAAAAATCGAAAAGCCTTCATGCAAGGACCATATATCAGTCATCCGGACTCTGACACAAATTTGGTCCAATTCCATTGACATTTTCTAATTTTCACATTTTTCTATTTTTAGTAACAGAGGCCAACATGACTGGTCTACAGTTAGATATTTTTGAAACATCTCAATGCAAGAATCATTTTGACACAAATTTTGTCAAAATCCATTCAGCGGTTACTGAGATATTGTCATTTTCATGTTTTGTGCTATTTTTAGTAACGGCAGATGGCAGCCATCTTGGAATGCCAAAATGCAAAAAATCGAAAAAACTTAATGAAAGGACCATTCTGACACAAAATTAACCCAATTCCATTGACATTTTCTAATTTTCACATTTTTCTATTTTTAGTAACAGAGGCCAATATGACTGGTCTACAGTTAGATATTTTTGAAACATCTCAATGCAAGAATCATTTTGACACAAATTTCGTCAAATTCCATTCAGCGGTTACTGAGATATTGTCATTTTCATGTTTTGTGCTATTTTTAGTAACGGCAGATGGCGGCCATCTTGGAATGCCAAATTGCAATTAATCGAAACGGCTTCATGCAAGGAACATTCTGACACAAAATTGGTCCAATTCCATTCAAGGGTTCTTGAGTAATTGACATTTTTATGGTTGTTCTATTTTTAGTAACACCAGATGGCGGCCATCTTGGAATGCCAAATTGCAATTAATCGAAACGGCTTCATGCAAGGAACATTCTGACACAAAATTGGTCCAATTCCATTCAAGGGTTCTTGAGTAATTGTCATTTTTATGTTTGTGCTATTTTTAGTAACGGCCCCCATGGTGGCCATCTTGGATAGTCAACTGGCACAAAATTGAAATAATTCCATTCAAGAACCATTTCTGACCAAATCTGGTCAGAATTGGTTGCATTTTCTTTAGATATTGACATTTGAACAAAATCGGCCTTGTAAACGCTAAGTAGGTCACTGTGACCTAATTCCGCTATAGATTTTTTTTATTTTTACAATTTTCAATACCAAGGTCCCACTTATGTTCCATGCAAACTTTCAACCAAATATACCAATTGGTTCTGGAGAAGAGGTTGATTTTGTTGTTTTTGCTATTTTTAGTAACGGCAGCCATCTTGGATTCTTGACCTCACCCAATTTTACAATTTTGAAAGCCTGCAGTCTGGTCATGCTCCATGTGAAATTTGAGATCCATGGGTTGAGTGGTTTTAGAGAAGAAGTTGTTTGAAGTTGTTTGAATAGGTCAGTTTTTGACATTGGCATTCGTGCAAAATTACACATGTAAACAGAAAGTAGGTCACTGTGACAAAAATACGCTACAGATTTTTTTCATTTTTACAATTTTGAATACCAAGGTTTCACTGATGTTCCATGCCAAAATTCAGACAAATATACCCAGTGGTTCTGGAGAAGAAGTTTATTTTGTTGTTTTTGCTATTTTTAGTAACGGCGGCCATCTTGGATTTTCAACCTGACCCAATTTTACAATTCTGAGACCCTGGAGTCAGGTCATGCTCCATGTGAAATTTGAGAACCATGGGACCAGTAGTTTTACAGAAGAAGATGTTTGAATATTTGTTTTTAGGTGTTGACGGACGACGCACGGACGCACGACGCACGCCGGACGCATTGGTATGACAATAGCTCACTATGGCCCTTCGGGCCAGGTGAGCTAAAAACTGAAAATAACTGAATGTACAAACAACATATAGCCAATTAAGATGGCTCAGAATGAGCCACCTCATTTTGTATCTACCCTGGGGCCGTATTCATAAAGCCACTTAAGTGGTTGCTATGCGGTTGCTAAGGCTAAATATCTATAAAGGAGATTCCCTACAACTATGAAATTTGGACTGGAGGAACAGTCTTAGTAAGACTGTTCCTCCAGAGCAAATTTCATAGTTGTAGGGAATCTCCTTCAAAGAAATTTAGCCTTAGCAACAGCATAGCAACCACTTAAGTCGTTTTATGAATACGCCCCCTGTTTCCCCTCTAGTCTTTGAATTCTCAATATGATAACAGCTTTGACAAAACATTTTTTTCAAATTTTGCATTTTTTTTTCTGCTTTATTTTGGCTCTTTAAAGTTAAAAGTAACCAAAACAGAGACTACATGTACATAGGGAACAAATATATCAAGAATTTCAAAGAAAGACTACGTAGACCATTTCTCAATTTCCTTTGAAGGCTGTAAATTCAATATCAATCTATTTATTCAGATTTTGTTTCTTCAATTTTTTTTCAACTACTATATTTTCTTTATTTAAAAGTTTACATAGAGGATCTTACATGAGTGCTCATGTATTATCGAATTTATTAAACGATTTGTTATCGTTTTCACCAACAAGTTTAATAAATTCAATAATACAGGAACACAAATGCAAGATTCTATTTATCATATGACACTAAAATTGCATTTTATTAGCAAATTTTGCATGAAAACATCACGATTTCGACATTAGAAAATGCGACGTTTTATGGACGTCAAGGCATAACGTTACGGCGTAATTTGCATGTTTAATCCACTGGTGGATTATCGTTTTTAATGCATGGCTTTATTACACTCTCAGATGCGACGTCATATATTTTCTTTGTTTAAAAGTTTACAATAAAATAAAGGTGAATGGGTAAACTCTAAGGCAAAGCAACTCTGCCATTTTCTTGTACACAACTAACCACGAGGTTACTTAATTAATGAGATCTTAGAATTTTAAATGCATTCTACCTGAAAAGCACAGCCATTTTTTGCTAAAAAAATGAGAAGGGCTTTCTTCACAATTTTTCAGCAAAAAATACTCCTACAACTAATATTGTGAGTACTGTGAGGCTTATGAATCCTCGATTAATGGTTTTGTTTAACTAATCATGCTTTGAACAGCCTGAACTTGAAGTTTTTTTCTTTTAAAGTGTATGGATATGCCTTCATCTTTCAACCATCATCTCCATATAGGAGACAATGGCAAGTGAATCTCTACTGCATATGATCTTGTCTTAACACTTTAAGCACCAGTGACGAAAATAGCATAATTTGCAAACAGCGTAGATCCTGATGAGGCGGCTCATCATGTGGATCTACATTGTTTGCCCTGCATGTAGTCTTTGAATTCTCAGTATGAAATGTCTTGGACAAGGCATTTTTTTAATTTTTGCAGACATAAATTTTGTCGTCTGCTTTTTGGTGCTTAAAGAGTTAAAGGGAATAATTTGCTCTAAGAGACACAGAAAGCAAAATCTTTCCTTTAAGAGTATATAACTCATCACCTTGCAAAAGAGGGGCAAATATTTCTCTGTCCAACAAATCTCCCTTGGAGTTGTTGAAAACAAGAGATATCAGACACAAGTACAAAACAGGTGAAGCATTTCTGCATATAATACCGGTGTCATATTATATTTTGACCCGCCTAAAAACTGACCCGCTGGTCATTATATTATGACCCGTGGGTCAAAATATTATTATAATATTTTGACCCCACCCCCTATAATATTTTGACCCGCCCCCATGAAAAAAAAAGAAAATTGAGGAAAGTATATGTAAGACCTACAGTAATCAAGCAAATATCAAATATAATATTAATTCGCTGCTCCTCCTCATTATAGCTATAATATTTTGACCCACCCACTCTCAGATCCATCTTTAGCCTATGAAGTACTTATACTTATAGGAAAGACAATCAGATGATATTGAAATTTTTAATTCTAGTAGAATAGTGATAAAGAAACTAGTGAAACAATGACAAAATATTATACGGGTCAAAATATTATCTGACACCGGCAATAGAAAATATAAACTCTAAAATTAAATGCAGCTTTCCTACCTTAAACCAGTCAATGGTACAACAGTTGATCAGCGATGGGAACATCCTGATTCTGTTTCTAAATGCATCCCCAATGGGACTGAAGGCCAGCACCACATGAAGATTACGTCTAACTCTCTCTATAAACTTGTTATACATGTTCAGCGGTGTTCGCTCTATAGGGGAATTCTCATTCTGACACAGGACTTGCATCTATATAAACAAATAATATGCATTCTAAATTTAAAGAAAGATATATTTGAAAAGCAAACAAAAAAAATCTTTGACTTGTCCTAATGATATGTTAATGCGAGTCTGATAAAAATTTACCAGCTGGTAAAAATATCATAATTTTAGAAGAAAGTTGTTGAAGGTCAAAGGTCATATAGAAGGTCAAAGGATGACTTGACTTACACTGTTAGTGTAAGTCAAGTCATCCTTTGACCTTCTATATGAGGTCAAAGACATTTAGTCAACTTTCTTGATTGTCCCATTGGTACATACAGTAGAACTTCAATGGCTCGAACCCTGATGGCTCGTCAGCCCTGCCTGGCTAGAACTTGTTCCTGGGTCCCTAGAGGTCACTTTATATAGAAACTAACCCTGGATAGCTAGAACTACCCTTGGCTGGAACTAATTTTCATGGTCCCAAGCCTGTTCGAGCCATCGAAGTTCTACTGTAAATGGAAATCCATACAATGCTTTTAGAGATATCATGTGTAAAGTAAAAATTAGACCTTTTAAGACTTTGAACACAAATTCAAGGTAGCCAAAACCTAACCAGGGCCTACGCTTGTCCAAATAATATACTTATTCAAGTTTGGTAAATATCCATTCACTGGCTCCAGAGACAAATTCACACTGACAGGAATGACTGAAAACAATATGCAATCCTAGCTCCTCTGCCCCCCACCCCCATCACCCTCTCCTCTTTGGTGAGAAGGGTGGCGTGATTATGTGACCCTTTCATCTTTGGTGAGGAGGGAGGCATGATTATGTGACCCTCTCATCTTTGGTGAGGAGGGAGGCATGATTATGTGACCCTCTCATCTTTGGCGAGGAGGGAGGCATAATTATGTGACCCTTCCATCTTTGGTGAGGAGGGAGGCATGATTATGTGACCCTCTCATCTTTGGTGAGGAGGAAAGCATGATTATGTGCCTCTCTAAATTATGTTTTTGATTTTGAAAAAAGAATGCACAGGCCAAAGACAAATTGCTAAGCAGGGAAACATACTCTTTTTTTTGTCTTAAGAGCTGTTTACTGAATTTGTAGTGAAATAGTTACCTTTTCAATAATCTCCAGCCTCTCTTCATTGTCGTATAAGTTTGGTATATCTCCAGTGTTTAAAATCATATTGACATCTTCCAGGAAGGTATCATCCTATAAATGTAGGCAATCAATTAATGATTACAGAGCCCTAGATAAGAGGGAGTATTTGATGATAATTAGGGATAATTTTTGTTAATTCTGGATATAAACATATGTTGTGACCCCTCATCTGAATCGTCTCAATGAGACCGTTCAGATGAGGGGTCACAACATATGGTTTCGATGAGAAATAAAGAAAATTATCCCTCAATTATCATCAAATATCCCTCTTATCTACAGCTCTGGATTAGAACTGTCAGAAAATCTGACCATACCCCCGCTTTAGCACTTCCATCACATACAGCCTGTATAACATCCCACAAAACTACAAGTCATTGTCAACTCATATACCAAATAAGAACCTTCTATCTTGAACAATTGCTGAGGAATCTGTTACTAGAGAGAGAGAACAGTGAACAAATACCAGGAAGAATACACAGGAGAAGACTGGTTCTCTCTCCCACAGTACAATTTGTCCATGTCAGTCCACCTCTATTACCAAATATAAACTTTCTACCTTAAACAATTGTGGAGATACCTTTGACAAAATAGTGTGAAGAGAAAGAGAAAGAAAAAGGAAGAACATGAGAAGAGGGCCCATTCTCCATCCCACGATGCAACAAGTCAATGTCAACTCTTACACCAAATATAAACCTTCTACCATGTACAGTAACTGAAATACTGAATGCAAGGAGAAAGAAAAAAAACAACAACTAGAAATGTTTTTCAGAGAAAAACTGATGTCCCCCCACCAGCCCATTTCCAATGCCTCCTTATGAGTAAAAAACCTGTACAATCAGAATACAAGGCAAATTTGGAGAAAATCTATCCACTGGTTCTAAAGATATCCATCATAGATAACTATTTCCTTGCAAATGAGGTCAAAATCTAATCAGCTCTTAAAGTTGACCCAATGATGTATCCATGCAAGTTTGGTGAAATTCCATCTATTGGTTCAGGAGATATAGTGAGCACAGAAATTGTCATCTAAGTCTGCCAGTGACCTTGAAAATGAGGTCAAGGTCACCAAAATCTAATCAGCTCTTAAACTTGTCCCAATGATGTATCCATGCAAGTTTGGTGAAATTCCATCCATTACTGTAAAACACTTATATTTGGGGGCAGCAAAATTTGGCGGTTTTTAAATATGGACCTTTTGGCGGATTTTTATTTTGGCGGTTTTGTGATTCTCAAGAACAAAATATTTCTTCTGGTGTCGTATTTTGCTCTTTATTTGAGCTCTATATTGTCATGTTGGTTAAAATAAAAGCAATTATTATTATAGTCATGTTACAGTTTGGGTAGTTAATTGTTTAAAGTAAACAGATTTTGTGGTCCTTCTGATTTAATCAACTTAATTGAAATACTAATTAGTATGGTGAGAACATTTTCATACTCCATTTCCTCCCTCTTGTTGTTTGGGAAGCATCTTCTTTTGCGCATATATATGTGATGTGTATTAGCTTTGATATTTTGGTAGAGGAAATAGGATCATGTGCTCAATAATATTTTTTCTTCTTTCGGTATCATGAGCTTATATTGGCGGCATTTTAATTTGGCGGTTTTCTTCTTTTCGCCAATATCGCCAAAATAAAGTGACCGCCAAATATAGGTGTTTTACAGTAGTTCAAGAGATATAGTTGGTACAAGAAACTGTCATCTAAGCCCTCCAGTGACCTTGCAAATGAGGTCAAGGTCACAAAACTATAATAGGCTCTTAAACCTGTCCCAATGATGTATCCATGCAAGTTTGGTGAAATTCTACCCATTGGTTCAAGAGATATCATGGGTACAAGAAATGTCATGTAAGTCCTCCAGTGACCTTAAAAATGAGGTCAAGGTCACCAAAATCTAATCAGCTCTTAAACTTGTCCCAATGATGTATCCATGCAAGTTTGGTGAAATTCCATCCATTGGTTCAGGAGATATGGTGGTTACAAGAAATTGTCATCTTAGTCCTCCAGTGACCTTGCAAATGAGGTCAAGGTCACCAAAATCTTCTCAGCTCTTAAACCTGTCCCAGTGATGTATCCATGCAAGTTTGGTGAAATTCCATTCATTGGTTCAGGAGATATGGTGGTTACAAGAAATTGTCATCTTAGTCCTCCAGTGACCTTGCAAATGAGGTCAAGGTCACCAAAATCTTCTCAGCTCTTAAACCTGTCCCAGTGATGTATCCATGCAAGTTTGGTGAAATTCCATTCATTGGTTCAGGAGATATGGTGGATACAAGAAATTGTCATCTTAGTCCTCCAGTGACCTTGCAAATGAGGTCAAGGTCACCAAAATCTTCTCAGCTCTTAAACCTGTCCCAATGATGTATCCATGCAAGTTTGGTGAAATTCCATCCATTGGTTCAAGAGATATCACGGGAACGAGAAATTGCCATCTAATTCCTGCAGTGACCTTGAAAATAAGGTCAAGGTCACCAAAACCTAATCAGCTCTTAAACTTGTCCCAGTGTTATATCCATGCAAGTTTGGTGAAATTCCGCCCTTTGGTTCAGGAGATATTGTGCATTCAAGAAATTTTTGTGCCATTTAAGTCCTCCTGTGACCTTGAAAATCAGGTCAAGGTCACCAAAATCTAATCAGCTCTTAAGCTTGTCCCAATGGTATATCCATGCAAGTTTGGTGAAATTCCATCAATTGGTTCAAGAGATATCGTGCATACAAGAGTGTGATGCTGACACTGTGACCTTGAAAATGAGGTCAAGGTCACCAAAATCTAATCAGCTCTTAAGCTTGTCCCAATGATATATCCATGCAAGTTTGGTGAAATTCCATAAATTGGTTCAAGAGATATTGTGCATACAAGAGTGTGACGCCGACGCTGACGCCGACGCACCAGGAACTGCACTGAAAACAATATGTCCCCCCTCACCTTTGGTGGGGGGACATAAATACAGGGAAAAACAAATAGTAGAAAGTCAGTTCTCAATTCCACGATATAACTTGTTGCTGTCAACCTCCAAACCACATATGAACTTTATATCTTATATGGTTGTGGAGATATCTTTGACGAAAAATGTAGAGAGAAAGAAAAAGGAACAAATAAAGGGAAGAACAAATAAAAGAAGGTCAGTTCTCAATCCCTCGATACAACTTCACGTTGTCAACCTGTATACCAAATATGAGCTTTCAGTCTTAAACGGTTGTGGAGATATCTTTGACAAAATGGTGTTGCGGAATTATGGAAGAGCTGACTCACAGAAGGACAGAGGGATGGATGGGAGGATGGACGAACAGATGTAAACCAGTATACACCCCCCCCCCCCCCCCCCACACACACACACACTTTTTCAAAGTGGGGGTATAATTATATAATTGTATGTCAACATCAGGTAAGCATGTAAATGGATATTAAGACATTTCAGGACTGTTTGGAAATGGAAATGAGCCATGTTTATATGACTAGTTGTAGTTGTGAGTCCTCTGGTAGGCAGATTCATCAAACCATTCCATTTCGGGATACCCCTTTAGGGGTATCTGGGCAAACAGTTTGGATCCAGATCAGGCCCCACAAACGTGGGGCCTGATCTGAGATCCAAACTGTTTGTTGCCTAGACGTCATTTCTACAAGAGTTATTTATACCAATACTGTCAAAAGATTCTTGATTTTTGATGCAGACGACAATTTCAGCAGACGACAAAAATTACCCAGAATGCAATGGGTTAATAAGAGTTTTTATCATGCTCTTGCAGCTAGGACAGGCAAACATCTTATTTTATTCTGAAAAGTGCTAACACATCAGACTGTTCCTTCAGAATTCACATGTATTGCACTTCAGCCAGCTCTCGAGAGGACAAAATGGAAGAATCAGATAGCAGGGTAAGGTTAGCTCAAAAAGGGCAAAGAAGCAGATGACAAAATTTATATACAAAAGTTAAACAACAATGTTTCCTTCAAGCTATATAATATTAAGAAATCAAAGATCAGAGGCATTATGAGTTGCCTCATCTTGATCCCGAGACTGTAGATTCAACTGGTTTCACTTTTGGCACATCAGTATATAAGCATAAGGTTCGCAATGTTTTGGGGAAACAGAAGTACCTTAATTTGATGGTCTCCAAATAAGAAGACCATTGAGACACCCTCATCTCCCGCCTTTCTCATCATTTTGCGTAAGTCTTCCCTCCATTCCGGTATGTTGTAGTTTTTCGTTATCTCAATTTGGAAGAGCTCAAAGTCTGACATAAAGGCAGCCAGCTTAGAGGCACTCTGTCTCCCACTGCCACCAATACCTGCAGTAACACGGGAAAATATACATGAGTAGTGACATGCAAACAATGCAATTACAGATATGACTCCCTGTCTGCATAGACTTCAGACTTATTATCTCATGGCTTCATCGAATGTTTGATAACTATAAGTATCAAAAAGAAATTAAACTGTAATTAAGGAATGAATTTCATTTTTCTGAGGTTTATCGAAGTGTAAACTACATTGGGCCACTAGCAAAGTTTACATGAACCCTTTTTTCTGAGGTTTATCGAAGTGTAAACTACATTGGGCCACTAGCAAAGTTTACATGAACCCCAGGGTTCATGTAAACTTTGCTAGTGGCCCAATGTAGTTTACACTTCGATAAACCTCAGAAAAATTAAGTTCATTGCTTATATTTAAATTCGTTTCAATCAAAACCTTGATGAAAAATCTTATATAAGTGCTAAAATTGAAACAGTAAAACATGTACACACAGTTTTTCTGCTAACAACGGAACAGCGTGAATGACGTAATGGCGTCACTGGCGTCCAATCAGACTGTAGTGAGCCATTGTTTATTTTGACGTCATTGACATCGCATGACTCAATGTAATTATTGGAATGTAAACTACATAGGTTCCAATGGTTTACTATAGGGCTTTTCTGTAAATACATCAAGAATGTAAATATTGATTTATGAACCATTCAAATCACAATCATGGACAAAATTCTAGATCCATTCCTGACAGAGTGGGAGATCACACATTTTTTGTTTAGATATGCTGCACAGAAAATGTCAGAGAAAATGTCAAGATAAATATCTATTTTTTCACTCAATATTTTACACTTTTATCACTTTCAAGTCCACAACTTCCCAAATGCAAAAGAGACCAAACCTTGATCCTGTTACTCACCTACAAGAAGGCAATGTCCATTTGGTTGTTTCAGAACCCGACTGATTCTAGAAATATGTTCAATGGCAAACCTGAACATAACCAGATCCATAGGAGCCTTGCTCATCATGTTATAGTCTTCCAAACACAGCTCAATTGTCTGTAACAGATAAAGTGGAAAAATTCTAAAAATATTTGGACAAAATATCTACGGTACTTGTCCTGAGCATGGAAACAGTTTGGTTTTATAATGCATTTATCATGCAGAGCTCTAGATAAGAGGAGTATTTGATGATAACTAAGGGATAATTTTTTTTATTTCTCATTGAAACCATATGTTGTGACCCCTCATCTGAAGTGTCTCATTGAGACTGTTCAGATGAGGGGTCACAACATATGCTTTTATGCAGAATTAACAAAAATTATCCCGAATTATCACTAAATACTCCCTCTTATCTAGAGCTCTGCATAATTTATGCATTCAAAAGATGCAGGTGAAACGGAAAACAGTGAAGGCTCTGATCAGACTGCTCCTAGGGCCAACTGTTCTGGGTCTGCACTATTTGCTCAGACTTGCTTGTCCCATTATTCAGGATTTTTAACCCTTGAAGCACCAAAATGAAAAATGGTTGAATTTGCAGAGCCACCTCATCTGGATCTACACTGTTTGCCCTATAGTCTTTGAATTCTCAATATGATACAGCTTGGACAAAACATTTTTTTAAATTTCTGCAGATGTAAATTTTGTCGTCTGCTTTTTGGCGCATTAAGGATTAAGGTAAATGCCCAATCTATCTATGTGCCATACAAAGTAGAAAGGGGAAGTGGGTAGTCAGAGACCAACTGTATCCTGAATATAGCAGAGGAAATGAGGCCCAGTTTCCTAGTTTTTTCTGCCTTTTAACTTTTCCATCTAGAATCAAGTACAGTACCGTGCCAAAAGTGAGTCAACTTTTTCTAAAAACCCATAGACTTACATGAAAATCAACTGTGAAAGTCTGCCTACAGGATTGAACTAAAAATTATACCGTTAGAAAGCTTATTGATTATGGCAGTAAAAACATTTTTTTTTTTTTTTTCAATGACGCATATTTGACCTGCAGTGTTTTAAATGCGGTTGGTCCTGATTTTTGTCCGTTTTATGGCGACGTTATCATAGACGTCAATGGGAAATTCGTATTTCTAAATGCTCAGTGTTGTATAAACTGTTGTCTTTCGCAAACAAAAGACTTTAGGCTGTTGAATAATTTTTGTATATTGCCTTATTCACCTACCTTTCTAACAGTATATATTTTATTGCGATCTGCTGAGCAGACGCAGCGCAATTAAGTTTCTTGCACACTGACAAATATACGTAAGTCAATAGGATTTTAAAAAAGTTGACTCACTTTTGGCACGGTGCTGTACTCATCTATGCACCAGTCATTTTCTACCCCCACCCTACACCCATTCAGTCACCATCCCCACCAAAGCATTATGAATTAGACATTATGGTCAGAGACAACAGGGAATAAGTGATGAGTAAACTCCTCATTCTAGTATCCTGGTAATCCAAATAACACTGTAGAGATAAAAGTTGACTTTTTCAGTGTAAGATTGATTTTTGTTTCACCGAATGAACACCAAAAGCAGTATTTTCATGAGTGGCAAAGCCATGAGTGAAAATACCACTTTTGGTATTCATGAGTAGTCATGTTTAGGAGCAGTCTTATCTGGTCTAAATTGTTTGCTCAGACCACATTCGATTTTTACCGTATACTCACCTCCCTTAATTCCTCCAGATTCTGTATCTCGTCATACAATCTCTCATCTTTGCCTTTACTAAGATAGTCTCCAAACATCAAACTTCTGATGTTGTCATCTGTGACATCAGACTTCGGGTCACCAGTGATGTGTGAAAACAGACCGTTCATTTTCTCCTTGAACTGAGATTCAGTACTCAGCTATTAAATATAAAGAAAATTCATTGCCAGGCTACAAGAAATATGAGAAAATTACAAACAACACAAAAGTGCAATGGATAAGAACAATAAGTAAGTTACTAACATGTTTGTAAAGGGACATAATTTCTTTAGAAACAAACTTGTATTCTAATGTACTTACAAGTATAACCCGACGTCTGATTGGATAACATCAAAAATTTGCAACAGTATATTCTGCAATATACTGTCGCAAACCCGACGTCATTATAAAACGTGGCTTCTCATTGGCTGACGTTTGGTTTTACGTTGCTGACAGGGCTTGAAATGGGTGCAAACTAGTACATTATGAAGGTGAAAATGTGGAAAAGTGCATTAGACTGGGGATAACCTTAATGAAAATTGTCATTTGGGGAGGTAAATCATTGGTTTTATGGTCGCAAATTGCGTTTTATGGCTCTGCTAGCGCGTCGCCGTAAAATGAAATTTCCGACCATAAAACCGATGATTTACCTCCCCAAATGACAATTTTGAGTACAGTTATCCCCTAAGTTATTAACATGCATGTAAAGGGACATGATTTCTTTAGAAACACACTTGTACTGTTGGAGCTAGTGCTCATCCCAATGTCTGATAATGCTTTATATTTGTACTAAGTTTTGTGATATCTTCAACAGTGTCAGGCCTGGAGCAGACTTAATTCTGAAACATTAACATGATACGTACCCTACAAAATGAAAGAAAAGTTATGGTTCTTGTGTTCAGATGTGCAGAGTACAACAAAGTACCTAAATATTGGGACATATAAAAACCATTAATTTTTCTATTCCGGAGAAGGAAAAGTTTAAGCAGATTAAGGAACTTACCTTGACCATCTGGAAGAACAGATTTCTGTCATTTTCATCAACCAGTCTGTCATAGAAGACTCTGTACACCTCATGTATCCAGAGCCGCACTATTTTCTGTGAGCCTTCTTGACCGTCTGGAACTGTTTTTGCTTTCAACAACAATATTCCCTGTAATACAATATCTCACCATGAAAATTCTAGAAATTGGGACACCTGGAATAATTATCATAGCTCTCCTACAAATAGAATATTTTGGTTTTACAATGCAGTAATTTATCTAAAAGTCAAACTGTGTAGACCCTGCTCATTTATATGTATTGATGCTAGAATTATGACTAAATACGAGAAGATCATTGTAAATAGTAACTGAGCCACGACACGAGGAAACCAACAAAGTGGTTTGGTGTCCAGCGCAGACTCAGGTCAGCCAGGACATCCGCTCAGTCTGATCAGAGTCTTGGGTGTGCACTAAGAGGGTGGCTGAGGGTCTAAACTACCTTCATGTGGACAGTATTATGAAGGGCCTCTACTGTACTAACCTGAACATGGACGGACGCTCGGTGCCCCATTACTGCGGCTATGGATTCATTCCACTGAGGTGCGGGGGCAACGTCGATATGAGAATTGAAATACTACTACTACTAACCTGAACCACTCTGGCGAAGTCTCTCAAATTGAAAACATAATGTGATCTAGACGGTGTCGGCAGGAAGTTACTGATGGCCTTCTGGTATATCTCTAGGGTTGCTGTCACAATTATCTCAAAAAAAAAATGTTTCCATTAGCACAGGATTCGAGGTTATAAAACTTGAGAATAATCACACACACAAAGTAAAGCACACTGATTGGCTGCTTCCGAGCATGTGCTCGGAAGCAGCCAATCATTGTGCTTTATTTTGAGTTTGAGAATGTACTCAAGTTTTATAACCTCTGGGCCTGATGTCATGGACATGAAACCACAAGAAAATACAAAATGGCCAAGTCCCTAATAAATCAGAATTACTTTGCATATGAGGGATAAAGTATGTTTTTGAATAATAATGATAGCCTGTAGGGTTTGTGCAAAACTTTAGCAAAGTACAAAGCCAAAAACAAGCAAATTCAACGAATTTATGTCCCCCGCCTTGGAAACTAGGTCTCCACTGTATATACACTAAGCGTTTGAGCTGGAAAAGCGGCTAAATTAAAAATGTGAAAAAAGTAATAAAAAAAATAATGTGAGGATTATATCCAAACCACATGCATATCTTCAGACCATGATCAAAACACCTGTGAAGTTTCAAAGGAATGGGCATAAAACTGTAGGAGGAGTTGAACACACAAGGCACCCACTATCTATTCACTTTGACAGTAAAAATGTATGAAAAGTGGCTAAGTTCAATTTGCGAAAAAAGTGACAAAAAATAATCTCAGGATTACATCCAAACCACATGCGTATCTTCAGACCATGACAAAAACATCTGTAAAGTTTCGAAAGAATCGGCATAAAACTGTAGGAGGAGTTGCGCACACAAGGTACCTACTACTTTAGGGGGACGGAAAGACGGAAGGACGGACGGACGGAAGGACGGACGGACGGACGGACGGAAGGACGGAAAGCCGAAAACTATGTCCCTCCGCTTTTCTTCGAAAAGGCGGGGGACAAAAATTCAATTTGTTTCCTGAATAGCAGTATATCTTTTCCCATAGAGTTTGAACTCTGAGGTGAAACGTGAAATCCGACACCAAAATTTATACAGCAACTGTTCTAGGCCTTTAACCCTTTAAGTCCCAAAAAGCAGACGACAAAATTAATGTCTGCAAAATTTCAAAAAATGCCTCGTACAAGATATTTCATACTGAGAATTTCAAGACTAGAGGACAAACAGTGTAGATCTAGATGAGGTGGCTCATTATGACCCGCCTCATCAGGATCTACATCGTTTATAAATTTAGCTATTTTCGTCTCCGGTGCTTAAAGAGTTAAAGGCTGGATGAAGTATAGTAGTGCTCTCAGCATTCACAATGTAGTGGCAATCTCAAAACATGTCCATACTTCTCAATGTTTTCTCCCTAAGGGCTGACAGGGGAAATATCCAACTTGATAATTTTCTAAGTTCTATGTCAAATTTCCCACCCCCTGATGAAACTGTTTCCCATGTGCCCTATTAGGAAAGTCTTCCATGTTGAGCATCAAACAGTTGTTTCTTACCCTAGACCATTTTCTGTGACTTGTTTCAAAACTCTTGAAGTGCCAGTCCACAATAGGTGAGAAGATATTCTTCATAGTCTCTTCATCAAATGACAACATACTGATCACATTGAAATGACGGGTGAATCTTGGCGTGACATTATTGCGACCACCACCAGGGGGACCCATGGCGCACAACATACTGATGTCTACAAGTTCTAGGATACTTGTGTCTTTTCTGTAAAAAAAAAAGTATCAGTCATGCCATATGAAAAGGGCACAGACTGGCCCAATACAGCAGTTAACTCTTTAAGCACCAAAAAGCAGACGACAAAATTTACGTCTGCAAAAATTAAAAAAAAATGTCTTGTCCAAGACATTTCATATTGAGAATTCAAAGACTAGAGGGCAAACAGTGTAGATCTAGATGAGGCGGCTCATTATGAGCCGCCTCATCAGGATCTACGCTGTTTGCAAATTATGCTATTTTCGTCACCGGTGCTTAAAGTGTTAAAGGGCATCATTACTTTGACACAGTTTCAAATCCATAAGCATAGCAACTGTAGCAAATAAAACACATTTTATATACACAAGAATTCTAAATCATAAAATGATATATCACATCTGCCAGTAAGCAAGGGTGACAACCTACGTCACAGCACTGACGTCATAATCGTTTTATCGGCGGCCTTAATAAGGTAAATGTTTTGCTTAATGAAGGCATGGCAAACACTGAAACAACCAAATATCTAGTCTATCTGGTACCTATAGATGTTTTGGACTCAATATTACCAGAATTCACCATAAAATACTTGCTTAATCTGAAAACACTTTACTATAGTGATCTGTATCAACTCTGTCTTAATTAATACATTTTTATCTCAGCTGTCCACATCAAAAATTGTGGTGAGTTTTATAATTTCTCAGGCTTTGAAGAAACATGCCCTATATATCTGGACCTAGACTGGCTCCAGTCCTTGTGTTTTAATTGCATATCTGTAAGAAAACTAACTCTACAAGGAATAATTTTTTCATCAAGTAATTGCAGAGTTACCCTGGAAACACAAGGAAATGGTTGGCCATCAGAGTAAAAAGAGCCACTTTAACGTTAAGATTTCTCTATTCAAATACATATAACCATTTAGCCCGGAAGCCAGGCTAATCTGGACCATATGTACATGTAGGCACTGACTCACCATTTTATCTTGTAATAAAATCCTGTCTCTTATATGTTACAAACGGAAAATCTGTCAGAGTTTCTTCAAAATGGCCGTCGAATGATTAATTCTGTCACGAGCGCTATGATGTAGGTTGTTACCCCTGAGTAAGTATACCTTTAACAAATCATGAAAAGTATGTCAAGGTAAACAAGCATAGCTGGTAGTATGAGCTAAGCTAGAAAAAGGTTTCAAGAGGCCCATATGGACCTGAATTGCCCACAAAGAACAATGCGGCAATGCTAGGCCTTCTATGGAATGACTCATTCAATGATGCATATGCATCTTGGAAGACTGATTTAACTCTTTAAGCCCCAGTGACGAAATTAGCAAAATTTGCGAAAAGCGTAGATCCTGATGAGGCGGCTCATAATGAGCCGCCTCAACTAGATCTACACTGTTTGCCCTCTAGTCTTTGAATTCTCAATACAAAATGCCTTGAAGGAGGCATTTTTTTAACTTTTGCAGATGTAAATTTTGTTGTCTGCTTTTTGGTGCTTAAAGAGTTAAGGCTGTTCAAAACAAGTTGTCAAATTGTGTTTCCTTTTTTATAGGCTCCATGACAACAGCCATCATAATATTCTTGTAAATTCAAGCAGAAATCTTTCCACAGAACTGAAAGGCATTGATGCAAAGATGACTCATGTTTGGTCAAAATCCATCTAGCATGATCACAAAAGCTCTACTTAGACTTCATACCATATACAAGATAATTTTTGCAATGTTCCATTTTTCGTGGCATTTCGAGGTCACTTATAAACCGCGAATATTAAAATTGTCAAATAATTTTCTGTTTCTTACAAAGTATCTTCTGTAGACACTGTGTTCATGTATTTTGTTTCTATTTGCTTCAGTAATTGCTGGTACTTTTCACTTGAGCCAGTTCTTTCATTTACCTGCGGCAACCGGCCGCAGATTAATGAACGAACTGGCTCAAGTAAAAAAGAAGTAGTTTTGCCTTTCGCGCATGTTGCTAACTGCGAAAATTAAAAATCGCGAAAATTAATGTTTATGTTTTGTACCATTCACAGCAAAAATTTGAACCAGCGAAAATTACCGCGTATATGGAATCTTGGTGAGCTGAAAGTTCTCTGTGAGCTATAAATTAAACTGCTGTTGAAAACAAAATGCATATTTTCAGTCTACCTTACTAAACATCACATACCTGTCAAACCAGTAACCATGATCTATCCACTGTCTCAGAACCTCTATTGGAGGCTGGGCACCATATCTCTCCTTAGCTGGCATGTTGAGATCATCCACAAACACAACAAGACGTTTCCCAGGAGCAGGACCATATATACCTTTCTTTCTCCTAAAAAAACAGCATTTGAGTTGATTATTAAGGTCAATGTTTACCCAGCAGGCACATGACCTTAAAATGATGTTGTTCTGACGTCGATGCGACACTTCAGAACGTCATTTTGACGTTGTGTGCCTGCTGGGTATACTTTAATGAGAAGCAATTCTATTGATTTCATTTTGCCTCCATTTTAAATTGGTGTCACATTATTAAGAAGAAAAAAAGAATTTTACTTGTTCTCAGACTAAAATGCTTTATTTTAACGGTAGACCCTATTCTGGCTGGGGAAGCAAACAGGCAATATATGACATTTCCTTTTCTCATGACATCAGAGGTCATGGCACAGGGGTCTCCCTCCCAAGAAAGATGCGCACAGACTTTTTTTTTTTTTTTTTTTTTCAATTTTGCTTCAGATCTTTCCCTCTTTTTTTGCTCTTTTTTTCTCTCTTCTTAGTTTCCATTTTATTGTGCATTTATCCCATAACTTTTCTTTTGGCCCTGCTTGTTTGGTAAGCTCAGTAGGGAGGTTACAAAAAGGCAAGGTAAAAGCTGATTTCAGAAGTGAATTTTTCAAGATTCTTTTTGCATTTAGAAGCACCTGGTGTCCTGCTAATATGTATTTTAGAACTGATACTAAGAGCGTGCCATGCTCCTGGCATATACAGAGAAAACATGATTAATAAGATATATGAATATATGAGGTTGTGAGGATCATTGAAATAGATTACGTAAAAATACACTACGGCAGTCGAAAGGATATCAATGACTGAACCAATACTGATACAATTTTTCATAGATGCCTAAATCCTAAGTGGCCCTGTTAGTCAATTAGAAATTGGTGAGGCTGGTTTGTAATTGACTCTCCCTTGTACTAACTGTAGTTTACCCGATTTTATTCTTCTTAAGTCTTCTTGAGTGCATTAACAGTACCACAGGAAGAAGAATAAACCTTAGAGAATTCAGACCAATGCTGCCAAGAAAATTCAAGAAGTCGGCAGGACTTATAAGCATCTATTATCTGGAGGTGACTTCATTGGTCTTTATTGTTATGGACTAACCATTTGTGCAGAGGAAGGTCTCGAAAATTTGTCATTCAAATTCACAGAAAAATATGTTTTATTCAAGTAGGTAATACATACATCTAATAATCCAATACATACTTCTAATAATCCAAAGGATTTTCCACAATCAGATTTAGTTAGAGAGAAATTCACACTGAAAGTTGGTAATGAAAAAGTCCAAGGTTTTCACTGAATGAGTGTAGGTGGCGCTTTTGATAACCAAAATTTGATTTCTTTTGACTGAAGTTGGTTGGTTGATTTGATGCTTAACGTCCACGGTAAACAACTAAGGTCATGTCGGGACGGTCAGTTAACCTAACCACACTATTCCTGGGCAGGCTCAGACCTCCTAAGTGGTTAACCAGTACTAAGTGCACATACTTTCGCCAGTAACTGACAACTGAATCAGCGGAGGGAGAAACGAAAGTATGTGGCCAGCCAGGATTCGAACCCAGGACCTCTGACTTACCAGTCAGGTGCCCTACCGATTGCGCTACCCGGCCCGGCCTTTTGACTGAAGTATTCCTTTGGCAACATCATGAATATACCAGTTTAGAATAACAATTAATTCTTTAAGCACCAGTGACGAAAATAGCATAATTTGCAAACAGCGTAGATCCTGATGAGGTGGCTCATAATGAGCCGCCTCATGTGAATCTACACTGTTTGCCCTCTAGTCTTTGAAGTCTCAATATGAAATGTCTTGGACAAGGCATTTTTTTAATTTTTGCAGACGTAAATTTTGTCGTCTGCTTTTTGGTACTTAAAGAGTTAACTTGATTCCTCTTAGTGTTGTCAAAAAAAAATTACATCTGATTAATATAGAGGTTTCTTCAATTTACCTATCAAGCTTTGAAAAGATGATGTCTTGGGTCTGATTGGCTGATGTCTGTGCCGAGAAGTTGATGTTGTTGCTGATATATTTATCTTTTGGTAACGTCAACAGAAAGTTGTTGGTAATGGCACTCTTTCCCGTTCCTGTTGGGCCGACAAGAAGAAGTGGCTTGTTCTGCATAGTGAGACGTTCTAGGAAGTACTTCTGCTTCTCGGTCTCAATCGTTGTGATTATGAGCTCATTTATCTATCAACAGGAAAATAGTTAAATTATTCATTAAATTTTATGAATATGTGTCACACATAAATATAATCTGATTTTACTTGCAGTGTGTCTTATAGGTGAATTAGAAAAGCAAGACAAACCATTAGTTTATATGTTGTGAATTATTAGTTATTTAACACTTGAAGTACCAGAAATGATGATGATGATGATGATTTTAAATTTAACGACGCGTCAACCCACTGGGTCATTTGCGTCATGAAGGTTGCATCTTACTTACAATATAAACAGAACTGAAAGGTACGGTACTTTATAAAAAATAACTTCGCATTATTAACATTGAAGTAATACATGGTAAAAATGTAGAAAAGGTTACCAGAAATGAAAATGGCTGAATTTGCAAACAGCAGATATCCAGGTGGGGTGGCTTACACGAGTCATTTCATCTGAATCTACAATGTCTGGCCTCCAGTCTTTGAATTCTCAGTATGATTTAAAACTTTTTTTTTAAATTTTGCAGACATAATTTTCATTTTGTCTCTGTTTTTTTTTTTTTTTTTTTTTTTTTTTTTTTGGCACTTTAAGAGTTGATAAGCGTAAGAAATATTATTTACTAACACTTTGCAGTAAGCATGTATTACATGGAAATGAAAACTTGTGATCTGTTGAAATGACATTGTAACTGTTGAAATGACATTGTAACTGTTGAAATGACATTGTAACTTTCATTAAATGAGAAAGAATAAAAGCATGGAAATATAATTCTGTAGCAATGAAAGACTTATGGTGTTGTTAATACTATTATATTTTTTTTGGACAGCAAATAGATGCTCTACTAGAAGGGGTGAGTGTGGTAGGGGAAGAGGAGTGGGGGCATCTATCTTATAAAATGTGGACTTTATTGGCACTGACAGAGGTGTTGGCTCCTTGTTGCCACCACATGGATAGATTGTAGGCTAACTTGCACAGATATATTCTTGGGACATGTGAAAGAACTGATTATGTTTTAAAGACCTTGGCTCAATTTTCAAGGTCACATGAAGTCTTATGCTGAAAAATGTCTTTTTTACACCCTATTTCATGAATTCTTACCAAACTAGCATCAATGGGAGAAAATTGTATCAGTCTTTCTTTTTTAACTCTTTAAGCTCCAGTGACAAAATTAGCAAAATTTGCGAAAAGCGTAGACCCTAATGAGGTGGCTCATAATGAGCCGCCTCAAGTAGATCTACACTGTTTGCCCTCAAGTCTTTGAATTCTCAATAAGAAACGTCTTGAAGGAGGCATTTTTTTAATTTTCGCAGACGTAAATTTTGTCCTCTGCTTTTTGGTGCTTAAAGAGTTACGTCCATTACCCTCAAACAGTAGTGCCTATACATAAGACCTGAGCTCCAACTATGATCCCTACTACTGTAAAAGTGAAAGGTAAGGGGGACTTAAAATGTAACAGCTCCTAAAACTGGCATGTAAATTCAGCATCATTTAGGGACTATAACACTGCTGGTCCTATTTGAGGAAAGATAATAATCACTGAAAATTGAAAATGCTGAGAGATATAATACACATGATGACTTAAAGTGCAATACACATGATGACTTAAAGTGCAAAACAAATCATGCAACTTTCAAACTGAATTCAAAAACAAAACTAGCAAACATAGGCTTTTCCATGTTTTATCATTCCAAAATTCCAAAAGGAGCTTTATAAACCTAGCAAATAAAGCAAAACTCCCCATGTCTGGGGCTTACCAAAATACGCATCTCTCTGTCTCTCTAGCAACACACAAAAGGTGGGAAGAAGGCAAAAAAGAAAAGAAACCATAGGTTAGTCAGCACCAATATCATAATGATTCTTACTGTCTCAAATTATTTATTAAAAAGTCGACATACTATAAAAATCTTAAATTTGAAGTTAGCCCCTTTTGACCAGTGGAATTGTCCATCCTTATCATTTTGAGTCCATTTCTAGTTTAACCCATTCCATTCGGGATCTGGACAAACAGTTTAGATCTAGATCAGGCCCCACAAAGATGGGGCCTGATCTGAGATCCAAACTGTTTGTTGCTTAGACATCATTTCTGCAAAAGTTAGTTAGACCGATATTGTCAGAATTTTCTTGGTTTTTGATGCAGACGATAATTTCAGCAGACGACAAAAAATGCCCAGAATGCAATGGGTTAAGGAGTTTTCATTTTCATTGTATTTTGACTTGAAATACTGTAAACAAACAGTGTACATAGACCCTGTTCGGACGCCACATTCTGTGGCATCTGAACTAAGTCTGCATAATGTTTGTACATGTCCCTAAAATACGTTTCCAGTCTAAAAAGGATTAAATACTGGCTACAGCTTAAGACACATTTTTGCATCACCTTTTTTCTGATTTTTATTTTGAATATTCTTAAGTAATAATTTCAATGACCTCATTTTCCTCAGCAATTATTAAAACAAGAGGGCCATGGTGGCCCTGAATCACTCACCTGAGCATTAATCAGTTCACTGGCTCTGGTGAAGATTTATAAGAGTTTTTACCATACTAACATTTGACCTAGTTTTTGACCCGACATGACCCAGTTTCAAACTTGGCCTGGATATTGTAAGAATAAACATTCTGACACAGTTTCATTGAGATTGGATCAAAACTGTGCCCTCTGGAGCGTATATAAGGTCGTTCTTATATTTGACCTAGTGAGCAAGTTTTTGACCCGACACGACCCAGTTTCAAACTTTACCTAGATTTCATTAAGATAAACATTCTGACATAGTTTCATGAAGATTGGATCAAAACTGTGCCCTCTAGGGTGTACACAAAATTTTTCTAAGATTTGACCTTGAGCCGACGTGACTCAGTTTCATAGGGGGCTTATATATATGGACAATAAACATTTTGACATAGTTTCATGGAGATTGGATCAAAATTATGCCTTCTAGTGCTTACACAAGGTTTTTCTAAGATTTGACCTAGTGACCTAGTTTTTTACCCGACATGACCTACTTTCAAACTTGGCCGAGAGTTTATGAAGATAAACATTCTGACAAAGTTTCATAAAGATTAGATCAAAACCGTGTCCTCTAGAGCGTACACAAGGTTTTTCTATGATTTGACCTAGTGACCTAGTTTTCAACCCGACATGACCCAGTTTCAAACTTGTCCTACATATAATGAGGATAAACATTCTGACAAAGTTTCATGAACTTTAAATCAAAACTGTGCCTTCTAGAGCGCACACAAGGTTTTTCTAAGATTTGACCTAGTGACCTAGTTTTTGACTCGACATGACCCACTTTTGAACTTGGCCTAGAGTTTATGGAGATGAACATTCTGACACTGTTTCATAAAGATTGGATCAAAACTGTGTCCTCTAGAGCATACACAAGGTTTTTCTATGATTTGACCTAGTGACCTAGTTTTTGACCTGACATGACCCAGTTTCAAATTTATCCTAGATATTATGAGGATAAACATTCTGACAAAGTTTCATGAACTTTGGATGAAAACTGTGCCTTCTAGAGCGTACACAAGGTTTTTCTAAGATTTGACCTAGTGACCAAGTTTTTGACCCGACATGACCCAGTTTCAAACTTGTTCTACATATTATGAGGATAAACATTCTGACAAAGTTTCATGAACTTTGGATCACAACTGTGCCTTCTAGAGCTTACACAAGGTTTTTCTAAGATTTGACCTAGTGACCTAGTTTTTGACCCGACATGACCAACTTTCAAACTTGGCCGAGAGTTTATGGAAGTAAACATTCTGACAAAGTTTCATAAAGATTAGACCAAAACAGTGTCCTCTAGAGCGTACACAAGGTTTTTCCATGATTTGACCTAGTGACCTAGTTTTCAACCCGATATGACCCAGTTTCGAACTTGTCCTACATATTATGAGGATAAACATTCTGACAAAGTTTCATGAACTTTGGATCAAAACTGTACCTTCTAGAGTGTACACAAGGTTTTTCTAAGATTTGACCTAGTGACCTAGTTTTTGACTATGAAGATAAACATTCTGACAATGTTTCATAAAGATTGGATCAAAACTGTGTCCTCTAGAGCATACACAAGGTTTTTTCTATGATTTGACCTAGTGACCTAGTTTTTGACCCGACATGACCCAGTTTCAAACTTATTTTAGATATTATGAGGATAAACATTCTGACAAAGATTCATGAACTTTGGATGAAAACTGTGCCTTCTGGAGCGTACACAAGGTTTTTCTAAGATTTGACCTAGTGACCAAGTTTTTGACCCGACATGACCCAGTTTCAAACTTGTTCTACATATTATGAGGATAAACATTCTGACAAAGTTTCATGAACTTTGGATCACAACTGTGCCTTCTAGAGCTTACACAAGGTTTTTCTAAGATTTGACCTAGTGACCTAGTTTTTGACCCGACATGACCTTCTTTCAACCTTGGCCGAGAGTTTATGGAATTAAACATTCTGACAAAGTTTCATGAAGATTAGATCAAAACTGTGTCCTCTAGAGCGTACACAAGGTTTTTCTATGATTTGACCTAGTGACCTAGTGTTTGATCCGACATGACCCAGTTCAATCTTGTTCTACATATTATGAGGATAAACATTCAGACAAAGTTTCATGAACTTCGGATCAAAACTGTGCCTTCTAGAGCGCACACAAGGTTTTTCTAAGATTTGACCTAGTGACCTAGTTTTTGACCCAACATGACCCAGTTTCGAACTTGGCCTAGAGTTTATTAAGATAAACATTCTGACAATGTTTTATAAAGATTGGATTAAAACTGAGTCCTCTAGAGCATACACAAGGTTTTTCTGATTTGACCTAATGACCTAGTTTTTGACCGGACGTGACCCAGTTTCAAACTTATCCTAGATATTATAAGGATAAACTTTCTGATTAAGTTTCATGAACTTTGGATCAAAACTGTGCCTTCTAGAGCGTACACAAGGTTTTTCTAAGATTTGACCTAGTGACCTAGCTTTTGACTCGACATGACCCAGTTTCGAACTTGGCCTAGAGTTATTGGAGATAAACATTCTGACAAAGTTTCATAAAGATTGGATCAAAACTGTGTCCTCTAGAGCGTACACAAGGTTTTTCTATTATTTGACCTAGTGACCTAGTTTTTGACCCGACGTGACCCAGTTTCAATCTTGTCCTAGAGATTATGAGGATAAACATTCTGACAAAGTTTCACGAACTTTGGATGAAAACTGTGCCCTCTAGAGCGTACACAAGGTTTTTCTAAGATTTGACCTAGTGACCTAGTTTTTGACCCGACATGACCCAGTTTCGAACTTGGCCTAGATTTTATAAAGACTAACATTCTGACAAAGTTTCATAAAGATTGGATCGAAACTGTGCCCGCTAGAGTGTACACAAGCAAAAGTTGACGGACGTCCGGACAGATGGACGGACGGATGGACGTCCGGATGGACGTACGACGGACGACTGACATCAGGGTATCCCAAAAGCTCACCCTGAGCACTTCGTCCTCAGGTGAGCTAAAAACATAATTTTTCACTGAATACTCCAAACTGACAGGGAAATGATGCCTCAAATCTAATCCATCATTTCAAGGGCTACTCTGTATGAACTAGAGCAAGTGAGCAGGGGCTCACGTATACCCCCGACCGGTGCCACTGCCTAATGAAAGCAAACTTTTAACACAAAACTTCAATGCAATTGCTATAAATGCATAAAATTCAAAGTCTGTGACCTTGATCTTAGGTCAGCAGTAGTATCCATATAATGCAAACTAGTATGAAATAAAATTAGTCATGCATCACTAGGCTCCATTCAAATACAGTAGAACTGCAAGCACAAAAATACAAAAATGGCTAAGTCCTACTTATTGACCCCTGGCCCCACCCATATGCCTGACCCTGAGGTCCATATCAAAAGCAATGCTACAGAGATATCATGAATCAAATATGGAAGCTGTCTGCAAATCAGTTAGAGATATAAGCAATCAGGAATGTTTAACGCAAAACTTAGACATGATGAAAATACCTAATAGTCCAGTCAAATTGTGGGAGAACCCAAAACAAATTGCAACAAAAGGTTTGTTTGCAGTAATAAACTCCTAAGACCTACATTTTTAACATACTAAAAGTAGGACAAAATCGGAGAATGCGAAACTGGTTTTTTACAGATGTCATGTTTTCGAAGGATTTAAACAACTGCACAGCTACTTTATGCCGGAAAGCCACTTCTAAACATCATTTCTAGGCAAGTTAAATCATAGAAGTCGTTGATAAAGCAGTTGTATACTGTTCTTTAGCTTTTGTCTACCATTAAATTTGCTGATTAAGCATAACCGGTAGATCATATAGTATATTACTATTGGTTTACCCCACCCACCAGTGCAAATTTTGCTTTTACCATAACCTCTATTCAGATGGACAATATGGATGGTAATGAAGATAGTAAACATAATCAATGTTTTTAAATGAAGACTGTGACAGAACAATAGAAGAAAACAGCTTGATGTAACTCCTACTTATCAAATGATGGGACATCTGAGAGTGTTGGTTTGTTGCTTTACGTCCACGGTAACAGCCATGGTCATGTCGGGACGGTCAGTTAACCTTACGACACTATTCTTAGGCCGGGTTAGTCCTCCTATGTGGTTAAGCAGTACTAAGTGCACATACTTTTGCCAGTAGCTGACAACTGTCCTTCTTGAATCAGCGCAAGGAGAAATGGAAGTAAGTAGCCAGACCGGGTATCGAACACAGGACCTCTGGCTCTTGAGTCAGACGCGCTTACGACTGTAATAGGTGGCCTGGCTAAATACTTCATGTGTTGAAGGATAATCCACTAGAGGGTCAAATATGCAGAGAACTTGGACATGCTTTGGGATATTAGGTGGTGACCTCCATGACATTTTTGCATTCACAAATGGTAAAATGTTTACTTTTCTGGTTCAAAATTTACAAATTATACCTCCTCCCAGCCTAACAGCCACCTTCCCACCCCGCCCACTCCTCAGGAAAGAAGTCATTGTTTTAGCTGGCCTGAACGACCTTCAGGAAGAGCTATTGTTGTCACCCCGGTGTCGGCCTCCATGTTTGCACCCGCGTCCATGTCCACCTTTTGGGTGTTATAGGTTATATTAAAACACCCATATCTCTTTAACCCATTGATAGCCTAAGCTGATACTTTCATTTATACTAGATAATGGTCTTATGTTTTACACCATTGCCCCCTCAGTGACCTTGAGGTCAAGGTCATGAAATTGGAAATTTCATGTTAAAATATGGGATTTTCTTTAAGGTTTTATCTCATCTGTCAAGGTGAGCTTATACGAGGGTTGATCCAGAAGTAATGTCACTGCAGCTATAAAACTGTTTTGAATAAAAATAAAGAAACAAAATTTCATACCCAGGTACGTTTATCTAATTGCAGTATGGTCTGAAAATGTCATTAAAATATAGTGTACAGTTATCGAGAGATCGAGGTAGACAGAAGGCATGGTAACGACACGCGCCGCGCGTCAATGACGCTGTGGACGTTCCAGATGAAGTTTCGATATTGTGTCATGTCCAAAGTAGCATATTCGCTGTTCCAGCATAGCGCTAATGTTTGTTCATCTATGTTTATCTCATCTTGCAATATTAATTGAGCAGACCCGCAGCTCATGTTCAAGAACTTACACAATATTCGAATTTCAGAACATCAATCTCTATATAAGGGGTCTAAACTAGGGTGACGTTATTGTCTGACACTGCACATAAAGGCCTTTCGGTTTTCAAATGACCTTCTGGCGAACTATTTGCATCACTATAGGGCTGATTGCCCCTTTACACAAACTTCATTAGCACTGTTATATCACCGCATGTTTAGTTAAACCGCTCTTGAGTCTCCAACGGTGATATTCTTAGTTTGTGGCAAAACCGCATATATATGGGCTGACGCATTAGTCAGAAATCAACATTTTTACTCTCGGCAGTAACAAACATTGGCACTAGCTGGCGCACTTCAAACTGCAATGACGCTATCAAAATTTCGACAGTGGGCAGCATAGATATATATTGCTATCGTATCAAATTTTCATCTGATTTGGTGCGTTAGTTTGATTTTTATTTGTAATTGAATTTGAAAATGATGTTCATGTAACCAACGTTATTTTAACGTGCGGCGCGATGGCGTCGGTGGCGTTTTTTGAACGTCTATATAATTGGAACGGAAAAAGATTCGAACTTCATATTTAATCTGTTAATTGGAATTGAATTAAAGTGTAGCTTGATAATATTTTTATAATAAAGCTACGATAAATAAGCGTGTAATGGTCACAGTGACATTATTTCTGGATCAACCCTTGTAGTATAGTCTTGGTCCGTCATCGTCTTCCACACTTTAAAACATACCTCCTAAACCATCTGCCCAATCTTGATCAAATTTTATGTGTAGCAATGTTGGGGCGGGGGATTGACTGCATAAGGTAAAAGGGCAGATAAGATTGCAACTCTGGTTGCCATGGCAACATAAAGCTCCCATAGACATATAATGAGAAAAACTTAAAAAATCTTTTTCTCTGAAACCATGACGCCCAGAGCTTATATATTAAGTATTTAGCAATGTTTTGTGGTCCCCTACATCACTCCTGCCAATCCATCCCCTGGGGTCCAAACTGGCCCCACCCTAGAGACCGACTGCTTTACATAGAGTTAAACTAAAGAACTTTCAAAAATTTTCCACTATGAAACCATGAGGTCTAGAGCTTACATATTTAGCATGTAGCAATGGTTAGTAGTCACGTACATAAAGTCCTGCCGACCATGCCTCTGGGATCCAAATTTGCCACCCCCAGGGGTCATAAGCTCCAACAGAGTTATGATGAGAAAAACTTAAAAAAATCTTCTTTTTTTGAAACCATGAGGCCCAGAGCTGATATATTTAGCATGTAGCAGTGTTTAGTGGTCCCCAACATAAATCCTGCCAACCATGCCCCTGGGGTCCAAACTGGCCCCATCTCAGGGGGCTTATTTGTTTATATAGGGCTTTTTAGCTAAAGAACCTTCAAAAATTTTCCTCTCTGAAACCATAAGGGCCCAGAGCTTACATATTTAGTATGTAGCAATGGTTAGGGGTCACCTACAAAAATCCTGCCAACCATGCCCCTGGGGGTCCAAATTGGCCACGCCCCAGGGGCATTAGCTCCAATAGTCTTATGAAGTGAAAAACTTCTCTGAAACCATGAGGCACAGAGCTTAAACATTTAGTATGTAGCAATGTTTAGTGGTCCCCTGCATAAATCCTGCCAACCATGCCCCTGGGATCCAAATTCCAAACTGCCCCCCCCCCTCCGGGGATCAATCTTCCCCCCCAGGGATCAATCACTGGCTCCTATAGACTTATAATGGGAAAAATTAAAACATCTTCTTCTCTGAAACCATGAAGCCCAGAGCTTATATATTTATTTAGTATGTAGCAATGTTTTGTGTCCCATAACTCCTGCCAACCAAGCCCCTGGGGTCCAAACGGGCCCAACCCAGGGGGTCATTGTTTATATAGAGCTATATCGCTAAAGAACCTTCAAAATCTTCTTCTCTGTTACCACGAGGCCCAGAGCTTACATATTTAGTATTTAGCAAAGTTTAGTTGTCACGTACATAAATCCTGCCAACCATACCTTGGATCCAAATTGGCTGCGCCACAGGGGTCGTTAGCTCCCATAGACTTTAAAATGGGGAAAAATCTTAAAAAATCATCTTCCCTGAAACCATGAGGCCCAGACCTTACATATTTAGTACGTAGCAATTTTTAGTGGTCCCCTTCATAAATCCTGCCGAGGAGATTTACAAAGACTATTCATAAGTATGCTGCACTGTTAGTGTTATTATGCATGTAGTACTCTGCTCTTTGTGCCTTTGTTCCAGGCTTCCCATGCCTTCAGAGATCAGCATTCTAAAATGAAGCATGTTTATGCTAAGCTAAGTCATCAGTATGACATATTTCTTGTTGCAGTTCAGTTACTGACCTTCAAAAATTCACTATATGTTTTAAGGCAGAATAAAGTGGGTGGGGTAATTTATACCATTTTAAGCCCTAGATGGCGTTACATTCAACAACAAAATGTGTCAAATTCAATCTTAAGCTTCTAGATTCAATTCTGGCAGAGGCAGAATAGGTTCTTAGAAATAAAAACTCAAAGCAATAATGTTATGTCATATAAAACATTACAACTAATTGGTATATTTAAGACGCAAATAGGCGCATGTAAAAATGCAGAAAAAAATATATTTTGCATTACCCGATTTTATCCTACTTTTGATATGTCATATGTGAATGTTAGTCCTCAACAAAAATGCAAAAAAAGCTTTTGTTGCAATTTGTTTTGGGTTTAGGGGAAAAATCGCCAGTTTGCCTGGACTATAAGTCCTAATTATTGACCCCTCGCCCAACCCAGGGGCCTGACCCATGGGCTTAGATAGCTCACATCAAAGGTAATGCCACAGAGGTATCATGAACCAAATTTGAAAAGAATCTGATATGTGGTTAGAGAAATATGAGCAATTAAAAAATTAACGCAAAACTTTGACGTAAAGTTGACAAAATTAATGGTCGGACGGACTAACCAAGGAACAAACAAACAACTAACGAACGAATGGACGAACAGATGGAATGACAGAAACTATATACCCTCTGTTGGGGGTATAAAAAATTGTTAATTTTTTGGAAACATTAACCTTTTGGGACTAAAAGCTCAGCTGAGGATTATTGTAGTTACAGGTCACTGCAATTATTTTTGGGGATAACCATCTTGAAAATTGTCCTTTGGGGAGGTAAATCATTGGTTTTTGGTCTGAAATTTCGCCCCAGCGGAGCCGTAAAACGCTATTTCCGACCATAAAACTGATGATTTACCTCCCCAAAGGACAATTTTCAAGACTGATATCCCCATTCTAATGCACTTTCCAATTTTTCACCTTTCATTATGTACTAGTTTGCACCCATTTAAAGCGCTGTTAGCAACGTAAAACCAGACGTCAGCCAATGAGAAGCGACGTTACTTAATGACGTTGGGTTTGCGACAGTATACTGCAGAATATACTGTAACAAATTTTTGACGTTATCCAATCAGACGCATTATATTTGTGAGTGCATTAGAATTTCCAATTCAAGACAGCAAGAACTACATGAGTTAGACAGCAAATCAAGGCAAACGTAAGTTGGGCTGTACCAGGTTAATACATTTGAGCCGCGACACGAGAAAACCAAAAATGTGGTTGTGTGCTCAGTGCAGATGCAGATCAGCCTGGGGATCCACACATTTGCATGCTCAGTCTTCACAGCCTGAACTTGGGTCTTCATTGCACTAGGTCTTAACAACATAACTATGTATTCACCAGGTACTATCCGGTTAATACTAGCTTTACTCAGGGCCATCTTAATTTAACATGTGATTTATCATTGCAGCCAACAGCAACAACACACGTCAGCTGGCAGAGTCAGCACCTTTGAAGTACTATGCATCTACAGATGAATTACCCAGCAGGCACATGACGTTGAAATGACGTCGTACTGACATCGATGCGACGTAATGACGTCGCATCAATGTCTGTATGACGTCATTTTGACGTCATGTGCTTGCTGGGTAGAGTGCCAGTTACCAGCTGACTCACTGAACTTGCAAGCTGATTTGGGTATTTACTGGTTACATATGATAAGAAACACATTCAACTAGCACAGCCCATGTGAAAGTGGCCAACACTGTGAAAGTTAAATGCTAGCATTTTGTTAATTTTAAGAATTACGCAGCCTTAGGAGACATATCAGAGTTAAAAGGATCCTTAATGACCATATTAAAATATTGTGCATGAAAAACCATTAAAACATTTCAGGTGCACCAATCTGTGTAATCGCTAGCAGGAGCTGTTAGATGACATATTCCCAATCTTTAGTAATCCATAATTCATTTTTGAATATCCACAATCCACTATTTTACCTTGTTATATCACAAAATAATTATGAATAGTGCATATCATTTTTGAATATTATGAGAATCTGGTTTTTGGATATCCATAATTCAATCTACTACTATCCATAATTCAATCTATTGATATCCATAATTCTATTTTTGACTAGCCAATATTTAACAAGATTTTTGTGCATAGTTCAATTTAAAGACTTTCAACATTCAGTGTAATTTTAAGGTACCAAAGATTCAATTCATGGATATTCATAACTGGATATTTGATATCCACACCTCAAAAATAAAGATGGTTTCATATCCATAGAGTGATCTATGGATATCTGAAAATCAAATTATGAAAATATCAACAATAAAATGGCAGCTTATAAAATAATCAAGCTGAATTTAGAATCCATAAATCAAGTTTTTGATATCACAAAATCATAATGAATATCGGATATCCATAAATTGTACTATGGATATCTGAAAACTGAACTATGGATATCCATAAATAGTAAATAAATAGTAAAATGGCACCCCGTACATTTCCAAGTCTTGCAACCGTAAACAATAACTGCAAACTAGAAAGTGTGTTTGTGAAACACTATGCCCCCAGCTATATTGTGTTTGTGAAACACTATGCCCCCAACAATATGCTTAATTGCCACTAAAGGTGTCAAAAGTTGAAAAACGGAGAAGAACTAAATAAGCATATGCTTTCGTTCTAATCCTACTGATCATGTATATCATTTCTGTGTATATGTATGATATTGTTGAAATAAAATATGTTTAAACTAAGTTGAAAAAATGCCAAATTCAAACAGGGGCCATAACTCCATAAAATTTTTATGAAATTCTCCCAAATGTAAATCAGGTATACCACTTCTTATACCCAGTGTACAGTAGAAAATATCAAGGCCATAGCTCAAATATTTTTGGAGATCATGATTTTGAATTAGCCGCTTTTTTGAAAAACAAGATTAATGTCTTTTTAGCATGATCTCCAATGCTGCTCGAATTGTATTTGAATATTTAGCAATAATATCAGAAGTTAAATAGATAATGAATTTCAATGCTAATTTATAAATTTCAATGCTAATTAAATTAAGATTCAATAAATTCTAAATATTTCTACAACAGTTCTTCACTAATTCTTTTTATAAAACTGAAAAAAAAGTCTCTAGTTCTACTGTTTGCTTGCTTTTTTTCCTTTTTTTTTTTGTTTGTTTCTTGATCTTTTCTTTACCTATCCAGTTATCTACCTATTAACATGTTAAAGAAACTAGGCACTCTTTTGTCAGCTATAACACCAACAACAATAATTTGAAATATACTAGAATGTCTGCAAGATAATTTAATCAAATCCAGCCCAGCAATCTACAGAAGTGTAAAAGAGATCACCAGAGACAATTCTGAGCCCTCACTGTAGTCTTTTATTGCACACCAAAAAAATTATGTTGGGATAGCATTTTAGTTGAATGTTAGAAATGCTGTCAAAGCTAAGCTTTACACTTCCAGCTGTGTTTTTTTTCCATCCAAACTGACATAATTCCAAAATTTTAAACCTTATTTTAGCACAATGATTTCAAACATTCAACAATTTGCCTAATATGTTGATCTCCACATAATGGTTCAACTACAATGTATCAATACCCTGGCTGCTAAAGACTAGTAATTTCATTTCCCTATGCACATTGAGGGCACACAGGGATGACGAGACACTATTTTTAGAAATACTTCAGTACGAGGCTAATTACAATAAGTGAAATACAGAAGTCTTTAAGCACAGGAAAAAACATTTAATAATTGGTTCTGGACAATCTAAGTGGAACAATTTTACGTTAGACGATAATTTAATGATGCTATGATAGTTAAATACGGTGATTTGGGTTGATTTACACCCCAATCCAACTTTTCAGCGAGTTGGAAACCACAATGTGGTCAGGCTTGACATTGTAAACTTGTGAAACCAGGTCACAAACATACACGCTCTTTCAAGGGATCATGAGTGATTTGAGCAAACTATCACTTATTGCTGAACTGTGGCATTTGGTAGAGAATAAGAAACACCAAAATGCCATGCTCTCCACTTCAGAAATCGGAGAAAATTGACGATCCATATCTCCAACTGCTCAGGTTTAATTATCGGAAGAGCCGATGGAACAGCCATCAGACACTCGATTGATTGAACAGCCGCGGAAGGGGCAAACGGAACAGTGAGATTTCACGAGAAATAAACAATTATTGCAAATGGCTGCGCCTTGGAACCATAAAATATTTGCCAGATTGTCAAAAGACATGGACAAATTTGAAAGACAAGGTAATTTCATGGTTCAAATGCAACTGAAAATGCATAATATCGATTAGCAGCTTACTAAGCTAGGTAAACGACATGCTGCTGTTGACGATTTGACTGAAAACAACTCGAAAAAGGGAAGAGTTCAGCTGCTGCTGTACCCTAATTTTGACAGCGATCAGGACTTGGGTTTAGAATCAGAAGAAGAAAAGAGCAACACAAATGTGTCCAGATCATGATCGTTTGTTGATTTGTGGCCAACACCTTCAGAGGAAGAAAAATTTGGATGGAGAAATCAGTGATGATGACATGCTAGCTGATTTACAGGCAGCTTTCCAACAAAACTCAGAAACGGGACCCAAACTTGACAAAGGCTTTGCCGAATCACTGATCCCTAAGTTATGCCAAATGATGACAGAAGACACTATAGAATCATTATCAGAAAGACACAAAAGACCAGAGAACTTTAGATTAGAGTGTGTTGAGAGTAGGTGTACCCATCAAGTAAAACATGAATATATATTTTTTGTTCATTGATATATACAGTATTCATTGTTTGATAGTGACAACCATTTTCTTAAGCTAGATACTCTTAACTTGTTTGAACGTGTCTTCTTTTACATTTTATTGCATGATAATAATTTTGTGATTTGCTAATATTACAAGCATTACTTGTTGCAAAGTTATGTTACACATGAATGAAGCAACTCTGAAATCTCAGTGTGCCCTGAATGTGCATAGGTCACATACCCACCCATTGGTATCCTACCCTTAATGTTGTTTTGCTTCATTCAAGTGTTCTCTAAAGACTGAAGTATTTCTAAAAATAGTGTCTCGTCATCTCTGTGCAATCTCTGAATGTGCATCGGTCAATGAAATTACAATCAAACTTCAACTTACTGGGTAAGTCTTGTTTAATTTACTTATCCCTCAACAAAGGTGATCACATAGGCAGGCTTAACTGTACATTGCAGAATTATGTCATTTTAAACACTCATACAACTAGGACTCTGACATCTATTCTGTTACAGAACAACTTCATTCACAGCAAAGCTTTGATGGCATGTTTGATTACCATTACTATACATTACTACAGGTGCAGACAGACAGAGTGTGTCTTCTGATATGACAATAAATAAAGTCATATAGAAAAAAATCTAAACAGTAAAATTGAAAAAAAAAAAAATCTCAAATACATCAATGAAAAAACATTGTAAAAATCTAACATTAAAATGAACACACATAAATAATTGTAATTCTGTCCAACATTTGTAGATTTCTTCTTTTCATATTTATTCACCTCTCAATCATTAAGTATTTTTATTACCTGTATCTAACTTTAAATCTTTAAACAATATTCGAAATAAAATTATTTTGTGTCACCAGCATTCTCATCTGGATAAAAATAGATAAATACTTGAGTTAAACATTAGCCGCAGCACCAATCTCTCATTTAACTTCTATGTTATTTTGATTTCATTAGGTGTAAGCAATTTATCTATAGCAATGCCTCGTTGACCAGGTAAAACTAAAACAAGTGTATTCCGTTTTTTAAAAAACTTACTACAGTTCGCTAATAGTCCAAACTAGCATGCTGACAATGCTAAAAAGTAAGCTCTGTGATAGTAATATACAAATATCAAATGCCATTTCCCACTTGCAATGTAAACTGGCATATGATGAATAATATTTAAAATAGAGGCGATATACAACTAAGAAGAAACTATACATTCAAACATTAACAGAATGTGAGTGCAGGCAAAACTAACATGCAAATGGCAAACCCATGTAACAACTGAAGAGATATGAAACATGCACCCAGAATTTGCAAGAAATATGATCAAATACAACATGCAGAAACACCAATATTACTTTATAATCATTTTAAATGCGCAATCAAAAAGCAAAATATATGTATCTTTTAATTCTCTCAGAAGTTTCTGAAAAACACTGCTGTAACTTCAAAATAATTTAAGTGCAAACATGTGTAATACTTTCTGTGAAATTCCAAGCAAACTTATTATTATGTTTGTATATATTATCCAGGCTATAGTGTACTATATTATCCTAGCTATAAGTGCATTCCCTTATCTACTTTTATTGGTGACAATTGAAGAAATACATTTCAAGAAAAAAAATCAGAAACAATACCCAATAGGTTAGAAACAGTAAACCAACTTAACTAATTTTCAAGCTCTATAAATGAAAAATTTATTTCTTTTATCTTTTTTTTTAAATAAAACAGATGGTACCATATAAAATTACTGCTGTTTAACAAAATAGTAATAATAATGTTCCAAATAAGAAGGTTAATGCATTCCCCACAAATGGCACTCTCATACTAATGTTACTATTCAACAAATTAAAAAAAAAACAACAACAACAGAAAGCAAATAAAAAACAAAAACAAAAATGCCATGTTTACAAACTCAGTATTAACAGGGGTTGTCAGTACAAAAGTATGGTATATATGATTTTAAAGCCTCTTCCACAGACGGACTATTCGAGTTCAATAAGCCTGAAAGTAAATTAGGTTTCAAAACATTCTATGCACATTATTTACTTTCACTTTATACCAGTGCACATATTTGTAATAGCAACAGAATATAAGAAGGCTTCATTAAAAAAAAAAGCACTAATATATTTTACCATTCAGCACCCAACAGAAAATAACAATATGGGAAGCACTGATAACAAATCAAGTTCACAGATGTTAACTACCATTAGCCAAACTATGGTATCTTTTTATGAACCATGACATGATGACTCTGTAATGTGCAATAAAACACTCCTGGAAGTACTAGATATAACAGGAAAAAACATAGTTACAGAGAAGCCTGAAAGGATTGAAAAACTCAGCAAACTATTTTAGGTTATGATTTTTCGGCCACTATTTCTCTTAGAGGTGTTATTTTATTCTTTTATTTCACTTGGTAATCGCAGGAAGGAGACAGCACTTGATTGGGCAGTGGGCAGGGGTGCATATGTCACTCATCTTCTTACATCTATATCATAAAACATTTCCAATGAAAAACAATATTGTAAAATAAGTATTTGTCACAGGAACTTTAAATGAAGAATCTCTACAAACTTCAATTAAACTATCAGAATGGTATATCAACAATAGTTCTAAAGTTTAAAGCAGACACGATCTATTCAGAGTACTGATCATTACTATACCATATCAAGATGCAAAACAAGAACACAAGACAGGCCAATACTTTGTGGGGGTATAACTGAACTTTTCAATCACCAACTACATTCTTGGCAGTCTGCCCCAAAATTTTGACATCAATTACTATTTGAGACTTGTACAGTGCAGTGAAACACAACATACTCTAAACACATTTCCAGACCTTACCATTTCCTGAGTAGTATACATATCCACTGGCTTTTTCTAAGCATGCAGCAGCAACAGATGAAATATATTTGGTTTAATTCATAGACTTTTTCTGTTTATGAATTTTGTTTACTTTTTAAAAAATTTCCATGCATACAGCACAACAGAAGATGCCTATATTCTATAAGAAACTGGCTATAAGAAACTGGCTATAAGAAACTGGCCTCAATTTTCTCGTAGATTGGTTGTTTTAAATGTGTGGTCTCTGATATTTAAAGTATATAACGGCCAGTTGCTATAAAGATTAAGTCTATACAAACTGGTTCTTCCGCATAAGTCTCTATACAATTTCTAGCCATGCATACTGGTGGTATCTCATGCAGTGCAACAGATTTCATTCAAATGTGCACACCATGACCAAAATATTCATGCATGGATTACGTACAAAAGACAAATACAAAATTTTGGCAGCAATATAAAGTCCAAATACAGTGCGAAATACAGTGCCCAATCCCATATTCAGCTGTGCAATTGAGAGCATTAACTTACATTTAACTCTCTTGTTAGCTCTGGCTATAGTAAATGATTAATATAAAGTAAAAAGGAATATCCAAGTAAAACCTTTAATGTGCAAAAATGGCAAGAAAAATGGAAAGATAAATAAAAATAACAGTGTAATGATAGGTAAACAACAGGCAAAACTTTGAATACCTTTTAAAACATTTATGAAATACAAGCACCTCACCAGTGAAAAATACTTGTTTCTATGAGTACAGCTACCTAAATCATACTACCCATTTTAGGAAATATTAGATGAGCTGTGACATGACAAAACCAACAAAGTGGCCTGGGTATGGACCTAGTCTGATCAGTGTCTTCACTGTTCACATGGAGCTAGCTTGGGCCCTAAGCTACCCATAAAGGACACAGCAAAGAGCCTGATCAGACTGAAGGCTGATCTGGGTCTTCACTAGGCACACATGCCACTTTGTTGCTTTTGTCCTGTCGCAGCTCAAATCAATTGTTTAATTTAAGTAGAGTGAGTGGTTGCAGATTTGCAGTTTTACATGTGTTTTTACCGTGTTTTTCTTACATATGTGAGGATTACCATTTTATATGTCAGCCTCAACCTAATACACATTTCTTGATTGTTTTCAAAAGCTTAACTTAAATCCTGCATTGGTATCCGGCTCAGGGGCTATCATAGGTTTGCTGCCAGAAAAGAGGAGTTTTTTTCATGACAAAGTGTGCAGATTCGTACACCACTATATTTGCCTAGCAAAACAGAAGCCCTATAAAAGCAATATTATGAACAATCTATATAAAGATGTGCAACACATCAAGGCCGTCAATCTGTAAGAAAGTAAAATATTCAAAGCACTTTAAAACAGCTGGTATTACGAATTGCTGACAATGTCTGTAAGCATAACAAAATGAGTCCGCCAGCAGAAATCAGCTCAGAAAATGGAAATTTTAAAATATACGTGGCATTTTGCACTGATATAAATATATGTAGCTGAAAGTAGAATGACTTTCTCACCATTGTTTTAAAATAAGCAACAGACTTGAAAATTCTGCTCCTCAATCATCAAATCAAACTGCTGTGTCAGAGAGGGCTGCAGCAAAGATGGCCAAACGAAAGCGTCTGCAACCACTTAAATACACAAGGCACATGCAAGTGTGTACTGAAAATGATTGACACGATCCTTGGTTTAATCAGCTGTGTAATTAATTTTTTAGTTGTAAGTTGACATGATGCATGTACAAATCTGCAACCTGTATGAATCTGCAAACTGTCACTCTACTGCATGAGCTGATTATGTATGCTTGTGCAGACAATTTCAAAGGAAAAAAGATTATATAGAGATGTGAATGTAAACTAATCATCACCAGCAAGTTACTAAACAGTTAAATAATCAGAAACTGAAGTCTGTAGTAAAATGGTGTTCATAAATAAAATCAGCTCCATAAATTAAAATCTGTAATATGCAACAATAAGAATCAAAATCTTAAAGAGTTCCTTCAAGAGCAGAGAATACGTTCACAAGAAGGAACATGGGCCAGACTACTGCCTTAGTGAGTGAGTGAGTGAACTCGAGTTTAACGTTCCACCAACAACGAGGTCATATGGAGACGGGACCTCGGTTTAAAGTCTCATCTGAAAGACCGGAGAAGCGGGGGTCCTGGATTGATAGTCCGGAGAGTTATCCACTACACTACAGCCGCACCTCATTTACTGCTTAACTGGACCATTTAAAGTATCTCAACATGTGTGTATCTTTTATTCAATAAAGTCATGCTTTAAAGCCCAACAAAACAAATTTCTAGCTGAAGTTCATTCCACTAGGTTCTCAGTAGCATCCATCAATTAAGCATGCAGGATTCAACTGTGTATACATAATAGCTCACTCACAATTCCAACCAATGACAATAAGCAAAGGGAAAGAGAGAAATAAAACTGAGCAACATAAAGATGATGACAGTTTATATTTACCCGTAATTCCTGTAAATGATTAGAAAACAAGCATAGCAGTTAGTATGGTGAGTCGTTGTGATACACAAAGCAAGCAAATCTGCTGAGAATTTATTAACCCATTGCATCTGGGTATTTTTTGTCGTCTGCTGAAATTGTCGTCTGAATCAAAAATCAAGAATAGTTTGACAATGTTGGTCTAACCAACTCTTGTAGAATGATGTCTAGTTAGCAAACAGTTTGGATCTCAGATCAGGCCCCACAGACGTGGGGCCTTATCTGGATCCAAACTGTTTGCCCAGATACCCCTAAAGGGGTATCCCGCATGAAATGGGTTAAAACTCCGTGAATTTATATGTGACCCACTGTTAGAGCAGTTTTCATGTTATGACACTTCTAAAGTATGTATAATTGCTTGTCACTGATTAATCAATCTGAATATATTTTAAGTATACTGATCTTGCTTTTAGTGACCCATCACTCTAACAGGGACAATGTGTGAAGCAGAAATTGAGAGATTAGCACCGTAAAAACTACAAAGATGAATCAAACACCATTGGAAAGCTTGTTCCATATACTGGTGATATGTTTAAGATCTCATCCTTAAAAGTGGAGGGGCTGGGTATCGAACCTGCTACCCCTGGATCGGTAGTCAAGCACACAAAACACTACACTACACTGCTGCTCCTGACACAGAAATCAAAAACAAAATTTTGTTAAAGGCCCCATTGCTCTATCAGCATGAAAAATTTTATCATGAGGTATCGCTGCAAGCTTCTTGTATAGTTTCGTCCATGTAAATGACTGTGATTAGCCAGCTTTAAACAAATATAACATCCTTGATTTTTACATAAAAAGGGTTTGAAAACTTATTTGGGTCATTTTAGTTGGCACCTACTTTTGGTTTCAATAAGCTGAATAAAATGGTAAAAATACAATGTGCAGGCCTGGAGCCCCAATCACTATCCCGCCTATGTTTAAATAGCATTGCTAGATGGGAAATCAGACCAGTAAATTGTATTTTGTGGAGTGAATTGTTATTTTTCAAAAGTTTGTTTTCTCTCCATTTTGCCAGTTATATGACTCAATAAAAGCACGTTAACCCACATTTTGTTACCAAACACGAAGGTTGAACTGCTTTTTACAATGGTATGAGTTTAGATATTTTAATACTAATAGGACTATGGATACTAATGGATGCTATTTTCTATTCTTTGGTGTTCCTTGCTTCCAAAGGCTCTTACTTTTCAGAATATATTCAAAACAGCTGATTTGCAAAAATTTGTATATGCAAAAATTAAGAAAAAAAAATCATTTTAATACACATGCATCTGTTTTCCAAACATGTTTTCATTGGAGATTACAAAGATAACTGAGCCATAACATCATACAACTTGCATAAATCTGCATAAATTACACAAATCAGGTGACTTTAAAACTTGATCATATACTTTTGTAAAGGACCTATTTTGAATAACAAAATTTTATTAGAAACTAGTGAGCAAGTTTTTTTGCTCTGTTGCTGGAATGAATTTATAACTATGGCAACAAATTTTGTTGAATTTTTAATGTCGTTTTTATGCAAATAAACTGTTTAAAGAATTCCAATTTAAGTATGGTACCAATGTATAATAGCATGAGGTCTACACTTGTAGCATTGATGTTGGCTGACATCAATTCTGCTTCCCAGATGGTCCCTTTTAGCTTAATAGGTCACACATATATTATTACATATAAATCAGGAATGCAAAGACTGACATTTTATTAAAGTAAAATTTCATTAATATGAATATTCCAGGGCTCCACCAAAGACAATTATGGTGAAGCAATATTAATATGACACAAATGTGACAAGCACAACTCAAATATGTTGGTGAGAGAGAATGATCAAACTGTATATTTTATATTTTGGCTGTTTCAAATGATGGTTGAACAGAAGTCTGAAGGTGAAGTAATGGTGACTGAATGGAAGTTTAATGGCTAATACCACTTGCCTATTAAGGCCATTTACCATTCTAAATCCTTGAAAATAAAATGATAAATGAATGGAACAATAAAACCTTGTCTTGTATAGCAGACCCAACTTACGCAACTTGTTTTACTTATATAACAAGGGTGCACAGATATAAAGCAATAAAACATGTCAATAAAATATTGGTAGCTGATTTACTGAACTAATTTAAATTTAAAAAAAAAAAAAAAAAAAAAACAAGAGGGCAGTGAGGCCCTGAATCGCTCACCTGAGTATGGTGGCCTTGTAGGTCATGTGACCCGGACCGTTTGAATAATTTTTAGTTTCCTCAGCCCCTGGAGGCTCTATATGAAATCTGCTTACAATTGGCTCAGTAGCTTTTGAGGAGGTGTTTGAAATTGTCAAAATATGAGAGACCTGGGTCAAAGGGCAAAGAATGAGCTTGACCTCTTGCACTCATAAATCTTCATTATTCTCATTAAGATGACTGTATTTACCAATTTTTAGGCCAAAGTCATAAAAACTTTTCATTTTCCCATGTTTTACCTTGCTGTAGAGAAGGTCAAGGCCAACCAGTCATCATTAGAACATTCTGAGTAGTACTCATGTACGCAATGCTACATACCAAGTTTCAAGGCCATTGGTCAACTGATTCTGGAGAAAAAGATTTTTTAAAGATTTTTACCATATACAGAATGAGTATGGCAGCCATGCTGTTCATGTGACCTGGACCATTTGAACAAATTTTCATTCCCTCAGCCCCTGGAGGCTGTGTATGAAATTTGGTTACAATTGGCACAGTTAGCCCAGTGGCTTTTGAGATGTTTGACATTCTCAAAATATGAGAGACATACGTCAGGTGTCAGAGAGCGACCTTGACATCTTGTACCTGCAAATCTTCATGTACTAACTAAGACACTTGTATATACCAATTCTTAGGCTAAAATCTTCTAAACTTGCCTTGAAATCTTATGTTCTAGCATTTTCCCATTCTTGACCTTGATGTAAAAAAAAGTCAAGGTCGACCCAAGGTTATCATTTGAACAATCTTGGTAGTACTCAAGTACCCAATGCTACATACCAAGTTTCAAGGCCATCAGTCATTTGGTTCTGCATAAGAAGCTTTTTGAAGGTTTTTACTATGTATGGGCATGGCGGCCATGTTGGTCATGTGCCCTGGACAGTTTGAACAAGTTTTCGTTCCCCCAGCCCCTGAAGGCTTTATATGAATTATGGTTATGATTTGCCCAGTGGCTTTAATGGAGATGTTTGAAAATGTCCAAAATTTATGAGAGACATGGGTCAACGGTCAAAGAATGGGACCTTGACCTCTTGTACTATCAAATCTTCATGTATTCATTAAGATGAATGTATATACCAATTTTAAGCCTAAAAGCTTCAACAATTTCCATGAATTCTAAAGTTCAAGCATTTTCCCATATAAAAGCTACAGAAAGCAAATTTGACCTTGCCGTGAAAAAGGTCATAATTTGAACAATCCTGGTAGTACTCCTTCACCCAATGCTACACACCAAGTTTCAAGGCCATTGGCCTATTGGTTCTGGAGAAGAAGATTTTTGAAGGTTTTTACCATATATGGGCATGGCGGCCATGTTGGTCATGTGACCAGGACCTTTTGAACAACTTTTCGTTCCCCTGCCTCCTAGAGGCTCTACATGAAATTTGGTTACCATGGGCCCAGGGGTTTCAGAGGAGAAGTCGTTTGAAAATGTTGACAGATGGATGACGGACAACGCAGCCTGCCTATCCTATAAGCTTCCCCAGAGCTGCTGGCTCAGGTGAGCTAAAACAAAAAGCAGCCATTGCCTACTTCTAGTTGTATAAATTTAGTAGCAGACAAAAGCTTTAGTGGAGGATGCAGTCCATCTTGGCTGAGCAGAAAAGCAATAAAAAAGTGTTTCCTGTCATCTGACCACTACTAAGCCTTACCTGCTGTCCTTTACCCTTCTAAATGACAGAAATATTAAAAAAACAACGTTTATGAATAAGTATGCAGAATTTAATTGAATAGAAAAAAAAAAAAATACAAAGTGGCATAATTCAGTAAAAAATGAAGGTGGAATTACAGTTCTTCTTCTCTGCACATAGTCTGATGATGTTTTACATTTGTACCAAGTTTTGTGAAAATATCTCAAACGGTTTCAAAGTTATGAAGCGGACACATTTCGGTACTGAAAATTACAAAGGGGCATAATTCAGTGAAATATGTAGATGGAGTTAAGGTTATTGTTCTCGGCATATTGTCTGATGTTGCTTTACATTTGTACCAAGTTTCGTGAAAAAACCTCTAATGGTTTATTAGACGGACAGACAGACAGACCGACAAAGTGATTACTATAAGGCCTCCGTAGACTTCGTCTGACGGGGTCTAGACTTCGTCTGACGGGGTCCTAATGAAAACCAGAAATAAAACACCAGAGGACCAATGGTCCTGTAGCTCACCTGACACCTTCTGTCAACAGACACAATTTGTCATTTCGCTCATTTGTTACAAATTTGAAACCAGTAGCTTAAAAGGTGTGCATATTTTAATTTTAAAATCTCAGTGTCCTTGAGCAAAGTTCAAAAAATGACCTTGACCTTTGATGACCTTGTCTTCATGTATTCATTTAGTTAACCATATTTTCCAATTATTATATCTAGGCTTAAAAAAATTCCATAACATCAACTATTTAAGCATTTTCCCACATAAATGCATAACATACCAAAGTTGACCTTGCCATAAATTAGGTCAAGGTCAATGCGCCATCATGATTTGTACAAACTATGATGGGCCTGAATCCTCAATGCTACATACCATGCCACGAGGTCATTGTGCCTTTGGTTCTGGAGAAGTAGATTTTTTAAAAAGCTTTACCACATATGGGAATGTCAGAGACTTGAATGGTTTCTGAGAAATCCACTGCTTAAGCATTTTCCAATGCATCAAAATTGACCTTGCCATAAATTAGGTCACAGTCAATGCACAGTTCTGATTTGTTTAAATTATGATGGGCCCAACTTCCAAATGCTACATACCAAGTTTCAAGGTCATAGGTCTTTTAGTTCAGATGAAGAAGAAGATTTTTGAAGATGGACATGGCGGCCATCTTGGTCATGTGACCCAGATCCTGGGAATCTACTTTCGTTCCCCCATCCCACTAAGACTCCATATGAAATTTGGCTTCAGTCGGGGAAGTGACTTCAGAGGAGAAAAAAAAACAAAAATCTTGACAACAGATGGACGGGCTGACAGAATGACCTAGACCTTTAGTGACAATATCTTCATCTGATCATTCAATTAACCATATATTCCAAATATTGTGCCTTAGACTTGAATAGTTTCTGAAAAATCCACAGTTTAAGCATTTTTCCATATAAAAGCCTAACATACCAAAGTTGACAGTTCATAAATTAGGTCAAGGTCAACGCATGGTCATCATTTGTATAAACTATGATGGGGTCAAGTGCCCATTATGCTACGTACCAAGTTTCAAGGTCATAGGCCCTGGTAACAAACTTTCGTTCTCCCATCCCACTAAGACTCCATATGAAATTTGGCTTCAATCAGCCCAGAGGTTTCTGAGGAGAAGATGTTTCAAAATCTTGATGACGGACGGGCTGACAAAATGACCTTGACTTTAAGTGACATAATATCTTCAGCTGTTCATTTAGTTGACCATATATATACCAAATATTGTACCTTAGACTTAAACAGTTTCTGAGAAATCCACTGTTTTAGCATTTTCCCACATAAAAGCTTAAGGTACCAAAGTTGACCGTGTCATAAATAAGGTCAAGGTCACCGCACAGTCATCATTTGTACAAACTATGATTGGCCGTAATGCCCGATGCTACATACCAAGTTTCAATGCCTTTTGGTTCTGGAGAAGAAGATTTTTGAAGGGTTTTTACCATATATGGGTGTGGCGGCCATCTTGGTCATGTGACCCAGATACCCCCAACAAACTTTCATTCCCCTAGCCTAGGTAGGCTCCATAGGAAATTTGAATTCAATTGGCCCAGTGGTTTCAGAGGAGAAGATGTTTGAAAATCTTGATGACGGAAGGGCTGACAGAATGACCTTGACCTTTAGTGACATAATATCTTCAGCTGTTCATTTAGTTGACCATATATACCAAATATTGTACCTTAGACTTAAACAGTTTCTGAGAAATCCACTGTTTAGGCGTTTTACCATATAAAAGCCTAAGGTACCAAAGTTGACTGTGTCATAAATAAGGTCAAGGTCACCACACGGTCATCATTTGTACAAACTATGATAGGTCTGAATGCCCAATGCTACATACCAAGTTTCAAGGTCATAGGCCTTTTGGTTCTGAAGAAGAAGGTTTTTGAAGGGTTTTTACCATATATGGGCATGGCGGCCATCTTGGTCATGCGACCCAGACCCCGGGTATAAACTTTCGTTCCCCCACCCCACTGAGACTCCATATGAAATTTGGCTTCAATCGGCCCAGTGGTTTCAGAGAAGAAGATGTTTGAAAATGTTGACAACGGATGGACCGTCGGAATGACCTTGACCTTTAGTGACATAATATCTTCATTTGCTCATTTTGTTGACCATGTATAACAAGTATTGTACCTTAAACTTAAATAGTTTCTGAGAAATCCACTGTTTAAGCGTTTTCCCACATAAAAGCCTGACGTATCAAAATTGACCGTGTCATAAATTAGGTCAAGGTCACCACACAGTCATCATTTGTATAAATTATGATGGGCCGGCATGCCCAATGCTACATACCAAGTTTCAAGATCATAGGCCTTTTGGTTCTGGAGAAGAAGAATTTTGAAGGGTTTTTACCATATATGGGTGTGGCGGCCATCTTGGTCATGTGACCCAGATACCCGGAACAAACTTTCGTTCCCCCGACCTAGGTAGGCTCCATATGAAATATGGCTTCAATCGGCCCAGTGGTTTCAGAGGAGAAGATGTTTGAAAATGTTGACGACGGACGACGGACGGACGGACGACGGATGCCTGGCTATACTATAAGCTCACCTATGAGCCTAAAGGCTCAGGTGAGCTAAAAAAGCTTTGGTTCATATACAGAAAGAAAATGATCATTGAAATAAGATTTCAGTATGAATATATAAGGCCCATATTATTCCAATAAAAGCTCATATAACTTTTCACCATTATATGGTACCATAAAAATGTTAGTAACAGATATACATCAGTTAGTTGACCGCACCAGACAGAAAGCCTTCCCAGTCTAAACCATGAGAATTATACTTCATAAAATATGACTTACAAAATGAAATATAAACCTAAGTCTAAAATAACCCAAGCCTAATAAAATGTCGTTTAACCCTTAAAGCGCCAAAAATGAAAAATTGTTGAATTTGCAAAACAGTGTAGATCCAGATGAGGTGGCTCATGATGAGCCACCTCATCTGGATCTGCACTGTTTGCCCTATAGTCTTTGAATTCTCAGTATGATATAGCTTGGACAAAACATTTTTTAAATTTCTGCAGACGTAAATTTTGTTGTCTGCTTTTTGGCGCAATTTTTTTTAATAAGACAATTTTGATAAGAGTTTTAACAAATATCACATACAAAACTCTTGTCTTTTCTCCATGATGTTCCTTTAGGTGTAATGAAAAGACCCTGTAACAGTAAAACGGAGTGAATACATCTCTTGTCCATAGTTTGAGTGCCAGTTTAACCCAATTGCACTCAGAACGGCCGAAACTCCACAGAGTTTTCGCCGTTCTGAGTGCAATAGGGTTAACAAAGAAAATAATTTAGCAAAGCAGCATTTGCTTTGGACACAACTCGTACAGGAAAGAATTTGTTCTCTATAGCAAAGTTCAATCTAGAGTTACGTCAGAATAGACCATGAATATTTCTAAATGGGGTCATCATCATTTTGAGATGGGCCAGCACTTTATTATGACGAAATAACAAGGATTTTGAATATTTTCAAAATCTTGTTCAGACATGTTTCTGGTAGCATCTTACTCAAGGCAGTAAACTACTCATTTTGAAATCTTTTCCCACAGAGTTTCTTATTTTTCAAAACATTTCTTCCTTGATTTATTCCATGTTTTCTCAGCTAGTTTCCCTTGTTTGGCAGCATGAGTACCACGGATAAAAATAGAAACCACTGATTTCTTTCCCAGTCAGGTCTCCAGTGACTGTGTTACTAAATTGCTCTCAAATTGATATACTATGCTGTCAAGCTCAACAGACCAGCATGGGTCACCTTATCTACCTTTGAAGTTTAAAATATTAATTTAGGATCAGAAAATAAAATATCACACATATTAGTATGGTCAATTGCAAAGAGTTAAATCAAAGCTGTCACACTTGGGAAGGAAGCACTCACTATGTATGTAAAAAAAAGAATGGGCATTTGCATACAATGCCAACATAAAGTTAACTTCTGTCACATTACACGTCATTATTACCTACAACTTTGTCTTCTGATATTTCTCATTTCTCCATGAAGCCAATCACACATTTGTGCCATATCTGAACCAATGGGTTCACACTGACAATACCATGTATAAATAGCATTTGCCATTAAATACAAACCTTTGTTTTCTCATCAATGTCCATCTGTGTCAACAGTGAGTTCCAGCCATACCATGAACCATACTGCCTGCGGAGGTACACATGGTCATATATCAGCCCTTTCTTAGGAATCATCAGTCCACGAGGGAATTTCAAATCCTTTGGTCTGTAAACATGAGAGAGACATTGAACTAACCTGAGAAAATTAAGCTGTGTTTACACGGGCAAAGTTTCTGTGACAAAGACGGTTTGCCACAGAAAAATGTGCTTGTGTAAATGCCAAAATATGACAATGTTGCTTTGACAAATATATATGGTAAAGTTACTTCAATAGATTAAATTTGTCCATGTGAACGTAGAACTTCGCTAAAGATTATGTAACAAAGAATTTTGCTATAAGCATGGAAAATGTAACAAAAATTTTGTTTCATTGCTGCAGGTAACTTTGACGAATAATATTTGGTCGTGTGAACACTGCAACAAATATTTCATTGCCAAAGTTTATTTTACAAAGATTCTATGTCACATTTTCTTTAACAAATAATTTGCTCCATGTAAACGCAAAATGTTTGGCATATACTTTCTTTGTTAAAGTTTCTGTGACATAGAAACTTTGCTCATGTGAACGGGGCCTTATGTGGTGAAATATGGACAATGCTGAGAAAACTTCGGGTGTTGGACATACAAATTTCATGTCACCATTTCACTATCCATTCCTCTCAGCAACAATACTGTATGCTCTTGCAGAGCAAAATTGGTTGTGAAATGGCGTTAGCTCTGGTACCACATCAAAGATGCCAGTTTAAGGTGAATAGGTAACACCTCTATGTTTTTCTCAGTATTGCAAAGGGGAAATTTTTTTTGTGATTTCCTATTTGCTTCCTTGTAAGACAAAGCCCTTCCAAAATGGAGTCTACTCTTAACCCATTCCATTTGGGATACCCCTTTAGGGGTATCTTGGCAAACACTTTGGATCCAGATCAGGCCCCACAAACGTGGGGCCTGATCTGAGATCCAAACTGTTTGCTGCCTAGACATCATTTCTACAAGAGTTAGACCAATATTGTCAAAATATTCTTGATTTTTGTTGCAGACGACAATTTCAGCAGATGACAAAAACTACCCAGAATGCAATGGGTTAAAGGAGTTGATCCCATTGAGAAGAGAGGCAAAAATGAATGAATGGTAACATGAAATTTGTATATTTGTATGTCCTATAATTATATATAAAAAGTTGCCTCCCCTGAAAGTGTATCAATTCACCTGAGTTACAAAAGAAATACATGTACAATATTGTTATTGCACCTGTAACTGAAACTGTCAGCAAATGGTGATGTGAAATTTGGATATTCAAAATAGAAGTTTTACTAAAATAAATCTCATTATTCAAAAACAGAGTCACTGTTTTGCAGGCCTGCGGGCTGCGGGCCTTTTTTGAAGAGATTAAGATAACATACAATACATGAAATATATAAATGCAGCTTTTCATTCAATAATTTGCAACCTGCAGTCCTTGATTCAAAAATTATCTACGATGCAACAGATGAGCCCTTCCTCAACCCATATACTACTGATAAACAGTGCAGTTTCTTACATCTCAATTTTGGAGTTACAACAATCAGAATGAATGAAATACTTTATAATGATGCTAAAACAATATAAATAAAATGAACAGCGGATGATGAGTAGTGATGGATCTTAAACTTCATTTGAAGTCTGAGGTGATTTCAAAGGCCTATTTCTGCAGTACCAACATGGTACAAACCTTCCTATAATAAATTTTGGCAACCTAAAATTTAATGTTTCTTTCTGACAAATAATCGTGGAAAGTGGATTTTCAATCTGTCCTTGTTTGCTTATTTCTAACAATGAACTGAAGTGCAGAAATGTTTACAACTTAAAACAAATGATTCTGAAACTACATGTACTATCTTTGATGGAAGTACTAACCTATGACAAGCTATACTTCTAATAAGAGCACAGATTCTAACAAGGGACCAGTATTTCTTTCAAACAATGTTTCCTTTCCTCTAATCTAATAGCATTTTATCTACGGTTTGTTTCAAACTTGATGAAGGCCAGCTTTGTAAATAAATATTTTGTAACATTTTGGAGTTGTTCTCTGACATTTCATAAATATTCAAAACCATGGTAGAAACAAGGATTACCTCCCTTTATTGTTGTGTAATCAGTTACCGTATCATAGTTTTGAATTGTTTCTATTGAATTCATCTCTGAGTTATAATCTGTATTGCGGATGATAAAAAGCTGTTGACGAATCAATGATTCGTATGCCATCAAATGAAAGGTGCCGTAATCACCAAAGAAAAATGACATAAAAGCAAATATGGATGCCGTATATACCGAAGATTGGAAAATATTTCGTGATTTTCAATTTTCATGTGTTTTTTTTGACCGCCAAATGCCACAAGTATTGGAATCCCGTGAAAATTACCGCGTATACGGTATTTCCTTCTCCAATATCTGATAAGGGAGGTAATCACAAATTGTCTCCCATGCTTTTTTCTGAAAACCCTTCTTCTCTTTTAGCTACACAACTCTAAGGCTACAATAACTTAGTCTGTGTCAAAAGACTTTGGAAAAGGCTATGTTCTTTTTCTCTATACAACTACACCCACTGGAAATCCAACTGTTCTGAAACATAGTCCTAGTAATTCTCACAGCATTACTACAGGTGACTGGATACACTTTTAGGAGAAGCAACTCTGCTCGTATACCCAGAAAAGCATGTAAAATCACAAGTCATCCATCCAACACTGAACTACTACACCAGCTGGCCTACATTTAGTAATAACATTATTAATAAATGTCATTTTCCTTGAGTTATAATGATCTTACTTTACCATCTATTTATGAATTTAATGAAACTCAGATTTCAGATCATTTACATGTTTATGATTCATGGCAGATGGTTTAATTGTTTTCAATAAAACTGTAACTACATGTACTGTTTTCAATGTCAAACTATTTCTCAAAACAAGCCTTGTGCCTATTTTGAAATTCTTTTACCATCCACAAATTACATTTGGATTATTCGGTACCCTCAGCCATGGCTTGCAATGATCTCAGAAATATTGTCAAATAAATAGTCTCCTTCTTTGCAGCTATGTTTATCTATTGCTCTCAAAAATTTGACTGTAAAAAGACATTGTTCTAATAAAAAAATACAGTTTTATGATCCATTTGATTTCTATAGAATTTGTACCAGACACTTTATCATTTCGATATCTTCCATTTCAAATATATTTTGCTGGTACTCTTTCAGACTGTAGCACTCCTCTCAAACATAAATTTTAATATACACAAACAGTGTTAATATTAACCAATTCCATTCGGGATACCCCTTTAGGGGTATCTGGGCAGACAGTTTGGATCCAGATCAGGCCCCACAAACGTGAGGCCTGATCTGAGATCCCAACTGTTTGCTGCCTAGACATCATTTCTACAAGAGTTAATTAGACCAATATTGTCAAAATATTATTGATGCAGATGACAATTTCAGCAGACGACAAAAAATACCCAGAATGCAATGGGTTAAAAGCAAAAAATTACTGGTCATACTATACAGTATCATGTACTTGAAACTGTCAAATAGAAACTGTTAAAAGCCAAAGCAATTACTTATCAATTAGTGTATGGTGTATAGATCCATCTCAAGGTTGAAAATTGTGCCCCATTTTCAAAGGTAGACCAATTCATTTGAATGGTTTCCTTCACTGGGGTTTAAATCTCTTCTCATAGAGGACTACCTTAACCTGACAGAGGAGTACCTTGAAGGATCTGCTCCCCCTGGAAGCAACCCAATGGGCACTCAAGGTCAAATCAACCTAAAATCAACCTTGAATCAAGGTTGACTAAACTTTGTGTGCCTGCTGGGAATTGTTTTCATTTAAGTAAGCCCTTCATGAGAAGGAGCGAATTCTTAGCCCCTATGAGAAGGGAAATATTTCTGCGAGAGTGATCTCCCTTGGAGAAGTATCCATTCATGTTGAAGCATCTTCTTGTTAACTGCTTTTGAGCTGTGACTTGATAAAACCAACAGAGTTGTTATGTGTGCCAGCAAAGACTCAGATCATAATGGGTCTCTGCCAAGTCCGATCAGTCTTTGCTGTCAGCATGGAAGTAGCTTAGACACTTAGCTATGCTTTAAGCACACAGCCAAGACCCTAATCAGACTGGATGGATGCCAAGGCTGATCTGATTCTTCGCTGGGTGAACATGCCACTTTGTTGGTTTTTGTCATGTCACGGCTCTTTAATCTAATCTGTGCTAGTCCTTTTATATGCTATAACCAGAGAGTATCTGATGACAACACTTGAGATACTAATTCTTATTTCTTCATCAAAGAGTGTTGTAGATCCCCATCAGAACTGCACTGCTGAAGCAGTTTTGAGGAGTAACAGTATTTCCTTAACCATTCCATTCGGGATACCCTTTTAGGGGTATCTTGGCAAACAGTTTGGATCCAGATCAGGCCCCACAAACGTGGGGCCTGATCTGAGATCCAAACTGTTTGCTGCCTGGACATCATTTCTACAAGAGTTAGTCAGACCAATATTGTCAAAATATTCTTGATTTTTGATGCTGTCGACAATTTCAGTAGACGACAAAAAATACCCAGAATGCAATGGGTTAAAGGAAAGAATTTGCTATCTGTGTCTTTTAGAGCAAATTATTCCCTTTAACTCTTTAAGCACCAAAAAGCAGATGACAAAATACGTCTGCAAAAATTCAATAAATGCCTTGTCCAAGACATTTCATACTGAGAATTCAAAGACTACAGGGCAAACAATGTAGATCCACATGAGGCGGCTCATGATGAGCCGCCTCATCAGGATCTACGCTGTTTGCACATTATGCTATTTTCGTTAACAGAATTCATCTCACTGCTATCATCAAATCCCCTCCTTATCAGAAATTTTAGCTATACCTTGGAGTAAGCAGGTAATGATACCTGTAGTCAAACTTAGGGCTAAAATATAACATAAGAATTTGTTGTTGCAGCTGATCTGGCAAACTCAATTATAAGTCAAATCTATTTAACAAAGATGAGCTAACAAATGACAAATTCGCTAAACACAAATTGTATCATGGCCTACTTTATTTCTCTTTGAAGTAGCCCATTCATTAATTGTGTTAGCTTGCACTCTGAGAAAGATTCAGCAGATTATTTAAGTAGGCAGAGCCAAACTTCAAAGAACTGTGCTGGTATAACAGTGCGGATATCAGATATACGGCATGGGCATAGTTATAGCACGGTTCTGTCAACTTTTGATTCATGTACCAATTTACTCTTGATATAAAAAGAACAAGGTCATTTCAGGTTATTTACAAAAATACCATATTCCTACAGTATTCAGACAAAGAGTGTAAATCCAGATAAGACTACTGAAGGCACAGTATGCTAACTCCATTATGAGACTGCATTATTCGTCATTTTGCAGCATTCACCTTTCAGTAAAAACATTTTTTTTTTCAAATTTTAGGATAAATGGTAATTGGGTTAGAGTCCCAATATCAAGGGTAATTACTCTATTATGCCTGTCTTCTGGTAATTTATTCCAAAGCTATTAAATCAAGCATAATATAAATCTGGGACTGGAATGGAGTGGAATTTGATGATCCCAGACCTGGGATGGTACTCTTACAGGAAAAATAAATTGTTCACTCAGACGAGCAAATGTATCCATGTTGAATATTCAACAGAATATCGAGACAAAATAATGATTTAAACCCAGGGCTTAAGCAAGTGACTCTCAAAAAGATCATGTGACAAATTTTGAATTTGAAAATTTTCAGTTAGTCTCTGTTAATGCTTAATAAGATTTATGGACTGTAGATAAAAATTGTTGGATGTCTGACCTTGAGGTCAGGAGCAGAATTATTGTGGGGAATGTAATCACATAAATATGCCACTCTTCATTAGCAGCCATTTAGGAATTATTTTGAATTCAAAATAGACGAAGCTGATTGGCTGCCATGATACAAAACACATATAGAAAGGTGTCACTCATATTTAGGATAACCTTCTCTGGGGCTATGCCCCCTCGAAGTTTATCCTAAATACTCGTGACACCATTCTATATGTATAACATAAAAGATATAAAATTAAGTCACATGTTATATGGCAAATATCTTTAGATGTCATTAGAAATCTTTCCATAAACTGCTGAGTACATAAACTGTAACTGTATGACTGTCCATGCTTTTAAAATGTTTATGTCTGTCCAACAATACAGTCAGACCAGAAGCATGACTTTTAATACCCAAATATAAGGTAATTTGCACAAATATAAATGTTCATAAACAGTTCATAAACATAATGTTTCTACAACAGATTGTTAGGAAAATTGACAGAAGTTTCTACAATAATACCCAAAATTAACATTAATTTGAAAATATGCTAACTTTTGCCAGACTGCAAAATAAATACAATTACAATTACAGTTCAGCTGACTCTCATTCACTGATCTCAAACACTGATATCTCACAGTACTTTCTTATCTTACAGTAAAATTTATTCAAAGTTGAGACACATTTCCTATTAATTCTTAACAGTTCCAACCTGTTATATCAAACTACTGATATCTCAAAGTAAATTTCCTGGTCCCTTGGACTTTTGAGATACTAACCCATTCCATGCTTTCAATAATTTGAGCACCCTTGCGACTTGTGCTAGTTGTGTATAGTCCTGGTTATTTCTAGTTATCCAGGGTTGAATTCTGTTTCAATGCACTCAATAATCAGTTTTAGTAAACCATGTTAAATGAGGTATCAGAGTTCGAGTCACTGAAATTTCACTGTCCATGACAATGCATATGGAGTTGTGGTTCAGTAGATCAATGTAATCCACCCTGTATTTTATTTCTGTAATTACAGTAACTTTATATTGAACTTACTTTCTAATGAATAAACTTTATATTGAACTTTATTCATTAGAATTTTGTAGGACTGCTGTGTTGACTGATACGTGCTGGCATAAACCTACCCAGAATCAACCATTATATTCAGAAGAGCACACAAACTAATCTACTTTTGGTAACAAGGGGAGAGTCGGGGAACTTCGGAGAGGGGGGGTAAATTTGGACATACCATCGCAAACAGTGAAAATCCAGATGAGACGGCTCATCATGAGCCATCTCATCAGGATTTTCACTGTTTGGCCAGTTATTTTTGTTTTAAGTCCAAACAACTGACATATAAAGGAAACAATGTCACTGTCCGAATTTGCCCACTGTCCGAGGTTACTCGACTCTCCCCTATCCCAGTGCTCCTAGTAAGGGATGGGCATGGTTGGTCAAAACATATAACACACATATTATCTACATTTACCATGCTTTCTCATACTGTTTCTGGTTCTAACATGTACACATCAAAGTTCCTCATTCATGGCAAAAGTCAGAAACTATCATTTCCATTTTCATATCAACCCAATGACAGAGTTAACCCTTTCTACCCCAAATATTTGAAATTCAATTCTGCCGTGTTTGAATCTGAACAGGTCCATATTTACCTCAGCGGGATTTTGAAAAACAAGAGGGCCATGAGGCCCTGAATCGCTCACCTGAACAATTGGCAAGGTGGCTTTTACTTATCATGTCTGAAATTGTCAAAATATGAGTTTTGGGTCAAAAGTCAAAGAATGACCATGACCACTTGTACTCATAAATCTTCATGTACTCATTAAGACAACCATATATACCATTTTTAGGCCAAAATCTTCAAAACTTTCCATGAAAACTTATGTTCTAACATTTTCCCATATTTGACCATGCCGCAAAAAAGGTCAAGGTAAACCCAAGGTCACCATTTGAACAGTCTTGGTGGTACTCTAGTACTCCATGCTATTTACCAAGTTGCAAGGCCATAGGTGTATAGGTTCTGGAGAAGAAAAATATTAAAGATTTATACCATAAGTGGTAATGGCGGCCAAGTTGGTCATGTGACCTGGACCGTTTGAACAAATTTTTCATTCAATCAACCCCTGGAGGCTCTATATGAAATGTGTTCACAATTGGCCCTTTGGCTTTTGAGGAAATGGTTGAAAATGTCAAAATATGAGCGATCTGGATCGAAGGTAAAAAAATGACCTTGACCTCTTGTACTCATAATTCTTCATGAACTCATTAAGACAACTGTATATACCAATTTCTTAGGCTAAAATCTTCAAAACTTTCCATGAAATCTATGTTCTACCATTTTCCCATATTTGACCTTGCTGTAAAAGGTCAAGGTCAATACAAGGTCATAATTTGAACAATCTTGATAGTACTCAAGTACCCAATGCTACATACAAAGTCTCAAGGCCATCGGTCAATTGGTTCTGGAGAAGAAGATTTATAAAGGTATTTACCATATATGGGCATGGCGGCTATGTTGGTCATGTGTCCAGGAGCGTTAGAAATTTTTTTAATTCCCTTAACCCCTCGAGGCTCTATATGAAATTTGGTTTCAATTGGCCCAGTGGTTTTAGAGCAGATTCTTTGAAATTGTCAAAATTTGAGATTTCTGGGTCAAAGGTCAAAGAATGACCTTGACCTCTTGTACTCACATATCTTCATGTACTCATTAAGATGATTGTATATACTAATTTTTAGGCCAAAATCTTCAAAACTTACCACGAAATCTCATGTGCTAGCATTTTCCGATATTTGACCTTGCCATAAAAAAGGGCAAGGTCAACCCAGGGTCATAATTTGAACAATCTTGATAGTACTTGAGTATCCAATGCTACATACCGAGTTTCAAGGCCATCGGTCTACTGGTTCTGGAGAAGAAGATTTTTAAAGGTTTTTACCATATATGGGCGTGGTGGCCATGTTGGTCATGTGACCTGGACCGTTTGAACAAATTTTCATTCCCTCAACACCTGGAGGATCTATATGCAATTTAATTACAATTGGCCTAGTTGTTTTTGAGGAGATTGTTTGATATTGTCAAAATATGAGAGTTCTGGGTCAAAGGTCAAAGAATGACCTTGACCTCTTGAACTCATAAATCTTCATGTAATAATTAAGATGACTGTATGTACCAATTTTTAGGCCAAAATATTCAACAGTTTCCAAGATATCTTATGTTGCAGCATTTTGCCATATAAAAGCATAAGGAAGCAAATTTGACCTTACCGTAAAAAAGGTCAAGGTCAAGCCAAGGTCATAATTTGAATAATCTTGGTAGTACTCGTGTACCCGATGCTACATACCAAGTTTCAAGGCCATCGCCCTATTGGTTCTGGAGAAGAAGATTTTTTCAGGTTTTTACCATATATGGGCATGGCGGCCATGTTGGTCATGTGACCAAGACCGTTTGAACAACTTGTCGTTCCTAAGGTCCCAGGAGGCTACATATGAAATTTGGTTGCAATTGGCCAAGCGGTTTTAGAGGAGAAGTTGTCTGAAAGTGTGGACGGACGACGGACGACGTACGACGGACGCCGGACGCCGGAGCCTTACCATCCTATAAGCTCCCCCGGAGCCGCTGGCTCAGGTGAGCTAAAAAATAATACCCAGTAGTACGGATCCATTTAGGATAGATCTTATAAATCATCTCATTAGGCTTTTTCATACAAATTTTATCCACTGGAGTGAAAGGGCTATACATTTTAATTTGACTAATCCTGGTTTCCAGCTACACTGTGAAAACTATACTGTACCTTGGCCCTAACAGGTAACGATACCTGTACAGAATACTCGTGCTATAAATAAACCACAATTCTTTTATCACTTTTCTTTCAAACTATAACTAGTAAGTAGATTTTCGAACTATAACTGGTAAGTAGAGATATTTATAATTTTTCATATTTTTAGCAAAGCAGTGTCTTCAGGAGATCACATACTTTCATATCATTAAGAAAGCAAACTCTGCTGATATATGTCCACTATGGCCTAGGTTTATATCTTTCAGAATATTTTTACACGGTGGCCTTGATGACCAAATATTGTGCAAGTAACAGTACATACACAGAATCAAAAACAGTAAAAAGTAAATTGAAAGCTGTTTTTTTTTTTTTTTTTTTTTTTTTTCAAGTATCTTTTCAACATTGCATAAATTAAGCCTTTAAACTAGCTCACAAATGTAGCCTGAACATGGCATCCTGCTTGAGAAAGAAATGTCACACAATTTGTAGATGACCAAAACATGGAAACACACAACTTAAAAGCCTTCAAGCATTAAAAGAAAAAAAAGCAGATAAATTTTGCATCTGCAAATTTCCAAAATAAAGTTTCATGTAAGCTACATGTATATCATACTGAAATTGAAAGACTAGAGGGGCAGACCACATGGCTCATAATAAGCCACCTTATCTGGATGTATAGTGTTTGCAATTTCAAATATTTTTGTTTCTGGCAACTTATGTGTTAACCCATTCCGTGCGGGATACCCCTGAGTATCTTGGCAAACAGTTTGGATCCAGATCAGGCCCCAGATCTGAGATCCAAACTGTTTGCTGACTAGACATCATTCTAAAAGAGTTGGTTAGACCAACATTGTCAAAATATTCTTGATTTTTTATGCAGACGACAATTTCAGCAGACGACAAAAAATACCCAGAATGCAATGGGTTAAAAGTTCCAGCAACTTTTATTGTTTTCTCATGGTTTGGCCATTAATTCACTTTCATTAGAAGGAACAAAGTTATTTTTTTTTGTCGGGAATTCTAGGTTCTAGGAATTCTGAAATGTGGTTAACTCTTTAAGCACCAGTGACGAAATTAGCAGAATTTGCAAACAGCGTAGATCCTGATGAGGCGGCTCATAATGATCTGCCTCATCTAGATCTACACTGTTTGCCCTCTAGTTTTTGATTTCACAATATGAAATATCTTGGACAAGACAATTTTTGAAATATTGCAGACGTAAATGTTGTCGTCTGCTTTTTGGTGCTTATAGAGTTATGTTAAAAACTGCAAGCCACATATTAAGAGTGAGGGTAGAAGGGAGTTTGTCGCTTCATCTTCTAACAAAGGCAGGAAACTCATTTCACAAGGGAATTAACTCTCTGGCAGCTCATTAAGACGTAACTTACCGGTGAGGTTTTTCAACATTCTCTTCACTGACGAAGTAAATTATGTAGTACGACATTTTAAATAAGCAATAAGAATTAATTCTCCAGAAAGTTTTGTCTAACCCATCTGAGCTTTATCACAGAACATAGCAAAACCAGTAAATATTCAACAAAAAAAATTACGCCTCTGTCAAAGCCATCTGAAAAGCAATACCTGTGTCTGAATTTCTTCTAGTCCCAAGCAAGAGAGAAAAAAATGATTAAAAGAAATATAAACCTTTGAGTCGCAACACGAGAAAACCAACAGAATGGCTGTCCGCCCAGCACAGACTAAGATCAGCCTGGGCATCTGCCTGGAGCTAGCTTAGACCCTTGGCTACCCTTTAGGCACACAGGGAAGACTCTGATCAGACTGGGTGGATGCCCAGGCTGATCTGAGTCTTCGCTGGGTGCACATGCCACTTTGTTGGTTTTGTCATGTCCTGTCTCATTTATTTTCACAAACAGTAAATGTGGAAGGATCAAGGTCTAAATAGCTTCAAAGGAATTTATTTGATATATTCTCATATTTAAAAATTCATATATAGTCACCGTAGAAAAAAAAGGCTACTAACCATAATAATTATGATATGATATATAATAACTATTATCTTAATTTGGTATGAATGATTAAATTCATCCACTATCAATATAATCTTACCAGAGGATCCAGGACAATGAAATTCTAAAATACTTATTAAAATGTGTGCTTCTTTGTTTGATTATTCAACAACTTACTTTGGGTGTTTGTCTTTGGCTCCCTCCATTTCACAAAGAGCTCGGAAAAACTCGTCAAACTTGATTCTAGAGTTTTCATCGAGTGTTGCACCAATGGACCAGACAATGGAGAAAAGGAAGTATGAAATGAGCATGTTTGTTCGTTCTTCAATAATTTTCTGTTCTGACATGGTTGGCTCTTTGGGAGGAGGAGCTTCTTCTCCTTCAGCTAATTCTTCTTCAAATATGTCTTCTTCATCATCTTCTTCTCCAATTTGCCTGTCAGTGGGAAATCAGATCAGTGGGAAATCAGGTCAGTGGTAAATCAGATCAGTGGTAAATCATATCAGCAGTAAATCAGATCAGTGGTAAATAAGGTCAGTGAGAAATCAGATCATAGTAAATTGTATCAGCAGTAAATCAGTTCAGTGGGAAATCAGGTCAGTGAGAAATCAGATCAGTGGTAAATCATATCAGCAGTAAATCAGATCAGTGGTAAATCAGATCAGTGGTAAATCATATCAGCAGTAAATCAGATCAGTGGGAAATCAGATCAGTGGGAAATCAGATCAGCAGTAAATCAGATCAGTGGTAAATCAGGTCAGTGGTAAATCAGATCAGTGGTAAATCGTGTCAGCAGTAATTCAGGCCCCAAGGTTATAAAACTTGAGTACATTCTCAAACTCAAAATAAAGCACACTGATTGGCTGCTTCTGAGCACATGCTCAGAGGCAGGCAATCAGTGTGCTTTATTTTAAGCACATGCTCTGAAGCAGGTAATCAGTGTGCTTTATTTAGAGTTTTAGATCATTCTAAAGTTTTATAACCTCGAACCCAGGTCAGTGGTAAATAAGATCAGTGGTAAATCAGATCCATGGTAAATCAGATCAGTGGTAAATCATATCAGTGGTAAATCAGACGTTGTTTCAAGACAGATGGCTATACCACCATCATCTGGGCCCAGTTGTTCAAAGCATTCATAAGCTGAATGAAGTTGTTAGTATTAGATTCATTAAGTCCTTTAGTACACATAAAATCAAGTGCACTCATACATTCTACTGTCAAACGTGAGGCTCTTTTGCACGGCAAAAGTTCACTTTTTTTTCAGTGAAAGAATAGCTGTGTTTTGGTTTTCAGATGTTTGAAATTTTAACATCTTAACTAATGACATTGTTACCTTTGAACAACTGCTATTTTCCAAGGGATACTACTTCATCAGAAGGGGGCTATTCTATCAGGAAAGAATTTGCTCTCCGGAGACAGCTCATTCTTTTCTTCATAAAATTGCCATCTATTAGGAAGGAGCCAAATATTTTCCATTTAAGTTATCTCCCTTTAAACTGTATTCATACATCTTTAAAAGTTTAAAAATCACTGACTGTCTGTAGGAGAATAGTTACTGGATACATATCTACAGATATAATGTAACATTGATAAGGTGCTTTAATGCCACATTAGGTAATGTCTAGTTCTGCTGTACCACTAGTGAGATGCATTGTCACAAACATAGCTAAACCAGAAACTTGATGAAAATTTACCGAATAAATCCTAATAAATGCCTTGCTCTAATAAAAGCCTCCTGCCTCTTTTACGAAAACAATGTTATACTAACTTCCATGATTTCTTGTTTGCTTTGTTCGCTTCTCTGGATGTAGCTCTTTAAAATGGGATCTTCTCTTAAAGGAAAGAATTTGCTCCTAGAGTTGACCCCTACTGCAAAGGTATGCAAAAATAGTTGAGTTGCTTCCGCTACAAGTATACCCATTTACCTTAATACCATTAATTAGAGTCGCTGATTTACTTCACTTTAGGGCCTAAATAATGGCACCCTTTCATAAAATGCAACACCCCGGGGGGCACTTTATAGGATTAATACGGTAGCTGCTAGAGGAAAAGTACTGCCAATGTCTCACTTCTGCTAGTCTCGGGTGAGACGACACTGAAACGTCTAACAAAAGAATTTATCATATGACGTCGCTGTTATCCAGTGGATAACGTCGTGTCATAAAAAATCCTATGACCACACGTGTAATAACACTTTTGCGCGAACACGTAACGCCATTGACAACGTCCATGTCAACAATGCGTTTTCTTATTGAAATAATGTTCAGTCTGAAGGCGTTAAAATCTCATTTTATGGAGTCATATGATAAACAGAATCTTACACTCGTGGTCATTTCATATAAAATTTATGAAACTCGCCAAAGGCTCGTTTCATAAATTTCATACGAAATGATCACTCGTGTAAGATCATCTATATTCTGTCCACTCACTTGATGTCTTCAATAAGGCAGGAGTACAATTTCAACATGCTCATTGTTAAATGCATCGGGTGGCAGTTGAGCAAATGTCGGCAATACTTCTGTACGAAGTTCAAACTTGGTGGAAGCAACCACTCAAATAGTAACTGAAATGGTAAAACAGATAAGTGGAGATCATAGAATTGCCTTGCCCAAAACTTCCAAGTGGTGATAAGTGGTGTCTGGTCCACAAAAACGGCTCTTCCTATACTTTCCAACAGGGAAGATAAAACTGAATAAATATACTGAACACAAAAAAAACACTACATACATTTACGCTTACAGTTCTCAACATCACAGACGCAAAGAATCTAAAATAAGCTTAAGGTGAATGGTAAGTATACTGAACAAATAAAAGAAACTTTACAGCAATAAGCTTAAATCTGTTTGGTTGTGTATCTACATCTGAGCCGTGACATGACAAAACCAACAAGGGCTTCGCAAGCGGCGCATAATACGCCCGTTTCAGTGTCATGAAGGAGTTTCAGAAGGATGGACAGGCAGACAAAACAGGGGAAACAACTCTGTAATTAATGACTGCAATGTTATCAAAACAACACATCAAATACTATTAGTACACCAAAAATCAGGTTCCAGGGTGAAGCAGCTCAAAAGTTGTGAAACGCCAAAGTCAAACAAGGGAGATAATTCATAAAATCTTAGTCACAATACTTTCCCTTGACAATATACACATCACCATAAAGTCTTGTTAAAATATTTCCAACGGTTAAGGAGATACAGAGTAAAATGGAAATTGATGCAAGGGCAGATAATTCAGGAAGTAAGCCAGAGTTGTGGTTCATGCGCATGATACATTACCCCATTATTACACACATTCCTACAAAGTTTCATTGAAATATTCCAAAGGGTTAAGGAGTTATGGGGGAATGGGTTAGCCTAAAATCTAATCAAAAGGAGGTTACTCCAAAATTAAGTAAGGGGGAACAACCATTCTTATATGTGACACACTGTCTTGTGATCATGCACATTGCTAAAAAGTTTCATCAAGATTTACCAAATGGCTACTTAGTTATTGAATGCACAAGATTAGTATACACAAAAATGCCCTAAAAATCTAATCAAAGGGATGTAACTCCAAAACAAAGAAGGGGAGAGCAACCATTGTTATACGCGACACATCATCACACCCTCAAAGGGTTAAGGAGTTATGGGGGAATGGGTTAGCCTAAAAATCTAATCCAAAGGAGGTTACTCCAAAATTAAGTAAGGGGGAACAACCATTCTTATATGTGACACACTGTCTTGTGATCATGCACATTGCTAAAAAGTTTCATCAAGATTTACCAAATGGCTACTTAGTTATTGAATGCACAAGATTAGTATACACAAAAATGCCCTAAAAATCTAATCAGAGGGATGTAACTCCAAAACAAAGAAGGGGACAGCAACCATTGTTATACGCGACACATCATCACACCCTCATACTATGAAGTTTCATCAAGATATCCTAAACGGTTATCTAGTTATGGGGCACACAAGACTAGTAGGGTAAAAAATAATCAAAGGGGCATAACTTTGAAACTAAGAAAAGGGGAGCAACCATTACTATACGCGACACTTTGCCCCATCCTAGTATATATGCCAACAAAATTTAATGAAGATATCTCAAAGGGTTTCTGAGATATGGTGCGCACAAGAATGTTGACGGACAGACAGACAGACGAACAGCGCCATGCCATAATACGTCCGTTTTTTCAAAACGGGCATATAACAATGTGGTTGAGTGCCCAGCGCAGACTCAGATCAGCAGACTCTGATTAAACTGGGTGGATGCCCAGGCAGATCTGAGTCTGCCCTGGGCGCACAACCACATTGTTGGTTTTCTCGTATTGCAGCTCATTTACCCTGATTGTGTCTCTCTGTTCTGGCGTCAGTTTATCAGGAAGACTTTGCTCCATCCAAGACTTCACCAGAGGTTGCCAGCCTAACTGGAGTGGGTCCATATAAATCATACCACATCTGAAATTTCATTCTGCACTGTACAACATTCTAAGGTGTGAAATGGCACATGCATTAACGTTTCATGAGTGTAAACAACTTGTTTCTCAACCCTGGAAACTGCAAGAGCTATATATTATACACCTAAAAAGATTCCCATTCATTTTACACTGGAGTAACCGTGCAATATTTTTTGCATATTGCATAGAGTCAAGTGCATATTGCAGTGAGTTAAGGGGGCACGTTCACCAGAACTACTTTTGTTTTGAGAGGATAAAATTGTGGCAGCCATTTTGTTGTTGACTGCATTAAAAAACCGAGTAAAACGATGACACTGCTGTCGGTTTCGCTGTATAAATTGCATATAAGACAATTAAATATGATTTACATTTGATCTGTCAATCTTTTAGGGCATAGTCTGCAAATAATAATGGAGAATTTCCTAAGCAGGACTGGAAAATGGCGCCCACTTCTTGTTAATATCAAAGTTTGTTTGATGACGTCACGTTTGATCCTATAACGTCATATTCACTTTAGCGCCGTTGGCCGTGGCTTTTAGAACGTATGAAGACACCAAACTGCATAATGATATTTCAAATTTCAAGAAGCTGTGGTTTGATATGCTGATATTTACTTTGGTTTCTTATGTAGACAGCACTGCTGAAGATAAAGGTATATAATATAAAGGTTATTGAATTTATATTGGGAAATATTTGGCACTCATCTTCGCCATATAAACTTGTGCCGAATATTTTCCAATATAAATTCAACTAGAAAATGTGTTTATGAAACACTATGCCCCCAAACATATGCTTGCCTCTAAAGAAGGTTTATCCCCAAATGTTTAAGTCAGAAAGGGGTGGGGTTTTAATCAGTTCATCTACATCTTAGCCTTTAACTGTATTCCAAATATAAGAAACATAGCTTAGCGGTTCTTCAAATATTTTGTTCACAATGTTATTCATTTAGCTTCTTCCTATTCGAAATGCCTATGTTCGAAAATAGGAAAAATTCTATCAGAAATCTATGAAATAGGCTCAAAAGTTAATCACGTCATCTACACCTTAGTCCAAACCTGCATGCCAAACATAAGGATCCTAGCTTATTCCGTTCTTGAGATACTGTATTTTGTTCACAAGCTTATTCCTTTAAAAATGCCTATGTCCGAAAAAGGGGCATAACTCAGTCAAAAATTCACCAATGATTTTCAGAACTTAATCAGGTCATCTTCACCTTGAGCAATGTCTTCCTGCAAAAAGTCATGATCCTAGCGTCAGGGATTCTTGGGATATTTTGGTCACAAGGTTCCATAGGCTTACAATGCACTAAGTTGCAAAAGGGGCATAACTCGGTCAAAAATTCACGATTTTTTTTTCAAAAGTTAATCAGATCATCTACACCTTGGGCAATGCAAAAAATCATGATCCTAGCATTAGGGGTTCTTAAGATATTTTGGTCACAAGGTTCCATAGGCTTACAATGCATTAAGTCGAAAAAGGGGCATAACTCAGTCAAAAATTCATGATTTTTTTTTCAAAAGTTAATCAGGTCATCCACACCTTGGGCGATATCTTCCTGCAAAAAATCATGATCCTAGCATCAGGGGTTCTGGAGATATTTTGGTCACAAGGTTCCATAGGCTTACAATGACTAAGTCGAAAAAGGGGCATAACTCAGTCAAAAATTCACGAATTTTTTTCAAAAGTTAATCAGATCATCCACACCTTGGGCAATGTCATCCTGAAAAAGATCATGATCCTAGCATCAGGGGTTCTGGAGATATTTTGGTCACAAGGTTCAATAGGCTTACAATGCACTAAGTCGAAAAAGGGGCATAACTCGGTCAAAAATTCATAATTTTTTTTCAAAAGTTAATCAGGTCATCTACACCTTGGGCAATGTCATCCTGCAAAAAATCATGATCCTAGCATCAAGGGTTCTTGAGATATTTTGGTCACAAGGTTCCATAGACTAAGTCGAAAAAGGGGCATAACTCTGAAAATATGTGACCGGCGGAAAAAAGAAAAAATACGGGTCCGCTTATTTTTCATATACATGCCACATACAAAATTTCAAGATCCTAGCATAAGCGGTTCTTGAGTTTCCCAGCTGCCACAAAGCGTTACGGACAGACGGACAGACGGACAGGCCCAAACCAATATGCCCCCTCAACTTCTCCGAAGTTGGGGGCATAATAACCTAAAAATATAGAATCTGGATGTCTTCTGAAGGACTGAACGACTTGTAATTATCCTGGGAGTATTAGAATACATTTATTGCTTTAAACACATTGTTCTCAAATGTCTCATATGATTTTATTTTAAGAAATTCTAAAACCAATATCTTATTGTTTTGAAAAATATTGGTTCCACTGCTTGCCCAATTATTCAAAGCATCATTGGCTGATTAAAGTCATTTGTTAGGGATTTTTTACATCTTCTAGTACCCATAGTTTCATAAAAATGTAGGGGCCTTTTTTGCAGTGCAGAAAATCTTCACATTTTTTTGGCAAAAATGGCAATGCTTTTGCCTACAATATATTAAAACTGTAGTGTGTTATTAACCCTTAAAGCACCAAAAATGAAAATAGTTAAATTTGCAAATAGTGTAGATCCAGATGAGGTGGCTCATAATGAGCCACCTCACCTGGATTTACACTGCTTGCCCTCTAGTCTTTGAATTCTCAATATGATATAATTGGACAAAATTCTGCAGACGTTCAATTTTGTCGTCTGCTGCTTGGCGCATTAAGGGTTAACAAAGCATGTCCTTAGTTTTGAGCAGTGGATCCTGGACATACAGGGTTGTTGTCCTGATACAGTACCTGCTAACAGTAGCTGGGGAAGCTTGTTCTAGGTCCTGGGGTTCAAATATCATGTTCTGTTTATTGTTCATCTGAATAATTTCACCACTCATCAGACACAGCTGTGAACCAAAAAGATAGATTCTTAGCACCCCTATCAATACCTTGTTTCAGCCATACAGAACATTACTTTCATGAATTTAAGGGTGTAGTCAAAGACAAATTGAATATATCATAAAAATTCAAAGTGTTGGGACAGATAATCAGAGATCCAGATAAGTGGGTGTAATAAGGATAATGTGAAGATAATTTTTCTTATTTCTCAATGAAAACGTATGTTGTGACCCATCATTAGAACTGTCTCAGTGAGACGGTTCTAATGATGGGTCACAAAATATGTTTTTATGGCAAAATCTGCAAAATTAATCCTAAATTATCCCTGTTACTCCTTCTTATCTGGAGCACTGGATAATTGTGAACAAATAGTGCAGACTCAGATCAGCTTGATTCAATAGGAGCAACTTAGATGCAGTCTGACGAGGAATTAACACTATTTGCCATTTTATCCGCATCTTTTAGATACATGCATTGTTGCATAGGAAAATCAAACAGTTCTATTTTTGGAACAATAGCAGTGACTAGGGGAGAGTCGGGTAACTTCGGACAGCGGGTAAATTCGGACAGAGACATTGTTTCCTTTGTATGTCAGTCGTTTGGAACTAAAATGAAAATAACTGGCCAAACAGTGAAAATCCTGATGAGACGGCTCATTATGAGCCGTTTCATCTGGATTTTCATTGTTTGCAATGGTATGTCCGAATTTACCCCCATGTCCGTAGTTACCCGACTCTCCCCTATTTAAAGTGTCACAGTTTGCAGAATTTTCATAGTACATGTATTTCATTGAGCCTTCCTTTTCGAAGGCATGTTTCCCTGGTTGTTTAATCTCTTCTCATTGGGAATTCTTGAAGTAAGGGTTTGGTTCCAGAGGGAAGCAACGTCTTTTCTACACAGTATACTGCTGCTTCAATACCTCCAGGTGAGAAAGGTCTGTTGTGACAGCAAATCCTTTCCTTACATGTTTCGACAACATAGCACCCAGTTGAATAGTTTTTACAAGCCTCTTTACACCTACTCAATTATTTTCAAAATCTGCGGACTTTGTTAATAACAAAAACAAAATAAAAAAAAAAGTTCAGTGCTTGTAAAAATGGCATCTGAGGAAACTGGTCTTAGGAATCTGTTGGAAATTGGACAGAAGATTTATGTCTACACACTTCATTGGTGTAATAAAGAAAACAGTCACTTTGAAATGTAAATACAGTCCAACCTGTATTAAGCAAGCACCTAAGAGATAGTTAAAATCTGCTTGCTTAAGACAGGTACTTGCTTAATACAGGTACATTTCAATGTATTTGCCCGTTTTGGGAACTGAATACATGCTTGCTTAATACAGGTTGCTTGCTTAATAGAAGTGGCCACTAAGACAGGTTTTACTGTAAATGCTGCCAGTTGCAGCCAACTGATTGTCAATCACTCAGGACCTACAGGTTGCTGATCCAGTTTGGGATGTCTCCCAGAAGCTTGCACAGAGGCACAGGCTGGTCTGAATCTTCAGTTTGCATGTACCATCAGACACGCATCTTAAATGTCACTTAACTCTTTAAGCACCAAAAAGCATACGACAAAATTTACGTCTGCAAAAATTGAAAAAATGCCTTGTCCAAAACATTGCATATTGAGAATTCAAAGACTAGAGGGCAAACAGTGTAGATCTAGATGAGGCGGCTCATTATGAGCCGCCTCATCAGGATCTATGCTGTTTGCAAATTTTGCTGATTTCATCACTGGGGCTTAAAGAGTTACGTTTTGGTGCATACCTTCTTATTATCATCCAGAACAGTGTTCATATTTTCAATCCAGACAGCATCTACGGGACCATCAAATATGATCCACTTCCTCTGATCTGTGGTACTGGAAGCATGCTCTCGGAAAGTGTTGGCTAATATACCTGAGAACAAATAGGCATCAATTTATGACCAGTTGCATATTTACAAATTGTATACTAACATCTACTGTTTGGTTTAAAATGTCTGAAAAAAATTAACAAGATCTGTCAGTGGAACAGGATAGCTCGCCTGACAGCGCCTTGCCCATCACCTAAAAAACTTTAACGTAAAACTTTAACATTTTGCTAACGCCGCCGCCACTGCCGATGCCGCCGCCAATGCCGACGCTTGGCCGGGGGTAGTGCAATAGCTCTTCCTGTACATTCGTACAGGCGAGCTAAAAATGGAATGTTTCCAAAGTAATGCATTCATCATCAAGTTCCTCCTTCTCTAATTCCACAATTACCTAAACAACACATAGCCGAGGTGGTTTAAAAATGCAACATACTTCTATGGCCTGTTCAATGCACTGTAAACCAATCACAGAAGAGGAGACTGCAAAACAAGAGGCAAACAATGCTGAAGGATTACAAAAGGTTTAAATCTTTCATGGCTGTGAGCTAGCCTTGAGATGCTGCAATTATAGAAGTCATGGAGTAAGTAAGGTACCTGATCGTCATCACAAGGCTAGCTGAGTGATGCTGAACAATGATCTGGAAAAAGGATGTATTTTTCTATACACACCTAACACCAGAGAAAGGTACTGTTTCTGATTTATAACACTAAATTTAAACATAGAACTGTATAATTTTAGCATTTTAGCGGACTCTAATTTTTATTTTGAAAGAAGCCTACACTACCAATCACCAACATTCATTTCATGATTATGATCGGAGTGGCATAAGATGACTTCATTTTGCCACCTTCATTTAAGGACTCCTAGATGACCAATGCATTACTGACTTCTTCAAATATACCTTATATGCAGTAATTTTTGCAGGTTCAAATTTTCGCAGTTAATGGTCGAAAACCTAAACATTAAATTTAGGCAGTCAGCAACATGCACGAAAAGTAAAATTGTTTGTTTCTCACTTGAGCCAGTTAATTCATTAACCTGCTGCCTTGCCGCAGGTTGATGAAAGAACTTGCACCAGTGAAAAGTACCAGAATTAACCGGAGGAAACAGAAACAAAATATATGAACACTTGTTTACTGAAGGTACTTTGTCAGAAACAGGAAATTATTTCACGATTTTAATATTCACGGTTTTGAAGTGACCGTGAAATACTGCAAAAAATATAACCCCGCAAAAAATTACTGCATTTTTTTTTCGTTTAGCCCTTTATCTTCCAGCAGTGGTTAAAACCAGGGAAATCCTTGTTTGGTATGCAAGAAATTCCCATTTCCCGTCCATCCCTGATCAGTTTTTCTGAGATAGCTGTAATATTTACCATCTGTCCACTCATGAGAAACAGGATCAAATCTTCCATACAACTGTCCCATGGTGACAGCCTTGGGATTGATAATTCTGTATACAACCTAAAATTAAACATCGAAAATTTTTTACTACAAGCACATTATAATGTACTTTATACATGTACTAAAAATTATTCAGCCAACCAGTTAACTGGAAACGCTGGTAGCCCTATCTGACTGGTTGATTATTGTAGCTGACTGTATGAAATCTTGTGACAGACTGACACAATGTTGTGGTCTGAATGATCTCTAAACAGAGCTCTTCATACTGTTCTGGAGAACGTATCCATTACAGGCATAGCATAGTCTGAGGATGTACATCATACTGATGCACTGATGTTAATCTGCCTAATTTACTCCATCTCTGTCTTTTAACCCATTGAATTCTGGGTATTTTTTGTCGTTTGCTGAAATTGTCAAATGCATCAAATATCAAGAATATTTTGACAATATTGGTCTCACTAGCTCTTGTAGAAATGATGTCTAGGCAGCAAACATTTTGGATCTCAGATCAGGCCCCACATTTGTGGGGCCTGATCTGGATCCAAACTGTTTGCCCAGATATCCCAAAAGGGGCATCCGGAATAGAATGGGTCAAGGAGAAAATACAATATTCAAAATGTTCTATAAAAGGGTTCAGGCCCCACGTTTGTGGGGCCTGATCTGGATCCAAACTGTTTGCCCAGATACCCCAAAAGGGGCATCCCGAATAGAATGGGTCAAGGAGAAAATACAATATTCAAAATGTTCTATAAAAGGGTTCAGGCCCCACGTTTGTGGGGCCTGATCTGGATCCAAACTGTTTGCCCAGATATCCCAAAAGGGGCATCCCGAATAGAATGGGTCAAGGAGAAAATACAATATACAAAATGTTCTATAAAAGCGTTATCCTTTGGAAGCAAGGATCACACCAAAGAACTGAAAACGTCGAGTGTACAAGTTTTCTGGGCCAGACTAGCTAGTTTCGGCCATAAATTTGTACCAAATTCATCAACTTCTTTGAATTTTTATCAAAAGACTATCAAATTTGTCCTAAACTTTCTCTGGAGAAGACAGACATAATTTCAAAAGCTAACATTACTCTCAACAGAGATACATCTTCTGGTGTGGAATTTTCTTGGACAATTTTGTAGAATTAAGTGAAAACTGAACTTTATGAAAACTGCCAACAAATCATACCCCGAATTCTTCCATGAGCTCTTGATGATGTAAGTCAGCCAGTGCATCCGCCAGAGCTTTAAAAGCTGTGGTCTTTCCTCCCAGTGGATCTCCGACAATCATCAGCCCATGTCGAACCAAGATCATGTCATAAATCTAAATAACAGAGTTAAACACATACACTCAACAAAAATAATGAAGGGTAAAAAATCAGCATTAGAGAAATCATTGTTGCACCATGACAATTTGTAAAGTGTTAGTCATAAGATAACTCTGAGCATCCATTTCACTGAGGGTCTTGGACAGAAGCTCGGCACCCCGTTACTGCAGCTATGGATTCGTTCTGCTGAGGTGCAGGGAGAACGTTGGTAGGAGAATTGAAATACTACTATTTCACTGAGAGATCATCTCCATCACAGAACAGAAATTTATCAATCCTGACAAAAACACCTTGTTTGATTACATCTAATTTTAACTATGTGCATCTAACTTTGATTAATATGTCCTACTCTCAATTTATTTGTCTAAAACACCTTTTTAGCACATCTTTTCAGTGTTCAAAAAAAACTTTTCATCACTTCTTATAGAACAAATAGAAATGAGCTGCGACGCAAGAAAACCAACAATGTGGTTGTGCACCCAGTGCAGACTCAGATCAGCCTGGGCATCTGCCCAGTCTGATCAGAGTCTTCGCTGTCCGCATGGAAAGCGGACATAGCTTAGACTCTTAGCTACAGTTTAAGTGCTTAGGGAAGAGTCTGATCTGACTGGGCAAATGCCCAGGCTGATCTGAGTCTGCACTGGGCACACAACCACATTGTTGGTTTTCTCGTGTTGCGGCTCAAATGTCCAAGTTTGAAGATGGTAAAGTCATATATGAGGTAGAGTTGTTTCTCCTGAACGCGATGTATACCCATTTCTGATAAGAAATGGTTGAGAAGTCCATACTGTATACGCCGTAATTTTTGCGGGTTCAAATTTTCACAGTTAAGGGTCGAAAACATAAACAAAAATTTTCGCGATTTCTAATTTTCGCGCTTAGCAACATTGGCAAAACTATTTCTTTTTCACTTGAATCAGATTGTTCATTAACCTGCGGCAGGGCCGCCGCAGGTTAATTTAAGAACTGGCTCAAGTGAAAAATACCAGCAACTACCGAAGCAAACAGAAACAAAATATATGAACACTGTGTCTACAGAAGACAATTTGTAAGAAACTGGAAATTATTCGCGATTTTAATATTCTCGGTTTCTAAGTAACTCCGAAATACCGGGAAAAATGGAACACCGCTAAAATTACATTGTAGACGGTATACTGTTTGACGAAAGAAGCACTTCACTTTAAAATGTCTGTAGATTTAAATGAAACACATCATTCATTCCAAATATTATAATCAGGTTCGCTAAAGACATTTGAAACCATTTTCAAAAAGATTGCAGTTTTAATCGCAGTGAAATCATTTGTCAAAAACATCATTTTCTGACACCATTTAGAAGCTACATGCAATAGGCAGGGATCGGATTGCCTTATTAATGTCATTTAAATGACAGGAAAGAAATCACTTTGTTAACTCCTTTTTATACATATTCCAAATTGAAGTATAGCCTGTCTGGTGCTCATTCACCTCTGTGATATTGCTGTCTGCATTTTTTAACCCATTCTATTCGGGATTGATTGATTGATTTGATGTTTAACGTCCACGGTAAACAACTATGGTCATGTCGGGACGGTCAGTTAACCCTACCACACTATTCCTGGGCAGGCTTAGACCTCCTAAGCGGTTAACCAGTACTAAGTGCACATACTTTCGCCAGTAACTGACAACTACCCTTCTTGAATCAGCGGAAGGAGGAACGAAAGTATGTGGCCAGACCGGGTTTCGAACCCAGGACCTCTGACTTATGAGTCAGGTGCCCTACCGATTGCGCTACGCGGCCCCCATTCTATTCGGGATACCCCTTTAGAGGTATCTTGACAAACAGTTTGGATCCAGATCAGGCCCCACCTTTGTGGGGCCTGATCTGAGACCCAAACTGTTTGCTGCTTAGACATCATTTTTGCAAGAGTTAGTGAGACAAATATTGTCAGGATTTTTTTGATTTTTGATGCAGACGACAATTTCAGCAGACGAAAAAAAATATCCAGAATGCAATGGGTTAACCTTTGCATTCTGGCTGACACAGGATTGGTCATTCCCTACCACTAAACACATGGAAAAGTTTGGCATTAAAGCGCTTTCTAATCTCTAGCAGTGTTCTCCCCAGAAATTTCAGAAGGCATGTCGCTTTGAGCACAAAAATAGGATTTTGACTTGTTGATCAATTTTTTAAATCCTTAATACAGCAATGTTTTGTCAAAATTAGCCTAAATTTACATTAAAAATAACTTATTGATGATCCTTAATGTATTTAAAACAACTGTAATGGCTAAGAAATGAAAATAATAGCACTTAAATACATTTTCACTGGAAATTAAGGCATGTTGCAAAGGTAATTTGAAGAGGAAGGCATGTTGCAAGCGACATGCCTTAATGGTCTGGGGAGATCCCTGCTCTACATGTCAAACTTTGCGTAAACAAATCTCTCTAAAAACCAAGCTAAATGCAATCACCTTGCTTACAACAGCAATATCTTCAATAATAATTTACAACAGCAATATCTTCAATAATAATTTACAACAGCAATATCTTCAATAATAATTTACGGCAGAAATATCTTCAATAATAATATCTTCGTTGTATTTACCTGTATAATCTTCTCTATTGAGTAAGGTACAGCTTGCAGATTTCTCTTTTCTATATTCTGAATTACTGCAGTCTCTAATGCACCATAGTCTGGCTTCGGAAGTTCCACACCAGGGAACAGATCGGATATAATACCCTCAAACAGGGGGATGTCATGGGACAAAAACTGAAAATAGAGTCAACAGATGAGCAATGAACAGTACCTGTTTAAGTTTCTTTTATATGCTGCTTGTTAAATTAGCATGTGCAATTTTACATGTATTGCCGCTAAGTACTATCTTTATGTTCATTTCTGCTTCACTTAACACTTAAGTGCCAACAAGACCTGTAACGTAAAACTTTAAAGTGTCATCTGCTTTTTTGGCACTTTAACTGTTGATTAAGTACTCATAGGTTCATTAGCAGATACTTAGCTACTGTCCCCACAGGCATGTAGCAGTATACAGGAGGCTAAAGAGAAACTTACTTTTGGCAGATTTACATCATTGATAGATCTCAGTACCAACACATCTTCTCTCTGTTCTGGATATTTTATCTTCAAGTTACCAGCTGCTGTCAGGACAGACTTCACAGCTCTCATACCATAATCATAGTGATGCTGGGAGGACAGCTGTTCGGAACAGAGCCGATAAGTTGCCACAATCTTGGTTGACAAACTTCGAGCATCCACAAATCCCATGGAATACAGAGATATCTCAGCAATCATGGCATAGTCAGGGATCATCATGGCTACTGTTCTGAACAACACCTAGGAATATGCAGTTATTTTAGAACATTATCCTTTGAGAAACTTAAGAACAATATTGTGTAACAGAATGTGTCAATCTATGCTAAAAATATTTAAATTCCATTTTCACTTTAGTGTCAACCCTCTTTATAACAGCACTCATTACAACAGCAGAATTCTTTATAACATCAACTTGACTTGGAATAAAATGGCAGTTAATAGCTGTGTTACAGTTTTTGTGTTTTGAAAATAACAGAATCAATCAGTTTTATTTGAATGTAATTATTTACTGGTAACAAATAGTTGAAATGCAAAACTACTGTGAAATACAAAGTGATTACACTTCTAGGGCATCATAGGAATAGCTAAATGGGATACCATGAATATATGTGATGTCATCAGAGAGTGTGGAGCTGAAGATGGCGGGTTTAAATGGCTTCATATCTGCGGTGCACACACTTTTGCAAATAAAACAACCATTTCAATACAAGATATCTCTTACATTTTAAAAAGACCTTTCAAACTTGCAAAATGAAAGATTAAACCTTTGATAATTGATTGAAATAGGTTTATAACAAATAAAGCGGCAAACATGAAAAAAATGTTGCATTAGGAAACTGAGTAGCTTCAGATGAGGTGGCTCATAATGAGTCCCATCCTCTAGATCTACACTGTTTGCTCTCCAACTATGATATAACTTAGCAAAAACATTTTTTAACCCTTAATGTGCCAAAAGCAGACAACAACATTTACCTCTGCAGAATTTCAAAAAAAGTTTCGTCCAAGCCATATCATATTTAGAATTCCAACACTAGAGGGCAAACAGTGTAGATTCAGATGAGGTGGCTCATCATGAGCCACCTCATCTGGATCTAGGCTGTTTGCCAATTCAACAATTTTAATTTTTGGTCCTTTAAGGGTTAAAATTCTGCAGACGTAGATTTTGCCGAATGAAATTCTACCTTGAGATTGTCTGGGAGTTCAGCTCTCCCAGCATAGCCCGGATTCATGGTAATGAAAATGGTACATGTGGGGTCAAGGGAGATCTCTGTCCCCTCAAATACAAAGGTCTGCATCTGTTCAGCGATAGCTCTCTGTATTGTTTGGACCTGCTGGGCTATTACTGATAGTACCTGCAATTGGAGGTCAATAAGTTATCCCATTCTATTCGGGATACCCCTAAAGGGGTATCTGGGCAAACAGTTTGGATCCAGATCAGGCCCCACAAATGTGGGGCCTGATCTGAGATCCAAACTATTTGCTGTCAAGACATCATTTCTACATTAGTTAGTTAAACCAATATTGTCAAAATGTTCTTGATTTTTGATGCAGACGACTATTTCAGCAGACGACAAAAAATACCCAGAATGCAATGGGTTAAACTACCATACTTTCATGTGGAATAGGAAGCTTAACATAACTGCAATGAAAAGTTTCCCTGAAGAACAATATAAATAATAATAACTGCCATATATAAAATGAAGCAATCAAGTTAAAAAGGAAGTATGAGGAGCATGAAATTCAAAACTACGTTTTAAAAAGTCTTACTTGAAAAATCTGTAAATTCTTTATTTTATAAATACAAAATATACTCATTTCAAATCTACTCTTCAAATTAAAGAGGACCTGAACAGACTTGGTGCCAGAAGGTGTGAAATATGGATTTGTTCTCATAAGCCTCCTCGGAAGCCACATTGTTAGAACTGGACAAAGAATTTTTTTCATGTGTGAGTTTATCATCATCTTAAAGTGGGCAAGACTGTTTAAAGGTAGGTTCCTGGACTAGCGATAACAATTATGTCCACAAAATAATTTCGTCTTTTTCTGAGCAGTATTGAATTCTCTAATTTTTCTGAATTTGTTGCCACTGAGAAACTCATCAGATGTTGAAAAATATAGTCATTTTCCCTTTTGGTTTATTTTCTTTCGTTGGAATTCCAGTTCTAAAAATAACTATGTTTACCATGTCTATAAGTGCGCGATTTCTGATGCCATTCTCCAAAGGTCAATTTTCCTTTGCCGTGAGCTCTCCTAGACGTCCTGGCATGGCGGATGGGTTAAAACTGTCCCAAAATGCAATGCAGTACGACATCAGCTGAATTATCTATTTTTGGCGCGAACTAAAAATAGCGCTAACTGGTGTGCAAAGCAGAGTTAGGAAATCCCTTG